>VDFB02271358.1:790135127-790212707 GCA_007258455.2 Sequoia sempervirens
TCTCAACTAGTTTTATATGCTCATCCATACCTGGAGTAGGAGGAAGTGATCCCGACCCCTCTCCAACATGCATTGTTTCAACTTGTGCCTCCTCCCTATCTTCAAGGACCATGCATTCTTGAGTGAATTCATTTGATCCAATGTCTACATTTGGCTCGACTTGAGCGTGAAAACTTCCTGCTTGTTGAGCCCTTCCTACACACGTGTCACAAAATATTTTGCAAACAAAAGTGAGAGATGATGTTAAATATATAAGTGAAGTTTATGTATGCAAGCAAACAAATTGATAAAACATGATGAGTTATAAGTGAGAGAAGTTTGTGCTATTTTTATATGCTCATCCATACCAGTAGAAGGAAGTGATCTTGACCCCTCTCCAACAAGCATTGTTTGAACTTGGGTCTCCTCCCTAACTTCAAGGTCCATGTGTTCTTCAATGGATTCGTTTGATCCAATATCTTGATTTGGCTTGACTCCAGCTTGAGGAATCCCTAGAGCATAAAAATAAAAATAATTTGAGAACATTGAAGTGATGAAAATAAAATATGAAAGACACAAAGCACTATAAATATTGAAACAAAAAGAATTGGCTTAAGGAATTGGAGTCAAGGATCATATAAACATTGCAACTTGTATGACCAAGATGACTTGAGGATATTTAAAAGTATTTATAGTCATTCATGCAATGATGGTCAGGAAACCCTTCAAAGCAAAGTCCCCAAAAACACACTTGAGGAGTGAGAGAGAGAAGAAAAAGCATGTACCTTGTTTCTTTCTATGATAATTTTCCAAGTTTTGATTGTAATTTTGTTCTTTTCCTTCTTTGACACCTTTTGTTGAGAATGATTTTTTCTTTTCTTTATTGTCCCATTTTCTTTCAACTCTTGAAGATGAATCTAAAAAGTCCCTCTACCAACTTAGTTAAATTATCCTCCAAATTTTTCCCTTGATTGATAAAATGAAAAAGTTGTCGAGCTCCAATATTTGCCCCCTTGATAAATGTGCAAAAACTTCTCCAAAATTTGCGCTCCAAGTGAATCAAAATTATTCTAGTGTACATGGAATAACTAGATCCTAGTTTAAATGAATCAAGTAGTAAAAAAACAAGTTATTTCATTGTGGAGTTTTTTGTTATTTAATTCATAGGTATGCACAACATATCTAGTAATTTTAGAATTTTGTTAAAGTGTCAAAATGTATATTAGAGGTATAATTTGAATTGAATTTTCTTAATTATATTTGAATTGAATTTCAAGTTAGTTGTCAAAAATGTATAATAGAGGTATAATTTGAATTAAATTTTCTTAATTATATTTGAATTGAATTTCAAGTTACTTGTCAAAAACATATAATAGCTTGATATAATTTGAATTGAATTTTCTTAAAATTATATTTGAATTGAATTTTGCCACTTTTCAAAAAGTACTATATCTTTGTTCTCAACTCAATGGTTCATGTTGCTTATGTCATTTAAAAAAAATATTTATTGTGATCAACATGAATGAACTTAATTATAAAGGGGCATTGATTTCTAAAATTCTACTAGAGATCAAATGTATATTGGAATATAAGGAAACGTAGTTGTAAGAGATCATAAAATAAGAAAACATGTCCTCAGATATTGAATATTTAAAGCAAATGCATACATATATTCTGTGTAAACATGTTTAAACCATAAGCAAACACATGTACATATATGTAAAGGGATTCAATACATATAAAAATAACACATATTATAAGCAAGAGGAAAATGTATGTATGTATCATATAAGAAAATATATGTACATATCATAAAAGCAAAATGTAAATTAAAGATCATCAAATGTTGAATACTAAAGATCAAACAAATAAGCAAATGTAAGTTAGAGATCATCAAATATAAAATACTATTAAAGATCATAATATAATCAAATACATGTGGTAAAGATCATAAATCTAGAGTGCATGGCCTAATATGAATGTCTACTCCTAGACGAATGGCCATCTGAATGAAAATGGTCTTGCTCTGATGGATGTGTTGAGCCCTACAAATAAAATTATGTACAAGATGTGTTAAATACATATAATTTATATTAAATAAATTTTATGAAAGTTAGTTTTAAATGAACTTGTATTTTTAAATATCAATCTAGATCTATGCATGTACATATACACGTGTGTTTATATAAATATGTAAAACTCACATGTCCACTAACATCAGATTCATCCACAGAGTCACATTGATCATGCACATGATTTGGACCAAGGCTAGGAGTGATATGAGGTATGTCCACCTGTAACAATATATATATACACATATATATCAACTTACATGAATATCTAGTTAAAATAAAAATAAAAAATAATGAAAAAATAATTGAAACATGCACATGCACGTCATCTAATATCGGAGACCTAAGTCCTCTAAAACAGTTGCCTCCACCATATCCACCAAACGATCAAGTGAAGAATCAACATCTGCATCCATTTGATCTATCCCATGTCATGCCATAAATGATGAATGTAGAGGACTATGAAGGTGAGATGGCATTGGTGATGATGAACTAGAACCAATCAACATATCAATAAAACCCATAGTCTATGCAGCTGTCATATGAACTATAGGTGGATCCTCATGCGCACTAGTGCTCGGCTAAGAATGATGGGATCCTGGAACTGAACAACCTATACATATCAAATGCTGTCTAACATGCTCTATACCGATCCCATTATCTGATGCAATGCGGGAATATGCCTCCAACAGGTCCTCAGCAAAACAATGCAGAGTCATGCGTGACATATCTCATGTAAGTGCATCAAGCTATGTAGGAGTAGGGATGTCAGCCACTGTAAAAGGATCCATGGTGGTGCACTATGCTAAAAATGGTGTGGATCAGGAATGTATTGACATCAAATACTGACCTACATGATCATCAGATATCCTAGTGGTGGCAACCACAATGTCACCTATAGTGTCAATTGCTTCCTTTTGGGAAGCAACAACAACCTCATCTGCTATGGGGGCTATAGCTGGGGTGAGAGTAGGAGACCTGTGACCAACCAATACCCTAAACACTGGGGGTGGTCTATCTGCTCGATGATAGGTGGGCCTATCAACAATCCTACCATGCCCCTAACCAACATATGGTGGAATGTCCAGGTAGTTAACTTTAAGGCCCAAATGTACCTCAACATACAACTGTTGAACAAAATACAATGGAATCTAGTCATTGTTTGGGTATAGACCATGTGCTACGAGAAATCATGGGTATATCAACGAGGTCATAGCATGATCGACACATCTAGTGACTTGGTATCCCCTAACCCTATGCACATTTTGATAAAATGGAAAACAAGTGGCTTTTATCATTTCTTTTGTGACACTATCTTGTATTTGTTTAAGGGGAATGTCACCATGTACTTCTTCCCACATGTGGGAAAGAATAGAAAACACTCTATCTAGGGAATATGCACTAGTCCTCTCAAGTTCATCTTTTAGTGTTTCTAGACTATGCAATATTAACATGCGTGGTTCACTATATATCCCCGGGTTTGCACCCTGTGCTAATGAATATCTCAATTTGTTAATCTCATTACTAGTATTTGCAAACAAATAATCTGGCACAGGTGGAACATGATCTGCATTTTCCATGTTATATATATATATAGTACACCTAAAAAAGAAATGAAACTTTGGTAAATAATATATCTAGATAAAGGGAATACAAATCTAAAATAGAACTTGTAATAATTCATCTACCCATCAGTAATATTTTCATACCATCTACAATTTAAAAAGAATTGGAAGACAACTATAATCTATAACATAGCATCCTTAAATGGTTCAAATTTTAAATTAAAAGATGAAAGAAAGAATAAGAATACAAAGATTAGTATAAAATTATTTGAAAATAATTGGGGATAAAAATATTTAATCTAATAGTTGTTAACATAAATGAACTTCAATTATATAGCCAAGAACATAAAAAAATTATAGATTGGAAAGCAAAATAATTAGACATTTATCATATTTTTATATGTATAAAGTTTAGATACCATCAAACTATTTAAACTTATAGATTGCATAAAGCTATAAATTGAATCGTTAAAACTAATTTATTAAGAATCAAATCTAATAAAGTTTGACTTCATTGCATACTTGTTATAAATATCTCACTAATCCAACCATACATATTATATATGTTAAAAATATATATTTACCCTTAAATATATATACTTGTTATAAATATATATTGAAAGAAGATGAAGGTCCTTATTTACCCTTAAATGACATTTAAATTGGATATTTTAATGTTCAATATAATGAAATGTTTAAAAAATGAAAGTGACAATAATATTGAAAATAAAAATGTTGAACATGAATGTGAAAATATTGTAAAATTTGATGGAACACCTATTGATAAGAGTAGCATCATAGAAGAAGAAGAAGAAGAAGAAGAAATACATCAACAATTTCTTGACTAATGTGGATATGAACCCTATGACATTGAAATTGCACTCAATAATTGACTTGTTGATAACAATGATTAAATTGATAGCTCACATGAACCAATGAAACTCAATGTGTCTCCAAATTACATAAGAAGAGAGAACCTTTGTGAAGAAGAAAAAGAAATTCAAAATCCATCTTTTTGTAATGAGTTTGTTAAAATTTAAAAACATTCAAGAACCCCAAAATGGTTTGAAATTGATGAGCATAATAGAAATTCTTGAAGGCAAGAGGTCATCACAAACCATTCGGTTGTTGGGCTTCAAAAAAATTCATTGAATGGTTTTCCAATAAGACAACCAAAAAATCCAATTTTTTATACAATTACTAAAGATGTACAAAATGAGACCTTTACTAAATAAATTTCAAAGATTCATGTAAACAAAAAGTTTGATCAAAATAATATTGTTGTTAAAGTTTTTTTTAATGCATTCAATTCTATTGTAAATAATAGTAAGGAAAAAGATAAAAGAGTTGCTCATACAATAATAACATCATTAGTAAGAAATAAAAAAATTAAAAAGGTTCAATTATTAAGGTAAACTTGTCTTGAATTAAGCCTAAATCGTAAAACATTATCAAAAGTACTATCAATAAGATCATGATTAGAAAGTCCTATTGAAAATCATACTTGGTCTTTTGGCAATAGGATTCCATGAGTCGATAAGAATCTAATTAATAGCACAAAGGATGAAATTCAACAATTTTGGCACTCTAACTCTAGATTTACATACAAGGTTGGAAACAACATTGTTTATACTCTACCTAGGCCATGATTATGTTATGAGTACGAAGAGTTTATGATAGAAACACATCCATTATTGTTGAGTTAAGAGTAGGTTAAATATTATTTTTCTTAAAAATTCACTTTTATATAAATGTAGGTGTTTTGGAGAACAAAGCTATAGTATGAATAAGTGATTGACATTGATGGCTATAAATTTCAAGGTGGGGACATTCAATATAATTCATAAGGTGTTATAATATTAAATTCTTTCATTGTTTAGTTAGTTTTAATCAATGTTGTATGATTTATTAAACATTTTTTTAATATTTAAATGTAGGTGTTTTGGGGAGTAGCAGTGATAGATCTAGCTCATTGAGAAAGGATATAGGTAGAGAGGAGGAGTGACCTTGACAAGGATTGAGACATGGATCACCTCAGGGTGGTAGATATGAGTGGAACATATCCATAGAGAAGGATAGGCTAAGAGGATAGATATAGGAGACAAATACCTTAGGGGCACCTTTTTAGTTGTGTGTATGCTCTACAGAGTGGATTTACTCATGAGTGCTTTGATGTATTTGAAGACACATTTGTATGAGAACATAGATAATATGATATGGGAACTATTAGTTGTGTTGATGATGGGTGTGATATTTTATGTGTATGTTGATGATGTGCATGATATATAGTTATATTTCTTGTATTTGGATGCTCATAGGTATGGGTGTTCATGAATCTTATGTGTATGTCTAATGGTGGCATGTGGAAGGATAAATATGGCTATTGAAAACTTTACCATTATCTTGACAACTAATTATGGCTATATGATTATCTTATTGTAATGAACCTAAGTTAATTCGATAGATATTAGTGAAGTTGAATTAGGAAGCATGGATTGTGCTTTATTATACACATTTTATGTTTAAAAATATGGGTCTAATTTTTGTGATATTGAAAGTCAGTTAAATTTCTTCAATAGTATATCCAAGGTATAGGGATATATTAGTGGTAGGAGTAGCACTTGTAGGATAAAAAGGAGAATGTATAAAGAGGGGAAGGTCTAGAAAGAAAATGACATGGTAATGGAAGGAGAAGTTACACTATAAGGTTAGATTTTCATAGGATAAGGAGGAATGGTATGAAGAACATATCTGTATAGGATAGTGCTAGTAGTAACAATGGTGTGAACATATATAAAAGGATGGGAGATAAGAAAAATACTAGTGGAGAGAAAGGCGGTAGGACATAGGTGGTGGATCCCATGGAAGTGGTAGCTATAGTATGATAGGAGGAATCATTATAAGAGGATGAAGGGTAGATGGATGCATAGAGGGTTCAAAATTATTAAAATCCATTAGAGTGGTAATATTATGAATAGTATTAATTCCCTAAGGATAGCCACCTAATACATTATATAAATTACTAGCCAATGAGTGAGGGTATTTAGGGTGGAGAGGTACATCAATTCGTAATTATCATTTTAGGAAAATATCTTGTTTAGCAACATATGTAACTAAATCATAGTCTTGTATCATTATTTTTCATCTTCTTTAATGTGACTCTTTATATGGTTGCCATTAGCTATTATATCAAAAAATGATTCAATCGTCATTTTATTTGCTAGCCATATTAGAGTTAAGAAGAAAACTCCATAAAAAAAGATTTTAAAGGATATTAATTTAACTAGATAAAAGATCAAGGAAAACACTCTCAAACATGCAATATACCTCAATTGCTTAGACAATGAATATTTTCTAATAATGTGTGCAACTAAAAACTAATAATATGAAATGAATGGATGTAGGTAATAATAATTAAATAATCCTAATTGAACTAGGGTTGTCCCTTTTATATATTTAAGAAGTTGTGAGAGCATCCTATGAAATTGTAAGATGGGAATTACTTATGAAATGTTATATGACACATAAGAGAATAAAAAGGGGGGTTACACTAGAATATTGATTAGAATTAAAAATCATCAAGAACATCTTAAATAATGGGTTTGAATATGTCAAAAATGGAGTGTCAGTTATGAGGAGGAGGATTTGAATTTTTTTGACAAGGTGTAAAGCATTTGCTAAATACATCCTATAAACCAAGTCAAGGAATATGGTGTTGGAATTTGTGCCAAATTTGGTGCCATTTTTAGGTCATTATTTTGACTCACGGCTTTGGTAAACCACACTTGGTTTATGGTTTAATTTTTTCCTATTTATGGGTGCTTGAGATGGAGAAAGCATAATGATTTTGTAGGTATCATCATGCTACTAGAAATTACTCCATATTCACATGTTGATGATACTACTATAAGGTTATGCACATGAATATTTTATTGTAAATGATATTATTATCAAATAATATAATTGGTTCATGTTTTTGGTTGTGGGATTTTTCTTCCAAGAGGATTTTCCCATGTACATAATTATGTTATAAATTTATAATTTATACATTTTTCTTGTAACTAAAATTAAATCTATTTTGCATATTTATCTCTTGATAGGTTAATATGGGAAGTGTTTCCACACCTCAAATTCCTTTTAAAATACTATCCAAGTCTTAATCAGTTTACATCCTCTATCTTATTGTGCAATACCTACCTACCACCAAAAATGTGTAGAGATGGACATTTTTAATGTTACAAATGATACAATTTGTGGTTCTATTTGAACTTCATAACTTTATATTGTTTGTTTCCATACGCTATTAAGTTCTTATATATGTTTCACTTGGTCTTTCCACTTAGGAGCAGGCTATCCATAGCTTTGATTGCTGAAATGGGAAGGAATATTTCATTTACACATAGTACATAAAAATGTATACAAAATGGGGAAGCAAAATAGTGTATGTTGAAAATGCTTTAAAAAAATTCCAACAAATGCAATTTGAATTCAACAAATTTGAAAAAATTCTCATTTAGGGTTTCAAAATTTAACAAATAAATGCATTTTGAACTCTAAAAAATTTTAATTTCAAATACCTAGTGCTCAATATGCAAGTCGGGATGATGAAATTTGGAGAGACGAAGTTGAGTTTGTGTTCGCCAGAAAGAAGAAGTCAGTTTGCTCGTCGTCACATTCTCAGTTCACCGTACGCACCAGGGAAAGAAACTGGTAAATTTAGAAAGTGAAAATGACAGTCGAAAATGAGAATGTTTTTGTTTTTTATCATATTTAAGGGGGTTCGGTCAAACCCCTATTTGACTAAACCCATTTAAATATGACTATTTTTACTTAGGGTTTGTGGGTTCGGTTGAACCCATAATGATGTTCGGTCAAACCATTGGGTTCAACCGAACCCCTTGAGTTTGGGGAAAAGGAAAAAAATGAAATTTCCTTCCTCATATAATTTGTAAACCACTATTCTAAAGCCACCCTGCAACACCTTAAGAATGTAAACAATGTATATGCAAGAATGAAAAGTACTTTTACCAAACTAATGCAAAGATTTATGAATAGAAATATTGTGTATGCAAAAGTGAAAATTACTTTTATCAATGTTATGGAAAATTGCAAAAATGGAATCATTTTCAGATCTAAAAATTTTTGCAATTGAAGTGATTTGAAGAATGAGGAATATAAAATGATGTTTTTCAGCTAAATGAATTAAAAAAAAAATTCCAAAAACTATCTAGACTTATACTATATGATACTAGGAGGCTTAGGAAGCAAAAAAATGAGGTTTCTAATGTTGTAATAGTCAGTTAAAAATCTAGATAGGCATTGATTCTCCCAGTATGGCGAATGAGTCCAAGTATTCGTTATTTGAAAAAAATTCAGAAATTTTGAATGGGTTTTGATGTGTTTTCTATTTTAAGATGCATACCTAACATGGATATGCAAAATTTTAGAGTTTTTTAAGGAAATTATTTGCAAAAATGCAAGCTAAATGAACTTTGTTCTAATGCAAAAATTTGAAATCCTAGAATGCAAAACTATGTAAAATGTAATGCATGCAAGCTATTCCTACGATGATGATGGACACAAAATTAGAAAAGAAAGTGTTCTAAAAGTAGGTTCACCAAAATGAACCATATATTTTTGTGTAGTGCTTTATAGGCTACTCTTGCACTCTTAGGAATGTTTCACCTAAAAGGAGAGAGATAAACCCCACTCAAAATTCTAGGTGGTTCACTCAAATAGAGGATTGTATGATGTTATTAAGACTAAATGTAATGTTGTACATGCAACTAAGTACTGAAATTGATTGATTAAATATGAAAAACATAAGAAACAAGTGATGTTTGAAAATGCATTGTGTAATGCAAGAATATTAAGAATTGAAAGAAATTGAAGAAGTGCACTTGAGATCTTGATTGAGACTGGAAATGACTTTTGAAATGCTACTAATGCTGGTTTTTAGGATTGGTGGGACTCATTCCCCATTCTGGGTGAATCAATCCCAATTCTTCAAAACCATGTTAGAGCCCATTTAAGACAAAAGGGTATCTAAAAATGAAGAAAACTAAAAACTAACCCTGGAGTAGGACTCATTTGCCACTCAAGGAAAATGAGTCCACTTTTGAATTTTTGAATATTCAAAAGTGGAATCCAGAGCTTTCAGTCTACACTTTGACTTTCTACAGGTGTCTGCTTCTGAAACTCTGATTTCCAAACCTGAAAATGAGTTTTTGTTGATATTTTGACTTGTTGAATGAAGAGAAGAATACTTTATCAACCTTGTAACTTGATCTCCAATGATTTCCAAGCTTCCAAGAGTCATAAATCTATAAACACACAAGACAAGAGAGAGAAATGTTGAAAGTTAAGGCATGGGGGTTTGCCTTGGTGAAACCCCTTTTAGGTAATTAAACCAAATGATGAAAGAATGGAATGAAACATGTAATAATGGAATTGATCACCTTGGCATGATGTTTGATCTTGAAATTTTGTAGCAAAACATGAAGAATTTTCTCTTGAAGGTCTAAAAATCGATATCTTGGTGACTTGAAATACAAAAACCCTAAGTTCCTTGACTTGAGATGGAAAATTGTTGAATGAATGAATGATAAGAGATGTGATTTATGATTAAAATACTTATATTTATAGGCATTTCACCTTATTTTCCTATTAATCGGATCCCTAAGGCTGACACATGTAAAAATAATAAACTTAAATTTCACTTTTTCCCACTCAAAGGTAAAAATTGAGCCAAATGGGACCCATTCGCCACCCATGGCAAATGGGTCCCATCTAGATGGGACTGATTCACCATGCATGGAGAATGGGTCCCACAAGGGCCATTTTGACAACTAGGATGACATGAGATAAGGAAATAAGGTTTACATTGCAACTTTGCCAGGTGTTTGATCAATTTAAGCATTAGGATGCACAATATGGGTTAATAGGGGCCTATTAGTGATGATGTAAAGGTCAATTAGGGCTTGGAACACATAATTCAATGTGAAAGTGTGATTTAATACACTTTACAACACTAAAATAAGGTCCACCTAGCCTAGAAAGGCACAAGATCCAATGTGAATGTGCAAGACACATTACAATACTAGTTTAACATTAAATTTAGTTCATAAGCATTCTAGATTGGTGTGATAATGTTATTAAACACATTTAATAATGTTTAATTAGGGATAAATAGGTTCATTAAGTCTAGGAAAGTGTGAAAATATCTTACAACACCTTTACAAGGCATCATTAAAAGCATGTTGTTCAACTTGTAAGGGTCCAAGACATAGTGTGGATGTGAAAAACAACTCACAAAGCTAGATTAAGACCCTATTAAGTCTAATTTATCATGAATTATTCCCATGTCAAGCAAGAGGTCCCTTTGTTCTATGATACAAAAAGATAATGATCGATGCCCCATTCCTTTCTTTCTAAATCATTTTGATAGACATGATCCAAATAAATCATAAGACAGGATCAAAAAAAATAGTCAATGTTATCTATATCTCTTTCCAAAAGGCATTTTTTGTTTAGGATAAATATCCAAAGTGATTTTCAATGATAATGCCCATTGTACAAAGGATGCATCCTAAGACATGTTAGTGGATGGTGGCAGGTTGTTTTGAAAGGCTGTTGATATAAACTTTTATTTACATGTTTGATAATAATCAAGGGTTTGATTTTTGCATTTAAAGGTTCTACTTTTGTTTATTGTTGTACTTGTTTTCCATTTGTGTTACCAAAGGTTGATGACGATGCTCCATTTATTATGGACGGAAGTTTATTGTGAGTGAAAGTGAAATGGGATGGGTGGTTTTGGGATTTTTGGAATATTTCAATGTTTTTTGCTATTTTGCAATATTTTCAGGCTATTTTTGGTCTTTTCTTGAATGTTTATGCAAATGTTTTGGATTTCAATTATTTGAGGTTGTTTAGGAGTTTTGAATGTTTTCCAATTTTTTTGAGTTTTCTGATTTTTGACCAAGAACCTAACCTAAAAGACTATTCTAGGGGCCTTGGGGGCTTATCAAAGATGAGCCTTGCCTGTGTTATACATGCAAAGACCACATAGTTCGACTGACTTTGACTAGTTATTGATGGGATATGAACACTTGATGAATTTTTAGTTTATTATGATGGACTCCTAAAGGACTAACCTAGGATGTCTTGGGGGCACATCAATGATGGCCTTTCCTATGTTCAAGCTTAGAAACTCGTAGTTCAAAAAGGTTATTTTTCTTATTTTGATTTTATGACTTTTTGACCTATTTCGGGATTTTGACTTTATAGTTTTTCAAATATTTTTGGTTTTTGGATATACAATATTTTGAATGTTTTTTTGGATTTTGATGAGGTTTAATGATTTTTTTTGGGATTTTCAATGATATTTTGAGGTAAAAAATACCTAGATCATGATGTCAATGTCAGATTGTGAGATATAAGACATGGATGAAGAGTTATTCAAAAATAGGAGTGAAATAACCTACCCCTAGTGTCTAGCAATGCTTCGTAGCTCAATGGAAAAACCAAGATAGGTAATGTATATGTGAAGAGTTCAATTTTTTTTAATCATGCTAGATATGGGCTATGGGACTTCATGATATAATGTGGTAAAGATCCTTTCAAGAGCTTACCATGAGTAGAGTTGAAGTATACACCAAATCTTTGTCAAGATCAAGATAAACTGGAATATCTGGATAAAGTTGGATTGGATGGATGGAGGGAAAATTAGATTTATCATGACAAGGATGAGATGATTCTCTCTAAGGAAGATCATATAGATGCTCAATTCTACTCATGATGTCTATTTTCTAGGTTTTCATCATGGTACTTTCGCAAAGAGCTATTTTCTTGATTTTTTGAAACTTTAACACTTATGTTGAACTACCTGGAGGTGCTGATGTAGATGCCAGTGTCATAATGTGTCAATTATATCCTACTTAAAAAAATTTCTTTGCTAAGATATGAAAACTTGAATGCAACGTTTGAGAACTCTAATCTATCTTGTGGATACTAGAATTAACCTTGTATATGTGTGCACGTTGCGATAGAGTATCTTTGAAATCCTTATGATGAAGAGTAGCTACCAACACATGGTCAATGCAATAACTGGATATGAAGAATGGAGTGTATGTTTCATGCATGAAACAATATGAGATGGATTGGCCAATGGTTTGGAGTCTTTGACTCTCCAAACTTGAGAAGATGGGTAATGATGAGTGGATATGGCAACTTTCATGAAATTAGAACCAACCACTGGATATAATTTTTTCCTTGCTTGAGAAGCCTCCTTCCATATTTTAGGATGCTTTTAATGGACACATTTCCATTTTTTATTTTTCCCTGTAGTTTCTTTGACTAATGGATTTTTGGAGGGATCATTTTATTTATTCTTCTTTGGTATCCATTTGTATTTTCTTTGTCCTTTTTTCTTTATTGCTTCATTTTCTTTGATGATCTTGTCACTTGTTTGATAGAAATATTTCTTTTTTACGTTGGTATGAGTTTGTGTATGAGATGATGGGTAGATGAAAATTCATGATACAACTAGTTGTAGTTTTGATAGTGTTTTCCCCATAAGAATCCTTCATGCCCCATATGTTGATGTTTGCATTAGAAAAGATTGGCCCTAGAGTTGTGAAGGTATTATTAATAGCTAATCCCTTTCCATGATAATGTATCCTCTAATCCATAGCCACTGAATATGACTTGTCATGAACACATGTTAGTACTATGGGTTCCTGTTGTTCAACAATATGAACTATTTTCTCTAATTCCATGACATTTTTATCTATTGATACTGCTTCAAAACATGTTGGTTCTGATTCAAAAGATGTTAATGATGCACAATCACTATAAAAATCAAGAATATCAACTATTACTTTCTCTTGTTTGGGAATATCAAGAGTGGGAGATTCTTTTTTTGGATGAAGAATGTATATATTTCCATCAAAAAGAAACATCTCATGGATGATATCAACATCTTTGTAGTTTAAAATGGTTTGGAAGATGTCACCCAACTCTTGGTGAAACTTTGGGGATAGGGGTTCTTGATCCTAACTCGATTCAGAGCAAATTTTGCTATCCTCAAGAGCCTCTTCTTGAAATGATCCTTCGGTGGATGATATATCACTAGTAAAATAATCTTCGCAATATTTTGTGGGTATGGAAGCAATAAGGGATATTTATTATTCGTTTGGAACTTCTTTAACATGCCCAATCATGAAGTTGTATGTGGGAAAGATATTGTAATCTAATACATAATTGATGCCATTATGGTATTAAATATTGCTAGATAGTTTTGATAGGT
Source organism: Sequoia sempervirens (assembly GCA_007258455.2). Classification (NCBI taxonomy): domain Eukaryota; kingdom Viridiplantae; phylum Streptophyta; class Pinopsida; order Cupressales; family Cupressaceae; genus Sequoia; species Sequoia sempervirens. The sequence continues at coordinate 790,149,053 of VDFB02271358.1, forward strand.
TTGGACTTTGTTTTAAAATATTATATTGATCCATGGTTGATTCCTCATGTTGTGATGAATGAATAACACAAATATTTCCCACCATGGTATCATGGGTATGGTTTACGTTGTTTGAAGTTAATGCCTTCCCTAAATATTTTTTCCATGATTATGCATAGGGTTTTTGTAAATCTTCATATTTTCATTCCAAGTTTTTTTATCAACATCAATGTCTCCTTGTTCAATAAGATCTTTTATTAGATGTTTGAGTCTAATTTTTTTTGTGTATTATGACCTTTGTATTGGTGAAATTCACAAAAATGATCATCTCTATAGCTAAGAGGTTTTGACTTGTGGCACTTGATAGTTTGAGAATTTTGAGAGTATGATAAGGCTAGACTGTATCAACTTCTTCAACACATCTTCCATACGTTCCCCCAAGGGAGTGAATTATCACTTAGGAGCACTATTTGTTCTTTGCAGTCCATGTTGAGTTTTCACAACATTGATTGTTGGTTTATTATTTTGTATTGGCATTTGTGTGTTCATGGTTTGGGTGCTTGCTTGCCTAGGAGTAGTTAACATCACCTATGCATCAACAACACCATCACTAGTAACATTCTTATTCTTTTCCCAAAAGTGGGGTTTGTCATTAGAACTAGTGGATGGGTAGCTATCTTTATACACTTGTGTGCTCCCTTGTGAGATTAGTTCTCTCTCAATGTTGAGGGCTATAGGGATAAGCTCGTCATAAAATGTGATACACTACATCTTTAACTAAAAGGCTAACTCTGGATCAACATTTTCTATGATAATCCCCACCTATTGCTCTAGAGGAATGGGCCACTTTCTCTTACTAGCTCATTGCCTCCATCTTCATAGGAAATTAGCAAAGGATTCTCCTTTATTTTACTTGAGAGTGTACAACTCTTCTTAGCTTACATCCATATCAGGATTGAAGGAGAAATGATCTATGAACCTATCAATTATTTCTTGGAAGTTCTTGTATCCCTGGAGGCAACTGTGAAAACCAATCAATTGTTGGGCTTGCCAAACTCTATGGGAAGACGCGCATCAAGTAGGAATCATTGTAGGAAACCTCCATACACATGAAATGGAATTATTTGATGTAATCCATAGGATTCCCCCCCCCCCCCTTTCTATTTATCAAACTTATGGACCTCAAAACTGGGTGGGAAAGGTACCATTGTGACGTTTCTATCAAATGGGTATGGACACAAGTTTTGTTGTGTATGTGGCTTGTTTGTTTTCCCCATTTTTATGTATTGGATCTACTATGTGATTTAGTGATTTTCTTAGTGGCTAATATTCGCCAATTGGCTAATAGTTGAAATTTGAGAATCCAAAATTGGCTAATAGTTCGAGCTACAACGTGACTTGAATCACCACATTTTTACAAAAAATTATTATAGCCTTATTTGAATCACCAAATAATTTATTTTATTAAAAAAATTAACTCAAAAATTCACCACAATATTCAATTCATGATTACATTAGATTCACCTAAATTTTACAAATTATAACTTAGAAACCTATATTAATTTTGCAATAGTATATCATAATTATTAGTTACTTTAGGACCCTATTTCTAATCTTTAGTTTCAAAAAATGATTTAAATTATAATCTAACGGCCCTTGTTTTATTCCACAATGTAAAATGTACCCATGATCTATAATACTCATGAGGCCCACAATTTTGGGTCTCATGAGCATTATAGATTGGGGTTAAATTTTACCTTATAGAGTACAACAAGGGTCATTAGATCGATGATCTAAAATAAATTTTGAGCCTCATGAGAATTATAGATCATGGGTACATTTTACCTTGTAGAATAAAATGAGGGACATTGTATTACATTTTAAAACAATGGTGGAAAGTAAATATTATAGTCTACCCCTTCAACCCATTCATAATTTTCATCCTCGAGCCCCTACTTTTCCATGAGAATTATTTTTATATTGGATAGATTAGCCAACATAATTAATGAATTTTCCTATTATTTTTCAAAATTCACCAAAAAAATTTACAAAATTTTAGTGATGTAAAAAAAATTGCTAATAAAATTAATATTTTTTTTCGAAAAAAAGAAAATATTTTCCAATAGAAATTAATATTTTTTCCTAAAAGAATGAAAGATTCGCCAGGATTTTATATCTTCTTTTGAGGGGGATTTCTTAAAGTTATCATTGATGTGAGTGCCTTGATCTGTAATGAAACATTGTTGTGCAGATTTGGTAGAGGAGCATATGTGGAATACTATGGAATGGTGGATGAAGTGTAAGTGGGATTTTGATATGATGGGGTGATATATGGTGTGTAGGGTGGATTTTGATATTATGAAGGTGATGGTTGTAGGGGTGGAGGTGTATATACTCCTTGTGCATTTGGATTTAAGACATTTTGTTGTGTGTTGACGTATTGTTGGGGATTGTAATACAAGCCCTGTTGTTGTTGTGTAATCATTTGTTGTTGTTGGGCGTATTGTTGTTCCCGCAATGCTTGTTGTTGGGCTTGTTGTTGGGCATGTTATTTTTGTTGTTTTTGTTGTTTTTGTGCAATCAAGTCTTGTTGAGCTTGTTGCTATTGCAAGGCTTGCACTTGGGATTGTTGCTATTGCAATGCTTGTTGATAAGCTTATTGTTGTTACAAAGATTGAGCTTGGGCTTGAACTTGTTTTTGTTGTAACATTTGTTAGTAAGCATGTTGTGTATGTTGCAAAGATAGAGCATGAGCTTGTTGTGCTTGCAATTTGGAAGCGTCTTGTTGTTGGGACATGTGAGATAGGTTTTGAGTGATCATGGTATGAATGGGTTGTGGGTTGATGGTGAGTGGTTGGGGGTTGCTTTGGCTTAGCATTCCTTGTAAAATTGTTGGTTGAGATGGAGGAATGTAAGTTTGGGGCTCCATTTTATTTTGCATGATGTGGGGGACCAATGGGAAAGATGAAGGTGCCATTTGGTGTTGTGATGTCAATGGCACATTAGGACCTTGAGTCAATTGATTGGAAGGGTTTCCTTCACTAATGTTAGGAGGCTCCCCTTGTTTTGTTTGATGTGGTACCAATGTATTACCTTGGTTGATAAGGTTTTTGATCAATGTGTTGCTTTGATTTGAATTGATGATAGATGGGGTTGATTTTTTTTGAGAAACCAATGGGTTTGGTGAGCCAATTGTGTGATTGGATGAAGATTCACCTTGTTGTCTTAAGGGTTGATTTTGAAGTGACAAAAAACTGGGATGGATCTGCTAGCATATGGTTTAGGACATAGAGCATACCCACATCTTCAATTTCATTCAAGGATAACCCTAGAGATCTCAATGCAATGGAGAAAGAGATCTTGCAATAGGGCTATCCTAGAGATTGAATTTGATCTAATAAGGGGTTCACTACCAAGTTTAGACTTGGAAAAGATATTGAAATGTAATATGTAACACTAAACAATAGTTGAATGCAATCACCTATGAAATGACCTATAAAAGTAAATGAAATGAAACTGGAAACTATAACAAGGAATCCATGCACCTGGAAATATAGAATGACAAGATGGAGGTCTGGAACACTAGAAAACCTACTTTAACTGATGATTGGGACTCATTCACCAAGCTAGGTAAATTAGTCCTATTTTTGGGAAAACGTGCATGAACAATAATCTGTCAAAAGGATATCCAAATTTACAAAATCCTAAAAAATTGACTTGAATTGGGAGTCTGGGACTCATTCGCTAGAAGTGACAAATCAGTCCAATTGGGATTTTCTAAATCTTCAAAGTTTGATCTTGCTCTGCTCAGTCTACTATGTCCTTCCTGATTGGTTTTTGGATCAGAAACTACAATTAGCCACTTGTAGGTCTTCTCCAAAGATCTTCAATGCTTGATGACAAATTTGACAACTTTGGATGACTTGAAAACTTTACTCCAATCTTGCTCCTTAGGAAATCTACAACCTAGACCTATAAATCACACACAAAGGATAGGGGAACATTTTTTGGGGTTAGTGGATAATGGTTTTCCTTGGTAAAACCCCTTGTTGGTAATTAAACCTTGAAATATAATTAAAACAAATGGAGAATGATGAATGAACAAGATATGATGTTGCAACTCACCAAACCCTAGCAATGAGAAGCAACAAACATGTATGAAGTGGCTCCAATGGATGTAGAACTTGACTCTTGCTTGAAGGTGATAGATATGGTATGAAATGCTTGCTTGAATCATAAACCCTACATCACAATTCTTGGCTCCAAAACAAACATGATGTGTGAATTCCTTGACATGATGATTGATGCTTGAATGCTGCTCTAAAATTCTTGATAATCTACCCTTGAATGCTCTTCAATGCTCTTGAATTTTCTTGTGAACTCAAAATTTCTATAAGAATTCTCATTCAACTTCCTAGGTTTAAAATGAGTGAAAGAACCTCGTACTTATACTTAATTATGCAAGAATTCCTAAAATTACAACACTACAAGCTAACATTGGATCTAGGAGAATAAAATCCTGCCAAAGATTTGAATTAATTTTGATTTAGAGTTAAATGGGACTCATTCGCCACCCTAGGTGAATGGATCCCACATAAGGGGACACATTCGCCTAGAATGGAAAATGAGTCCAACCATAGCTTTTTCAGTTGGGTTTTCAATATTTTGGTGTTTTAAATGATTTTGTTAGAACTATCCTTGAAAATATAAATAAATTAAGGCTTTTAGATGCAATTTAGTGATAATTAAAGCATAATTAAGCCCAATTATTAATGAAAATCCTAGAAAAGTGTGAAAATATGTTACAACACTTTACAACACTTTAAAATAAGGAAAGATTAATGTTAAAAAGAGGTTTATTAGGTGTAATTCATTAATAAGACCTTAGAAAAGTGTGAAAGTGAGTTACAACACTGCACAACACTTAAGAAAGGTACCATTTTAAATCCATTTAGTTCACAAGTGCCCAAGACCTAATGCTAATATGTTAGGAATATTACAACAATACATCAAGGCCAAGTCAAGGGGTCTTTTTTCCATCATTACAATTTTGTGTAACAGTGTTAACCTGCCCTTGTTTTTCTATTTGAGACACTTGGTTCACATTACCTTATGTGATGTTAGGAACACTTGTGGTACTCATGGTGATGGATGAAGATGGTTGTACTCAAAAATTTGAGGTCATCATGGTGTTATGGAATGTAAGTGGCTTGTGTGGATGTAGAGGATGCTCAGGAATGGTATCGATTGAATGGGATGGGGCACCAAATGTTGATGTCCAACTTATGCTTCAAGGGAGGGTTGGTGTTCTGAGTACCCACAAGTGTGTTTCTTTCTAAAGGAAGAGTGTGACCAAAGTCAATAGAAATCCTAGTTGCAAGACTAGGAGTAATGTTTGACTTGGCACAAGAGATGGTATTAGTTGATTTGTAGATTGGTTCAATCCTTGAGTCAAGGTTTGTGCAACGAAAGTTGGGGTTATTGAAGCCAAATTCTCTAAGGTTTGATGATCTTGTTTATACTCAAGGAGTTCTTCCGTAGTGAGCGGAAGTGGGTTGTTTGTGACATATTATACCCAATACCCTAATGGATTTTTTGGTTGTTGTAAGGGGGTAGGGTGGCTCCTTGGATCAAATTCTTGTGGGTTTGGATCACTTGTGGTAGATGTGTTTCTGGTTTGTTCCATGATTCTCTTATGTTGTGATCTTGTTGTAACCAGAAGTTTTGGGTCACCTATGGGAGAGGTATGTTGAGATTTATAGTATTGAAACTCTATAGTTGACTCAAATTTTGGTGAAAGGGACCCTCTAAGTTTTTTTGGACCAATGATTTGCATGGAAGATGAAAAGGGTGAATAATATGGGGGATGTTCTTTCTAAAATTTTGCACGACACTTTTGACTATAGGTTTGATTGTTTGGATGTCATGGTTAAAGGTTTCAATGAGCTTGTAAATCTTTAAGGTAGACTTGTGACCTTTAATATAAAGTAACTTCCAAAATGTGATAACTAACTCAACTAAGTGCATGGAAAAGGATCTATTTCCCACACAACATAGCTAAGTTAGGGGATTGGTTTGATTATTGTCTAAGTCTAAAGTTTTGATGTGTCCAAAAGTTTCTAAAGTTTTTGGTGAAGTGAAATGTAAAATATAATGAAGGTGGATGAAATGTTTTACACAAAATTTTAACCTAAAAGACACCTTTTTTTACAATACCAAGATGATGAGAAACATGATATACCTCTAAAGTTATAAAACCTCAAAAACTCAATGATTTGGTAAAATAGAACTTGGATGCAATGTTTTGCAATACTTTCCTTGTCTCAACTTGTCTCAACCATAAGACCAATGTGTGGTGTATTCATTTGGTTTTAATCTTTTATTTAGTGAAATTTCATCATTACCACATCAAGCAAGTCTTAATTAATTTTGAACTAAAAATGTCTATGTCTAAGCAACCTTCATTCCACAAAGTCCATTATATGAAAATAAAGAAGCTAAGGACATAGTTCCCTATGTTAGCTTTTAGAAACTATGAATTAAGATATAAGTCAAAATATTTAGAAGCCTCTAAAGATAAAATCCTTAGGGACAAGCAACAATATAGGACTTTTCAAAAGTATTCACACTTAATCTAAAGGGTTTGAAATTTGATGAACATGTTGATGTGTGTTTAAGTTGTTTTGAAAACAAGCAATGTATCAAACTAATTCACAATCAATAACATTTAGAGCTCAAGTGGGTATGTTCTTATTGGTGGTCTTACCTCATGCCCCAAAGGGATGATTTTACATGCAACTTGTGGAAGAGTAAAAGGAAAAAGAGTCCATTCTCTTTAAACCTTTTATTCCTTAACCCACAAATCAGACTTGGTAAGTAACTCCTTGGAAGTAAATTCCAATGCACCACTTTAAAGAATGCTTCAGAAATGGACTCCATTAGCTACTACACAAAAAAAATTAGTGACAAAAAATTGATAACATAAGAGGTGTAGGCCATACGTAAGCCACTAAAGGATTTAGTTGTTCCTTCCTAGCCCATACATCCAAATTAGGATTAGGCATGTCATTCTACGATGCCCCTAATAGAAGGTACTATCTTACGAATTCACAACCTTTAATATATCTTGCCAGTAAATGTTCTTTTTAGACCCTCCTTTGATGAATTCTCCATTGTGGGATGTGTCTCATTAGCAAGCCCTTTGTTAATAATAAAAATGATATTTCTCTTCACCCATGATTACACGAAGCGTCAGGGGAGAGGATACATAGCAAGTTTCTTAGGGTGACTCAAAGCAAGAAAATACACTTGGTTGTTTCTCTTCACCCAAGATTGTACGAAGCACAAGGAGAGTGGATACACACTACAAGTGTATACAAGCAAAGAAAGCACACCAAACACTCATTCATTTTAACCATTATTATAAAATGACTTCATTTTAAGCACCGATGGAAGTGTTTGTATGTTTTGTCCAATTTTAACCAATATTACAAAATGAAAATGTATGGGTCTAATTTTAACCAACTTTGAAAGTGAATTTTAAGCTCATTGGAAATTTAGTGGTCCTAAAACATAAAGAAAAGAAACATATGATGGGTTATAATTTTCCCATAAGTGTAAAAACACTTTTACAATGCATGGTCAAACAATAGCATGCTCCTTCACTTTAAATGATTTCAAATCTACAAAACCAGTTAGCCTAAAAAATAAAAACTAGATGTCAGTAAAATATCAGAGAGCATATATGAAACTAAAAATTTAAAACACATGTGAAAATTAACTCTCTATTTTCTTTACTAGTAAAAAGTGTCACTGAAATCAAATGCATCGCTAAAATTGACAAATGTGTTGATGTGTTTGAGGTGTGTCACTCTGGTGAATTTTGAAGGTGTCACTCTGCAGCAAAATAGTGATAAAAATTGCATCACTATATCAATAGCGTTGCCATAATTAAATTCATGATATATTCAAAAAATAAAATGTGCCCCTATATTTAAATGTGTCATTGTATTTAATATGTGTCACTGTAATTTGATCAAAAGCATTCCTCTATGATGAAATGCTTCAATAGTGTTGATGTATCCTTCAAAAGAATCATTGTATCTGAAAACCTAAACACATGGGAATCTAAAGAGAAATTCATCAGATTAGATTAATATAGCCATCCTTCTAGTGCCAAAATGTGATCATAGTCATAGTATGAATTAAACACACAAGTTCATAATGAATTTAAGCATTATTTATACCCCTATGCTACAATCCCAATGAGATGTTCAAAATCTTCAAAAACTAAGAAACCATTAAACTAAGCATGAAATAAACATGAAAGATTAAAAGAAACCTAATCTAGAACTCCAAACCTTATCCCATTAGGGGAGTGGTGTCGTATTGATGTGGAATAACAACCATTTCACAATCCCTTGGATGAAATGAGTGATTAATAAAACTCCATTGTTGAAAAACTAAGCTAAAATTGATAAAATGATGCTACGAGTGGATGAAAAGGATGAAAAAGCTTGATAATGGTGCAAGTATAAATAGAGATAATATTCAAATGAGTAGAATAAATTTTCTTTTATGGAAGTGGATCCATTTCCCTCAAATGGTGAGGTATTTATAGGAGAGAAAATGAAGAATCAAGGGTTGAGATCGATTTGATCAATCACTGGTCAAGATGGAAGCAAGGGTGAAGACATGGATCAAGGATTCTCATCAATGGATGAGAATCAAAGATCACATGTTTCAAAGAAAGCATAAAGGGCTCACAATGATTCAAACAAGCACACTTTGTAACAACTTTGAAAGTTTGTTACAAAGTTTGTTAGGAAAGAATATTCCATGTTTTAGAGCCAAATAGAAGAATATTTCATTGGAATATTCCCTATGCAAGTGGATGGGTGAGGAAAATTAGTAATTTGCTAAGTAAAACTAAGTTTTAATTGTGCAAGGTGAGGAATGTGAGGATTCTCATTAAATAATTAGTTTATTTAATGAAAAGGGGTTCAAATGATATTTAATTAAATGAGAGTACATAAGGTGTTTAAATTAAATAATTTTATTTCTTCACTTAAGCAGGATGAAAGGTGAGTGTGAAAGTGGGTGAATTAACGTAATTAAATTGGTTAGATTAATAGATGAAAAATGTGACATTTAATTAAATAACTAGGCTTATTTAATAAAACATGCAAAAAGAGGAGGATTTCAAGATGAAACGATGTTAGTGACCAAATTCAAGTGTGTAATACCATTTAGGAAAATTTTAAGTGTCTATAGTAAACTGCTTCATTATATAAAAACTCACCATATGCCATGGTGTGGGAAGGTCTTCTCTATTGTAGTTTTTTTGAAGACTTTGGATATTTTCACCTTCCTCCAAGAAAGCCTTGATAAATCTCTCATTCTCATTTTACTAATTCTCTTAACCTTAGCACCCTCACAACTAAGACCAATCGCCTTAGAAATAAGCTCATCAATGATGGTGAAGCTCACCCTTCTAATAATGATAGAGCCCTTCTTCCTTGAACTAACAAACTGAGAAGTCAAATATTCATTGAATCCACTCATAGCATGGAAAAGGGTGTAAATCCTCCTCTATCAAAAATTTCCCATAATTCAACATTCTCTTGAAAGTATCATACTTGAAACAAGTTTGAATCTTAGCCACTAGCCCTCATATTAACTTCAAAACAATGATTCACACAAAAAAGAATAAATAAAATAATAGTATTACAATTATTAATATCACAATACCATATGAATTATTGAGACCCCATTATAAATTATTGCTTACCATTCTTTCCCCTGAACACATAAGAGAAAATAGAAGTACAATTTAATTATTTTTTAAATTTTTAGTAGGACACTTTTGACAAATCTAATGTAATATTTTTTATGCTTTAAAGAAGTTTCAAATTTATCCCATATCTTATCCTTCATTCCCCTAATTGTGAAGTTAGTTTCGTTACTTCCAAACTTAGTGATAAAACCATCCTTACAATTAAATTTAAATCTTAATTTCTTCATAAGGGAAAAAAACTATATCTCTTAATCATGTTGCCTTCAATCATAGTATTAACCAACTTCTCATTGACCCATAAGATGATATCAACTTTCCAATTTTATTTTTCCCACTTTTAACTTATCCCAACTATGAAACCAACCACTGTGATAATTATCTACCTTATTGTTAATTATCAAAATAAAATACTTAACCCCTAACTTCATTTTGTTATCCATTAATAGAAATTTTTTTCCTAGATCATTATATAGTTTCTTCTTAACCATGGTTGTGAGCTCCCTATGATACTTACAATACTTCCAATCTTAGAAATTAATACAATATTAATAGAAGCATCAACAACATGATCAGATTCTCTATAATTTTTTTACACTTTGACTTGGATGAACTTTTGTAGAAGAGATCTATTGTCTTCAATAATTTTTATCCTACATGGAGGGGCTTTTGAATTCTAAATCAATTCTATTGTCAATTTAGAATCCCCTTCAATTTTCACTTTCCCCTATACAAGAATAATAGTTCTTCTAATACCCCACCAAATCGCCTCAACTTCAACCTCATTATTTTGTCTCTTGCCTAGGTTTTTATCAAATCCCTCTATCAAAAACCCTTTATCATCTACTATTTAACACCACTAATACTTACAAGCCTAGGATTTTCTTTATAACATCCATCAAAGTTTAACTTAACTCATCTCTTTTAATGGAACAACCAATATACTTGACCCAATGGACCTTAGTAAAATCTTTGTTTATCCATTAATCATATCTTATTTCAATCTTAAGAGGAGAAGGAAGTTTAATAGCATTACCAAACTTCACCATATTAACATTTTCTTGTAATCATTTTCTTATGCTTTGAAATATTTCCCGACTATCCCTATTCTATTGTCTAATTTATTTTTTTATTGTGCTCCTTCAAAATTCCCCATGAAATATGAAGATGGAATTACTTATAAATTTCAGTAATCATATGATGCACAAAATGAAATATAGAGTCCAGGTGGTAACAAAGTATTTCAACACAGAAGGGAAGACCCAATTGATATCAAGCTTGTACAAGGCCTCCTTCTAGACTTCTCTAGAAAACTTATAATGTTAAAAAGAGATGATCCACTATTTTCTCATTATCACAACATAAAATAGATCTTTAACAAGGTCATATACTTATCTAACTAAGTTTTCAATACTTAAGATTTTACTATGCAAGTCATCCGGGTATGTGCAGGATCATGATGGGCCAAAAATTGGCTATATTATGTGTATGTGTAGGGTATGTGGTTGACAACTTTTTCTTACCCAAAATTGATGAAACTAAAAGGTTTTTTAAAGGATATTTTCAGCTTTCCACCAATATAAATTATGTTTTAATTTGAATTTAATAAATTATTATTATTCATTTTCTATTTGAATTACTTACTAAAGTCTTGATTGATAGGCTAATTGAAAAAAAATAGCTTTCAAATGGTATCATGTTTTTGAATCCAAAACATGTGTCACATTCTATGCTTTGCATACTATAGGTTTGAAAAAAAAAAAATCATGAAGTTTTGACTAAGTTAAGTGTGGTAGACATACAAGTTTTTATATTTTTAAAAGTTGTAATAGAAAATTCATAATTAATTATTTACTTAGAAAATAATTACAAAAATATGCATAACATCCATACATGAGTCCTCTACTTATATCTAAAATATTATAAAAAAAATATTATCATTTTATTGTGGTTAGGGTGGTTAGACATACACCTACTTTTTTTTTCCTTGAAATTTAAGTACTATTGCATTGAAATTTCAAATTTTCACGAAATAGATTTTTAAAAAAAAAGAAGCATAGTAGTTTAGAAACTACATTCAATTTGCTACAGATTATATTCTTACATATTTTTTAAATAATATAGATAAATTATTTAAATTTTTACCTCAAGTTTCTTAACTTTGATTTTTCATAATTTTTTGCCACTGAAGGCCCTATTTTTTCCATGATGATCTTGAACATACGCATCCCACCAAAATATTTTGATTTTATGGTGAACCATGTGGTTCCAAATAATACCTCAATCAAGAGAAGATAAAAAACCATCATTAGAAATTGATGTATAGGCTAAACATATTGAGAAAATTCCCAAAGGATGGGGATTCTAAACATATGCATCTTCTCTAGAGACACAATAGAAATTACAATCTCATATATCCTATTGAAGTTGGTTAATCACTCCTTTCATTCCTGCAAGCCTCGAACTTAGCTACAATAAATTTTCTTTCCATTTAGACTCAGAATAATTCAACTAAATATACCCATGTAGTTACATACAACTCAATCTTACAAGGTATTCCATCAACCCAAAAATTAGTCCTTTTTTCTATTTCATGTTGATGTAATTGTAGCTTAAGGCTTCATACTTCCTTATTTATATGTGATTACTCAATGTAAAGAGACACTTCACATGGAAACTTGTAATTATATTCTTGGCTGACCTTCCTTGTAAATTGTATTTATTAAATTAAAATTATATTTTTATGATGGTTGACCTAGCATGAAAAGGTGTGACCTCTCTCCTGCAAGTTGTATAAATACAAGATCATTCCACTCCATTTGTGCATCATGAAGTTTGAGCATTTCTTCTCTTCTAAGTATGAATTCTTCAAGGGTAGATCAATCAAATGCATATTGCGAATTATCAAGAGCAAATAGCGAATTTCTTAAGGGAAAATCTGAGTTATAAGGAAGTGTTTATTACTTTTTATCATTGCATCTTGTCAAGGTGCTGCATATCAGCCTTGAGATTGGCCTCATTGTAATGAGACTTTTTTCCATTATTGATATATAATAGAGAGATATTTGTTGTTGGGTTTTTCCCCTCAAGAGGAGGGTTTTCCCAGGGTATTTGTTGTGTCTTTTTGTCTGATTTTTGAAATTAATTTATGTGCATTAAATTTGGTCATAAAAACTAACATGGTATAAGAGCGGGTTTGAAGAAGATCTTGATCAGATTGTTATTACAGTGATACTCTTTACTCTCTTTCTCATTGTTGTTTACTTCTATCTCTTCATCAAGATGGTGATCAGTCTTAAGCTTGAGGATAGACTTGAGGGAACATCTAATTTCACATCTTGGAGATTCAAAATTATGCTCACCTTGGAAGAAAGTGAATTGGTTGAGTTTGTAGAGTCAAATTCCCCAAACCTACTGATGAGGAAGAGAAGGTACAATGGAAGAAGAAAGATATCAAGGCGAAGAAGATGTTAGTTGATTCCATGAAGGATCATATCATTCCTATTGTCTCCAAGTTGAAGACGGAAAGAGAGATGTTTAAAACTTTGGAGGAGATGTACGAAATCAACAACACAAGTCGAGAACTTGCATTAAAGCAACAACTTCATCATGTTAATATGGCGGAAAGAGAATTTTCCATCACTTACTTCATGAAGATTTCTGAATTGAGAGATCAGCTCTCTTCGATTGGTCATTTTGTTGATGTCAAGGATTTGACCATATTGGCTCTTAATGGTATTCCTTCATCTTGGGAGTCTTACATTCAAGGAATCAACGTGAGATCGAAACTTCCCAAGTTTGATCATTTGAGGGAAGATTGTATTCAAGAGGAGTCTAGGTTGGCTATGAGAGGTATTGGTCGAAGCTCTACAAATGAAGACATTCATGTTCTTTACACTCAATCCTTGAAGAAGAAAGGTAAAGATGGAAAGAAAGGATATTTCAACAGGAATAGAGATAAAGGAGTTGATGGTGCTTCTACATTCAAGAAGAAGTGGGACCTCTCTAAATTCTAATGTTTTCATTGTGACAAGTTTGGTCAGTATGCAAAGGATTTCCCAACTAGGCCTAATCAACATGCTTCATTTGTGGATGTGGATGAGATCTCCCAAAAAGGATTCTAAGGAATTTCTATTCTAAGTCATGGGCCTGTGTTCAAGCCATGAAGGTTGTGTGTTGATCTGTGTGCAAGAGCAATGTATCTTACTATGTCCAATATTTGCATCCATCAAAATATTTAAAGAGATAAGTATTCTTTGTTTGTTGAGTTAGATCATTTAGTTGGATCTTGTAATTAGTAAAGAGAGATAGTGGTTTCTCTCAAATTATGTTCTCTAACTTAAGATCCTTTGAAGATTTCATTTATTGCAAGTTATTTCATGTTGGTTGTGAAGATTTTTGAGTGTGACTTTGAAATAAAGGGAGAAATACAATTTCAATGGTGATTAGCTAGCCACATCGATATCATTCTTTAATGCATGAACTATGATAAAGCCTTCAACTCTTGGAGAGAGTTGTTTCTAATTGCTAACTACATAATGCATTCAAGAAATATGTAGTTGTGCAGATTATCTTTTGTTGTCCTGAGTTTAGCACTCTCGAGAGGAGTAAAAGATGGAAAAAAGATTTATTTTAGAATTCAATAAAGATAAGTTCTTTATCCCTTCATTCTGATTTTTTGATATTTACTACATGTTTCACTTGTAGGTTGATTTATTTATTCATGTTTTAATATTGTTCATAACACTCTTATGTGTTCATGCTATAACTTGTCATTGTAAACCTTGTATGATTCTAGCCTTGATATTTCTTTGGATAGTTATATACTGTTTGTAATATCTCTCTATATCGCTTCTAGGATGGATCGAGAAGTAAGAAGGTGATGAGATATTTCTTAGTGATGAAAAGCTTGAGGAATATTGTGAGTAAGTCATGCTGACCAAAGAAATGATCAAGCGTGAAGTCACAACTTGCAGCCATGGGACTGAGTTGGTGGCTAGAGGGAGCTCACTTCCAGAAGTCTTCTTTGCAATCTCTGAAGTAGGGATCAAGAGGGAGTTTTGTAATTCACCTAGAAGAAGTGAAGATTATTTTATTGCAAGGCTAGGTGCTAAACCCTTAGAGGATCCCTTCAACTATAGAGATTAGAATTGCTCAAGACTGTCATCTAGAGTTGACATTGGTAGCTCCGCAAACCTATTTAGAATAGTGTGATCTAGGATGAGGTCGAGGAGGACTATCCTTAACTCTCTACAGTACAAGAGGTGTGCTCTGGAAAAAATTTATCTAAAGCAAGTGTTGCAAGAAATCTTGTACAAAGAGGTCAGAAGGTTGATACAAGTGCTTGAATATTTAGAGGGAGCCTACTGAACCTAAAGAAGATGGTAATCTAGTTGATCTTGGTTCTTTATGTTGGTTTATGGAAACCAATTTTTAGAAGCTTAAGGAAGTTGTAGCTAGTTCAAATCTAGTACATACTACTATGTACAAGACTCAGTTGATTGGATCATTAATGTATCTATACTAGACTAGATTGCAGTAAGTGAATTTTTTCAAGTTCATGTGTGAACCAACGTAGGTACATCTTGTTGCATCAAACCATATCTTGAGATACTTGTGTGGCACAGTTGGATATGGGTTGAGATATTATTTAGGTATGGACTTGGAGCTGCATATTTATACTAATTATGATTGGGTAGGGAGTGTCACTGATCCAAAGAGAACATCTAGATGTTGCTTCAGTTTGGGATCAACTATGATATCTTGGTATAGCATTGAGTACAGTAGAGGCAGAGTATATTGCAGTCTGTGTGGTGACTCAGGAAGTAGTGTGGCTTCATAAGCTCCTTGCATGATAGTTCGGATAATCAATGGAGCCTACTATCATTCATTGTGATAACTAGAGCTGTGTGAAGCTTTTTGTCAATCATTTGTTTCATGACAAAACCAAGCATGTTGAGATAAAATACCACTATATTAGAGATATGGTATTGAGGAAATCTATATAGTTGAGATATATCAGCACTAATGAGTAGACGACAGACATTCTCACCAAGCCTCTCTCTAGGATAAAGTTTGTGTACTTTCGAGATAAACTTAGTATGGAGGATAATACTGCCTTCACTGATAAGGAGTCTCAGTATCAGCGATCCTCATTAATGATTTCTTCTTTGTGAAAGAAGTTCAAGGTGAAATCCCTTGATTAATGAGTTCTTCTATTTGAGAGAATTTTGAGGTGAAATCCCTTGATTAATGAGTTCTCTGTGAAAGAAGTTCAAGGTGAAATCCCTTGATTAATGAGTTCTTCTATGTAAGAGAAGTTTGAGGTGAAATACCTTTATTTTTCCCTCTAGGAGAGCCATGGTGGATGCCATGTGTGTGACTTCATGACAACATCATGTGAGAGAGTCTATCATGATTCCTCTTGTACTTGTGTTTTCACCCTCTAGGAGAGCCATGGTGAAAGTCATGTTGAGGTGACAACATCACACAAGTGACGAACACTTGTACATACCTTTCATGGTTGTAGCCATTATGGTTGATATCACAATGAGGTGATATTTGATATCACGATGAGGTGATATCTGATATCACAATGAGGTGATATTTGATATCACGATGAGGTGATATCATTTCTTTTCCACTTATGGTTATAGCCATTATGGTTGGTATCATGATGAGGTGATGTGTCTTCTGCAGCAAGAAGTATTCCTCCCTAGCTAAGAAGGAGTGTTGATGTAATTGCAGCTTCGGGCTTCATACTTCCTTATGTATATGTGATTATTCAATGTAAAGAGAACTTCACATGGCAACTTGTAGTTATCTTCTTGGCTAACCTTCCTTGTAAATTGTATTTATTAAATTGAAATTATATTTTTATGATGGCCAACCTTGCATGCAAAGGTGTGACCTCTCTCCTTGAAGTTGTATAAATACAAGATCATTCCACTCCATTTGTACATCAAGAAGTTCAAGCATTTCTTCTCTTCTAAGGGTGAATTCTTCAAGGGCAGATCAATCAAGTGCAGATTGTGAATTATCAAGAGCAGATAGTGAATTTCTTAAGGGAAGATCTGAGTTACAAGGAAGTGTCGATTACTTGTTATCATTGCATGTTGTGAAGGTGTTGCATATCGGCCTTGAGATTGGCCTCATTATAATGATACTTGTTGCCATTATTGATATATAATAGAGAGATATTTGTTGCTAGGTTTTTCCCCTCAAGAGGAGGGTTTTCCTAGGGTATTTTTAATGTCTTTGTGTCTGATTTTTGAAATTAATTTATGTGCATTAAATTTGATCATAAAAACTAACAGTTCACACCCACTACCATAAAACTTTATTTAGAAAATTTTATATTTTCAATAAGTTATTCTAGATTAACGATCATTGAGGGAAAAAGGGTGAAGAAAAGAAACAACATTGGTCCCTATTTTCTATATACTTAGCTCTAACAGTAACACTCTAATCTTGATCATTCATAATAAGGTTCCATCCAATTTTTGATAGTTAATATTTGTTAAATGGTTGAAACCACCTAATTGCTAAACATCCCTTCTCTGTTTTATAGAATATTTCCCAATTCACCAAGGTAATCCTATTATTTTATTTTTTTCCAATCTAGATATTTTTTAGTTAATCAATCTTTTCAACCATAAAATTAGGAATATTTCTTTTAGTAAATAATATTTCACATATTGACTAAACATTTTTCCTTTTCATATATATTTTTTTTCAATCCTTTCAATATTTTTATTCCAATAGTTATTTTAAATTTTTTTTGGAGGACAAAGAAACACCAAGATAATTGACTAGAAGGTCATCCCATTATCACCCCAAAACTCTAACTATCTTAGTTTGGAGAGTAGCATCAAAATCAAAAAAAAAAGAACACCCTTATTGTAATTAATGTTATAGCTTGAAGCTTTAGCATAGTCATCCAACACACTTTTCCATTATTTGGCTTCCCTTATAGAAGTAGATCCAAAAATTATTGTATCATCCACAAACAACTAGTAGGAAGAAAAAGGTAAGGAAGAAGCAATTTAACCCCTTTCAATATTTTGTTATTAATTAGCCTCTAGAATTTCTTTCCATGGGTTTGAGAAACAATAATAAAAAGATAAGGAAAGATAGGATCACCTTCTCTCAAACCTCTACCATGAGATAAAACCCCCTAAGGATGCCATTCACCAAAATAAATCACTTAGGGGTAGTAGCACATTGTTTAATCATATGAAGAATCTTCTCCTAGAAACCAAAATTCTAGAGAACAAGAAAGAAAGGCCAAGGCACTCTGTCACGGGCTTTAGAGATATCTAATTTAATGAACATGCTAGGTATTTTATTATTCTCTAGAGAATGGATGATTTCATGAGTAGTAAGAAGAACATCTAAAATTTATCTTCTTAAAATAAAACCTTTTTTATTCTAGGAAATCAAGAAATGAAGGAAAGGATTAGTTCTATTAACAATTACATTAGAGAAGATTTTATATATCATGTTACAAATACTTATAGGTCTAGAATCCATCAAACTGGTAGCTTTTCCTTATTTGACACTAGAGTAATAAAAGTGGAATTAAATTATTTGAATATTTTACTTGACCTAATGAAATATCTAGCACCAACAACAAGGTCATAGAAAATAATTTCCCAAAAATAATCAAAAAAGGAGGGGGGAAACTTATAAGTACATGGGAATTTATAGGCTTTAAATTAGGAAACAATATCCATCACTTCCTTGACAGTAATATCTTTAGCCATTTTCGCATTGTCCCTTGTACTTATAAATTAGGAATCACATCAAAATAACCTATTGACAACAAACTTCCTCAAAATCATTTCCAAAAGTTTCCTAGAATAGAGAAATGACATAAAAAATCTACTTTAAAATTTAAAATGTTTCCATTTGAATTTATCAAAATTTTGATAATTTTTCTCCTTATGTGTTTAAGATTGGATTTGTGGAAAAATTTAGTGTGTATCCCCTTCTGCAAGCTATTGGATCTGATATTTCTAGTTTTCATAAGAATTCTTCACTTCTCATGATTTTGTCATTCCTCTCTTAAACTTTTTTCATTATTGCAAATATCCATATCACAAGTTATATTAGCCATAATTTCATGTAATACCTTAAGGTCTCTAGAATCTTGTTGTTTCTTATGAAAAATATTTCCAAAAGACATTATATTCGAACCTCTTACTTTTTCTTTGACTAGCTTTACTTTTTGGGCTAATCAAAACATATGATTACCTTGAATGAGACTATTCCACCAACTCATAGATTGTTCCCTAAAATCTAGATAAGAAGCACACATGATTTCATACCTAAAAGGGAAAGGACCTCTCCTAATATATTATCACACTGCAAAAGAAGAAGACTATGGTTTGATCCCACGCTAGGATGATTCTTCAAGGTGAGATAAGGAAGAATGTTCCAAGCATTCAATATTTAAAATATGTCAAGCTTTACTTGCATAAGGTTGTTTCCCATTCATCTATTAGACTAGGTAAAATAAGTTTCCTATAGTTCAACATCTAAAAGAATAGTAATAGTGAGGATATTAAAAAAATCTACCATTTTATCAAAATAATCATCAAGAACACCCAAATTTTCCAAGGGAAAAAAGGAATATTAAAATCCCCTCTAATAATCTAGTTACAAGTAGGCTGACTACAAATAATATTAGTGAATTTTTCCCACAACTATTTTCTATTATATTTAGGATTTAGAGCATAAACATTAATCAAATTCCATTTTTTTGTGGTGGTCAAATTAATTTATTCCTACAATGACTCACCTTTCTTCCAAAGAGGCACTAAGGATTCCAAAAGGTAGCAATTGAAGATGAGGCACCTTCTATAGAACTAATGCAAGACTAAATAATAGGCTAAATTTTACTAGTAGTACTGAGAGAAGCAAAATTTAGTCATTTTCACTTCTTAAATAAGAAGGATATTGACTTTGTTATCCACAATAAAAAACTTAATAATTATTTTTTTTATAAGGGATACTTATTACTCTAATATTCTAGGAAAGAATTTACATTAGAACAATAGAAAAATAAACTAACAAATAAAAAAATTATAGCTAAAAATTATTAGCTTACCATAACATGAGGGCTTTCCCATTCACCTCCAAGATCATCTTTTCTTATATTTCCTAGGCCCTAAAATATTTTCTAGGGTCTTTTTCTTTCCAATTAAAAATTCTCTAGTTTTTTCTCTAGAGCAAGTTTCTCTCTATGTTGGCCTTCCTTGTTTAGATTATTTACCAACATCTAGATTTTCCTTCTTTCTCCTTTTCCCACTCATATAATTCTATTCAACATCATTATGATAATCACTTGTCAAACAATTTGAAGAAATATGAAACCTTGATCCAAAGCCATGTAAGATTTGTGTTTCATTCAGATCAAAGATTAGCTTATTCTCTTATAGATTCTCCCTAGACTTATTTATTTTTGTAGCCTTTTGAGGACTCAAAGGGAAGTCCTTTAAGAAATCTAATGTTTTCCTTTATTGTAGTCTTAATAGTATCTTCCAAATATTTATCTTTCTTTCCAAATATTCCTCAGCTAGCTCACCTTCTTCCAGTAAGTGTATTGTGTTAGGAATAAATAAACAATACTCCCTATGCTATTTACAACCTTCTTCTAGTAAGTGTGTTGTATTAGGAACAACCACATAATAATCCATTTTTTCATTTCCATTCTCCTATAGGATAGGAGGTTCTTTTTGTTGATCTATATTATGTTCTTTTACAATTTTTTCTTGCTACTTTTGACATACCTTCCCACAAAATGAGATATCTAAATTTGAAAATTCCTTAGAAGGTGAAATATAGGAAAATAGGTGGGGGAAAATGAATTGATAACAAAGGACCTATTTCTCCAATTTTATTCAAGGAAATTAGATCCAAACAATGAAGTGACTAACAACCAAAAAGGTGAGTCAAATCAAGGTATGAATCAACAACTTTCCTCTCTATGCAAGGACAAGTGTAAGATTCAAATAGAACTTTGGAGAGAAAGATCAAAACCATCCAACAAACTCCAAAATGCAAGCTATAAAATGAAAATTAAGGATAGTATTCAAAACTAAGAAAAAGAGTAATCAAAAGGAAGATCTAGAAAAGGGAAGATAATGTGTACCTTCCACCAAAAGTCAGCATTTGAAGCTCACTCAGGATTCATTCACCCTATGGAAAATGAGTCCTTGCTAGGGTTCTCTGAAATCTGTTTCTGGGTTCTCTTCTACTATGTCTGCACCTAAAGATTCTTGATTCTCACTGTCGGACAACTAGAAATAAATTTTGTAGAAGAGCTTCCATGTAATGACAACTTTTCTTGCAACTTTGACAACTTTGCAACTTTCTTCAATTTTTCTCTTCAAAGGATCTTCACCTAAAATTTGTAATCACACATCATAGAGAGAAAAAGGTTATTTGTTAGGTGAATGGGGGTTTACCTTGTTCAAACCCTGTTTTGATAATGAAACCTTGAAATAAAATG
The DNA here is from genome assembly GCA_007258455.2 of Sequoia sempervirens. Lineage (NCBI taxonomy): Eukaryota > Viridiplantae > Streptophyta > Pinopsida > Cupressales > Cupressaceae > Sequoia > Sequoia sempervirens. Next base: position 790,170,340 of record VDFB02271358.1, read on the forward strand.
AAACACGAAAGAAGGAATGATGAATGAATAAGTAATTTTACAACTCACCAAACCTTTGTTTGAGTCTTGGATTGTAGCTCTACAACTAGCATGAAGTGGATTCAATGGATGTGGATCTTGATCATGAAACTTATCTTGAAACAATTCTTTTGAATTCTTAAATAGATCTTGAACTCTACATCACCATATTAGCTCAAACAACATGCATGATATAATAAATCTTTGACATGACAATAGAATCTTGATTGCTACAATTATCTTCAATCATTCTTCCCTGGAATGCCTTGAAAATGCTCTTGATAATGCTCTAGATTGATCTCATGAAGTCAAAAAAAAGTTCTAGAATGAAGCATAATGAAATGACCTCATATTTATACATATCTTAACATTAATTCCCAAAATTCAAATACCACAATTCAACATCAGAATATACATTTAAAATCATTGAAATAATGCCAAAAACATAATTTGAATTTAGGTTCTAGGTGCAAGTGAGGACCCATTCAGCCCATAGTGAATGGGTCCTAGATCACTTACCTAGGACACACATTGTTCAATGTTAAACATTATGCCATGGAATTTATGAATGTTAGGTTTTATCCCTCAAAAATGTAATTAATTAGGCTTGGATTTGAATTAAAAGGCCAATTAAGAAAAATTAACCTCAATTAGTTAATAAACCCCTAGATTAGTGTGAAAGTGGAAAGGTACACCTTACAACACCAAAAATAAGGCACCATTATGTCCATTTTAATTAAAAGGTCCCTAACCTTAATGATAATATGTAAAATACATAGTACAACACTAGATTAAGGCATCATTAAGCTCATTTTATTAATTACTCTTTCCCAAATTAAGTGTGAAAAAGGGATACTTTTTCCTACACTACAGAAGGTGAGGATACCACCAGCTCGTAAACTTCATCCATGTTATCAATCTCATCTTGAACATCCTCTACATTAGCCACAACCTTATCTTTCTTTTGACCCTTAGAATAAGACCCATCCTTTACAATTTCCTTATTTTTTAGTCTTCTCTCTTAGCCAAAGGCTTACAAATTCATCCACTAAATTTCAATATTGATTATAGTTTTAGCAAAAGAGCCTCACATTTTCATAAAAAAATGGTTGGACCCATTCTCCAAAATTTGAGTTTATGGCATGTGTTGGTAAGGCTATTTATATTTCAACATTAACATACTTTCTAGCAAACACCAAACTAGATCTCTATAACATAACCTTATAAATTAATAACAATTTCCCAAAAGAGTTAGCAATCATCTATATAATATTAGAGATCTAAAATTATAATGGTAATAATGGTAGTCGAACCTAAATGGAGACTAATGAAATAGAGATTAGTAGATGGGTCAAAATATTATTTATATTTACATATAGACGTTATTTTTATGCCATTTATTAAAAAAACATGATCCTTTAATTAAATCCTTTATAAGATCTTATTATTTTACAAAAATAAACAAGAAAAACCATCCACCATTGTACTAATATAGACACTACCCTACAATTTCCACACCAATATTGACCATTTGTTAGACTATGTTATTTCCTAAAATTTTGATGATAGAAGTGAATGTTGATATTGTCACATGAAATTGCACCCTGTTGAACATGGGGTGCAACATTCCAATACACAATAGAACTGGCCTCAAGGTGTGGGACTTTATAGATGAGTTCAAACCTTCAGAGAAGGTTGGTTTCCTCTCAAAACTAGATGCAACAATATTGGTCCAACCTAACACTGGGTAACTCTAGACTAATCCTAATTTATCAAATTGTAGAAGGAAAAGGGTGAAGAGAATACTAAAAGTTGGTGAAGAGAATACTAAAAGTTGGAAACATGGTAATGCACGAAGATTGAATATATTTCTTCTAGCCTATGATTGCACAAAGTATGAACAAACGAATTGAAAAAAATCACATATTTCTCTATTTCACCATATTTATGAGCAAGAAGCTAGCTAAGATCTGAAATATCCTAAAAGGAGTGCATATTCCCCACAATTAAAACATACAAAAGATTAGCACAATCATATAAATTGTAAAAAATAATGAAATTTCATGCATGCATAGGGGTATCAAATGTTATACAAGATACAAGCATTAAGAAGAGGTGAAAATAGTGATTTTATCATTACAAAGGCATGAAAGCCAATTTTACAGATGTAAAATGAAAAAGTAATATAATTCCTCTAGAGAAAATTAAGGGAAGAACCCCTACAATAAACACAAAAGTTCCTTATATCATCTACAAGTCATAGGAGAGAGGTAGGGCATATGTCTCAGTAGGAAAACCAAGCCAAAAACCCTAGAAATCATGTGTACATGTGTACTTCAAATCATATGTTGAAATCCTACCAAAATGATCCTAACACCAAAGTAATGCTTCCACAATGATGAATCTATGGATAAAGGGAAAAAAACACCATAAAATTTGCAACAAAATCACAGTAGGGATGGCCCTCTAACATAAATTAGTATGCAAACAATAAATGAATCATGGGTGTCTTATTTTCCACTTAGATTTGGTAGAAAATCAATTTAAAATAGTTCTTGAAGCTCTAGGAATCAGATATGGTTGTTGGGGAAGTTGTTGCAACATTAATGTAAATTTCTAGGTCAAAATGTGAAAATTTGTTGGGTAGAGGGAGTGGAGAATACATAATGGATTTGGAAATTTGGAATTTTGAAGCAAACCTGAAATATCAAAAGCACTTAAATATCCCTAGGGAAGTGAAAACCCCAACATGATATTTTTGAAGAAAATGGAAATAGGGGAATAAAGAATAGATTTGGATATTTGGACTTTGTCCAAATGTTTGAAGGGAACCCAAAATCCTGGAAGGACCAAAATATCCCTAGGGAACTAAAAACTTTGATATGACAGGTTTTAAAAAAAAGGGGAAAGGGGAGCCAAGAATGAATTTGGACATTTTGACTTTGTCGAAATATTCGAAGGGAATCGAAAATCCTTAAAAAGACCAAAAAGTCCCAAAGGAGAACTAAAAACCCTAATAGGAAATTTTGAAGAAAAACAAGAAAGGTGAACCGGGAATGGATTTTGACATTTGGAATTTGTCCAATGTCTAAAGGGAACCCAAAATATAGAAAGAACCAAAATATCCTTAGGGAACTAAAAAATCTGAGAAAATATTATAAAGAAAAAGGGGAAAGGCGAACCGAGAATGGATTTGGACATTTCGAATTTGTCCAAATTTTTGAAGGGAACTTAAAATCCCAAAAAGAACCAAAATGTCCCTAGGGAACTAAAAATGCTTACATGGAATTTTGAAGAAAAGGTGTAAGGGGAATCAAGAATGGATTTGGACATTTGGACTTTCTACAAATGTCCAAAGGGAACCCAAAATTTTGAAGTGACCAAAATGTCTCTAGGGAACTAAAAACCTCAACAAGAAATTTTTGAAGAAAAAGAGGAAAGGGGAATTGTGAACAGATTTTTTCATTTGGACTTTATGCAAATGTTCAGAGGGAACTCAAAATATTGAAAGGACCAAAAATTCCTTGGGGAACTAAAAACCTCAAGAGGACATTTTTGAAGAAAAATGGGAAAGGGGAGCCAAGAATAGATCTGGAAATTTGGAATTTGTCAAAATGTCCAGAGGGAATCCAAAATATTGAAAGGACCAAAATATCCCTAGGGAATAGAAAACCCTAATAGGACAATTTTGAAGAAAAGGTGAAACAAAAATCAAGAATGGATTTCAACATTTGGGCTTTTTCCAAATGTTCAGAGGGAACTTGAAATATCGAAAGTGTTGAATAGGACAACTAAGAGTGGGGGATCAATCAGTTATCACAAAATTGAACCTTCAATTCAATCACTGAAACCAATTCTTGATAATACTTAAATGATTAATCATCAAATGCTAATGTAAAAACTTAAATCCAACACATGAACACAATAAGACCAGATTTACATGGAAAACCCAATAAGGGAAAAGGCACAGTGATAATTAACTCACACTATAGAGAATATCAAAACCAATTACAAAAGGCTCACTACCAAAACAAGGACTGATTTTCCAATAGGTCTAACTTGTTATAGAGAGACTACAATCCCAATGTAACAAAGGATTCAACCACAATCACCTACACACATGCATGAATGATAGAGTTCACCTTCTACTCACTACATCTAGAAACTTAGAATTAAGCTTCGCATTGATCTACCACACTCGCATCACACACACTCAATGAGTAGTATCAATGTTGCATCTAACTACACTTTCTTTTTTGTCTTGTCACTCTTCTTCTTTGCTCTTGTATATTTCTTCACCATTACTTAACTCTTCTTGTATTTATAGCATCTTCAAATTTGAAACATATCCAAAGTTGGCCTTCCAATTTCAAATTCAAATTAGGTTGGTGCCAAAAACATCATAGGGTGGAATTAGAATGAGGGAAGCCACAACACACGCTTCAAGGGACCCAAAAATATCCAACATGCTTCATCAACCTTAAAAGTAGTATTTCACACAAAGTTAGCCAAACTGGTGCAAAACACATAGAATCCTTAAGATCTTCAATATTCTAAAACAATCTTCAATAGAATAAGGGAAACTCAACTCTAGAACCACAAGTCATAAAACTTCATCAAAGAGAAATCTAGACCAACAACATTTCTCCTAGACCTCAACCAAAAACATAGAAAACCATAGTTCGAAACTAGTGAACACAACTTGCACTTAACAATGAATCAACAACCAAAAATATGGATATAAAATCTTCTAACAATCATGAACATGTATGAACCACACAAACATAGGAGAAAATATAGACCAAAACTTGGAAAAACAACTAAACATCTGCAACATAGCTTGATTACAATTTTCTCAATATCCTCAGTATATACAGTCAACAACAACTAGTTGATAACTAGTTAACCAGTTGAAATTAATGAAAACACCTTCAATATTTCAATTCTTGCAACAATCTTCCCTTTTATCATTGATGGAAACACATGATGTGAATAACCATCAAAGAAAATATACTAGCTCTGAATACACTTATCTTTTTCTTCTCCCATTCTTCCTCTCTTTATATTTCACATACATCTCTCTTTTTTATTCACATGCATCTTCTTCCCCTTTGACATCGATGGAAAAGGCAAGATAATATTTTACATTGATTTATCCTTTAACATGATAAACAAAATAGTTACAATGACAACACCTGACACTACATTGCATGCTCCCCTGAGAGTTAGCCACCAAAACATCAGTCTAGAAGAAAGATAGATCCATAGATCCACCAAAATGATGCATATAGTTCAAGAAAGGAGGGGAAATAACCCCTAACTTCTCTTGAAGATTCTCAAAAGTATGTTTAGGAAGAGACTTTGTGAAAATATTAGCAGTCTGATCCTTCATTGGAACATACTCAAGCTTTACTTCATTTTCCATGAACTTCTCTCTCAATAAATGATATATGATAGATATATGCTTCATTCTAAAGTGCATCTCTAGATTCTTTAAAATGTTAATTGCACTTGTATTATTATAGAGAATAGAAATGGGATCATCATATACCAATGTGATGTCTTGCAATGTTTGTTTTATCCATAGAACTTGTGTTCAACATGATGCAGCAGCAATATACTCAGCTTTAGAAGTAGACAAGGAGACTTAATCTTGATTTTTACTCAACCATTCCACCAATCTACATCCAAGAAAGAATACACCACCACTTGTACTCTTTCTGTCATCTACACATCTAGCCCAATCTACATCTTTATAGGAACTAAGTGTAAATTCAGTATCTTTAGGATACCATAATCCATAATCTAGAGTTCCATGCAAGCATCTAAATATTCATTTAACAACAACAAGAGGTGTTTCTTTAGGATCTTCTTGAAATCTAGCCACAAGACAAACAACATGCATGATATCTGGTCTAGTAGCAGTCAAATACAATAGTCCACCAATCATAGATCTATACGTGCTCTGATCAACCTTAAGTGAATTATCATCTTTACCTAGTTTGCAACCAAACACCATAGGAGTACTTATAGGTTTGGAACCATCCAACCCAAACTTCTTCAACATCTCTCTCACATACTTAGATTGTGAAATGAAAATTCCTTTCTTCGTTTGATTAATCTATAGCCCAAGAAATAAATTCATCTCCCCAAACATAGAAATTTGAAATTCTTTTTGCATCTATTTCACAAACATCTTGCACATATTTTCATTTCCTCTAAAGATAATATCATCAACATACACAACTACAATCTAGATTTTTCCATTTTCAATCTGGGTGGGTGCATGAAATTGGGTTACACTTTTGTGGCCAACTTCAAAAAAATATTGAAAATGACATAATGAATAATCCTGCAAATCCTCAAAATCCTCAACAAGAAGAACAAGCAAATCCTCCTCAACAAGAAGAACACGCAAATCCTCCTCAACAAAATCAACCTCCCCCACCAATCACTCAACACCCTCCTAACACTCAACAAAATTTGAGTGAAATTAAGAACAACAAAAACAAATTGAGAATCTTATCAGGGGTTGAGAGATCCAAATGCTTCAACCATAGAAAGAATTAAGACACTAGAATGATAAAGCTGGTTTACAATTTCTGGGAGATTCTATTTTTTGTTGAAATCACATATTTTTAGAAAATATAATGATTTAAGCCTTAAAAAGTTCCATTTAAAGAATTCCAATTGAAGAGGGTTTGATCAAACTACCTTAGATCAAACCCCTTGGATAGAACCCCCACTAGTTTTAAACCATACCTATAATGGAGTCTCCTTACACCTATCAAAATGCTAATAAAACCACATTTGAAATACCTTTCAGGGGATCAAATGAATTCATTTAAAATTTATTTTTGTAAGTATGTAGTCCTTATTATAAGCTTCCCAAAAAGTATAATTTTAAATAAATTTAACTTTATTATTATATTTACTTTTATTTCTTGTGAATGTAGGTTTTTCACCAAAAATCAAGCTCTCTATTCTCCACATGTGAAAATTAGAATATTATCAAACTTTTTTGAAAATATGAGTGCACCAGATATTGAAACTCTTTGATCCAACAAAAAAAAAAGAATTTCGATATATACAAAAAAAGTTACGATTATACGGTTGCGCTATGTTAAAATGTAATTGGTTTGACATCAAAACTTGATTAAAGAAAAATATTCAATAAAATTATCTAACCAAGTGGAAGCACTAGATATCATAGTTACAAATCTAAATTTGAAATATAATTTTATCCTTCATGGAAAAATTTTATGCATTATATGTGAGCATCACTTTTTAAAATTGTTGTTTTCTAAAAGAAACTAGTTTTAGGGGAGATAAAAAAAGTGCAATTTGATTCCAAAAATTTTTGAAAAAATATATTTAGAATCTAAAAAAATTTCATGAAACTCTAGTTTGTATCATCTTCAAATTCCTCCGCTTTTGACCATATAGGTGCCGAAAGTGAAGATTTAGTTAAAAAAATTATTTGTGTCTAGTTTGGCCAAAATTGTAAACTAGTATTGTAGGATCACACTAACCCAACAAATAATGGGATGGCAAGATAGGAGGCAGGTAGCTAGGGCATATTATGTAGATAAACTATCATATAAACAAGTAAAAGATTTAAAAATTACTAAAGGTGATTTGTGCTCTTTATTCACTGACCCTAGAACAAATCAAAATATTAGCCTCAATGCAAAGAGGTTTCCTATTCATTGGTGCCACCACCAAGAGATTAGGAACCATTTTTATGATAGGTGGTACTTGGTCTTTGATTACCCACCATGCAACAATTGTGAAGTCCCCATAGTATTTTCTTAGGAAACTATCACGTGAGTTCATATTGAACAAAATCCCAAATTATTTTGATATGAGGGACTTCAGGGGAGAGGTGGGGGTTAAAACAAGATAGACCTGGTGCATAGCTAGATCCCTGCGGCAAGGGAGATGACCTCTCACTAGGCTACCTCATGAGCACATTGTTATGCCTATCATTGTGAAGGAGAGTTCAACATAGAGACATTGTAGGCGATCAACACTTTGACCTAGAGTGTCATCCATCATACTAGCCCTATTATACAATCCATCCAGGGGAGTCTTCAGAGTGGTGGCCTTCGAACCCATGTGTGTCAATCTTGTAGGGAAACTTGTTCATATGACCCCACCAACACTTAGAGGCTACTACATAGGATCTACATGCACTACGCTTGATCTATGCTGCTACATAAGATCCGTGTGTTCCTATGGGGATGGAAGGATGACGATACATTTTGCATTGTGCATATGGAATTGATAATTGAGTAAAAGTTAGTATGTTCATTGATTCTGAAATGCAAGATTAACTAATTTAGTTTATTATTTTAATAAAATTGTAGGGTCACAGTGTTGAGACTGGATACACGGTCCTCCACCTACTTATTTCTACAGTACACCTATTAGTGGGTATGTAACTAGTAAACAATTATAAATTTATTACATGTTAATAGCATTGTTTTATGAATGGTATTTAATACATGTGATTTTGGATGTTGAATAGGCTAATATTGGTGGTTTCAAGCAAACACCTCCTAGTGCTAATGGATTCACTCAAATGTAATAGAGGTAATAGAATAAAGAGAACTTAACTAATGAATTCTACTTAATATATTTGTGTATTTTATATTCATATTGTTGGTTACATTGCATTACACATCATTTAAACTTAAAGCATTACTTCAAATTCCATAACTAATAACTAGATGTTGATAGATGACAAAATTTCAACTGTACAATATAGTTGTTTAGAAAGTCAACATAAGAAGCATGATGAAATTACTTTGCATGGAGGCATGTTCTTGCAAAGGTGCACTAGCATGACAAACTATGGTTGCTTGGAAAAACTATATGAAACCGTAATAGTAAGAAATAACATAGACAAGGCAGTTAGTGATGCAGAGCATCATATCAAAACACTCAATCATCAGGGTACATCTGATGCAGAGCATCCAACAAACACCATCAACATCATTTCTTCAAGGGATTTCAATCCCAAATAGAATCACGAGAAGACCAACTATAATTTCATCATAAATCTACTTTTCATTCAACTAAAATCCACTCAAATTCTCTTAGCCATTCCATAGGCCATCATTCATCATTTTAATAATTAGTTTTCCAATTGACTCATTCAAAGCAAAAACCATATTAAATAAAACTTTGACTTAATCAATTAGATTCACATCATTCTCAACCACCATAAAAACAACATAAACCTGATTATTAACACTTGAACAATTCATCCTTACATTTATTCACCAAGGAAACAAATCAACTAAACCATGCCTCACTTTTATTAGTCCATTATCAAGCACTGTACTCACCATATTTTGACTATACTAGTCTATTTACAGGTTACAAACTCCTACTACAACAGAATCTTGATTATCATCTTGTGGTTAATCACCAATTTTCTACAAAGGCTTCATAATACTCACCCATTTGACCATCAAAGTCACCAAACTTGTCTTATACACCTTAACCAAATTTAGTAACATCAATCATATCATTAGTTTGATAGTAACCAAGCACTCAATATCATCCTTTCCACTATCTAAACAAACATCTTTGTTTTGATCAGACAATATCATATTCCTCTAGTAGGTATGTCAACCATTGAATTGGGTATTACATTCCTATCTCAAAGCTTATTAAAAAACTCAATGCACATTTAGAAACACTTTCCAGCGCATCACAACATATCAAAGTTCTTAGACATTTGACATAAATAAAATCATTAGATTTCAAACTATCCACTAAAGAAAGGCTAGTAGATTAGGCCTGTTTTACAAAGGAGACCCCTTCAAAACCATTCCAAATCACTCAAAACCTCAAAATAGTCTTCAAGCATGTCTTATAACTGAATATTTCACCATTTATAGGGATTGAAAACCATGAAAATGTTCTAATCCAATAAAACCTCATTTATAGGGTGTAAAAGCACAAATCAAGGAGGGTTTTGTGAAAAATACTCTTGCAAACCTCTATTTCATTGGACATCACCTGGAACATGATTTTTTATGTCTTCCAAGACCTACATCATTTCCAAGCCTCTGCAAGCTTTATTTATTCATGACCCATGACTATAGCATCACTTTGTGTAGGAAAATCCTCTATTTTCTAGTGTAGCGGCAACTCCACCATCATATTATTCCTTTTCCCTACACTTACAATCATCAAAACATGCAAAAAATCCTAACATTAGCCTACTCCACCAATTTACTTGACCTACATTGGTGGAGTAGTGAAGAAAAACCCTATTGGACTCTCAAACTTGCTTCTAAAAGGACTTTGTCAGGCATTGAAAATTGCCCCTTATTCTTTTGTTTCCTAAAACTAACCAATTCCAACTCTTGAAATTGGAAACTAACTCCTCTTTACATGTATTCACACTATGATTTAACTTTGGGTGTTCCTAAATTACCAACACAAGAAAACAAACACAATGGAGTAATGTTGCAAACTCATAAACATGGAATTTTATTTCAAAATCTAATTACAAGAACACAAAATTCTACTTTTTCTCGCCTTTACATGCCTTTTAAAGATATTTCCTTTTCCATAACTATCTTTCCATCGGTTGAAACTACCCCTTTTAACCCTTAATATGCATTATTTCCTTGTTTTTTAAAATTTAAGAAATTTTAACAATATTACATTATTGCATTGTTTGCATTTTCCCACTTTGACCACCTAGAACTTACCCATAACCTTAAATACATTCAAATAAGACCTAATATGACCTTGAACATGTTGTACATCATTTTTCCATGACCTTTTGTGATTGACTCAATACAAATTTGAACACTCATCCCTTTTATAAAATTGAAAAGTATTTGATGACCTAGGTGCTCCTATACCAACATTTGACCCAATTGAATCAAGAGAAGATCAAATTGAATAAGCAACTAAAATTTATTTCTCTTTTCATCAAAAATCACATTGTTTCATTTGCAAACCACAAGGCAACAACAATTCAACTCATTTCAATACTTCTTATCATCCTCAAGCTTCAAACATCTTATTTATCAGCAAAAATGACTTATCCGTGCACAAGAAACCTAATTAGAGTCACTAAACAATCCACTCTTTCATCATTCACAAAGGAACCCTTCCACTCATTTGCTTTACCTAGGAAAAATAACCAAAAGCCAATCTTTCATGTTACAACCTATATCCATCAGATCCTAACACACCTTTTTCATCATCAATTTATCTGAATTCAAAGCAAAAACCTAATAAAGAGCTCTAAATCTTTCAATTCCTTAAACAACTCACCCAATTTTCACTTTTACCAACTAGTTCCTCAAGACCAAGATACTACAATCAACCATTTACATCTCAATCATTTCATCTGACTTCCAAGACATTACTCACATCATGTTTATTGACTAAGCTTATTCTATGCACAAATCAAGCCCTACAAAGGAGGGTTTATTGCATAAGGTACTTACAAACCTTAAATACTCCTACCACCACCATAAACACCATGGAAATAGCCTGCATAAGCTTTAGAAATGATGTAAATTGGGAGGGAAGGAAAAATTACAATCACAAATGGCGAAGTCACTCCACTGAATGCTTCTCTCAAATACTCTTATGAGGAGTCCTAAATTCCACTATTCTTTAAGAGATCAACCCCACACACCTAGGGTTCACAACTCAGACAACTCACAAAGATTAAAAACATTTGGATCATGTCTCATTAAGTCAAAATAAGGTTTAACAACCCTCTAGCATTTAGGTTACAACAAACACCCATCACTATGGTGACTTAGACGTCACTCTCTCTTAAGGCTTGCAACCCTTGCCTGGTAGGAAAGTCAGAATAAAAAACACAAGGAAGACTATTAAGATGCCAAACCTATGGATTTAGACCCCTAATATGGACCCCTACAAGGTTCCAAAACCCTTCCTCTTGACTATCAAAACATCACTCACAATGGCCCTTTCTACCGCTGCTCCAAAAGGCCTAATTCACAGACCTACACCTAGGTCTTGACTATATAGGCTCCCCCCTTCACACCAAAGCCAAAATTTAGACTCCTAAAGGCTATCCACACACGTTTAAACCATTTCTAAGTTCCTCTTAAATTGATTCTTCAAAATCAAGCAAAAACTCTTTTTTTTGCTTGTCACTTATGCTTGCCACATAGAGATGTCAAGCCAAAATTCATGCACGCCTTCCAACAATGAGCCTTCCATTCTCCAAAACATTTATTAAATGATAGTACAGCCTTATATCTTCCATCCCACTGATATTTAGCAATTTTACAACATGGGAATGGAAGAAATATACATTTTTCACCCAAAACCCTAATTTTAAGGGTTTTCAGACCACCCGATAGAGAAATTGGAATATATCCCTTGATAATGAAATCTCACCACTCCAATGCCAAAGGAAATATTATTCAATTACCTATCCAACCATTATGGGCTTGGAGTATGAAAGTTAACATGCAGTCCGTACCAAGTACGGGATTAGAAAATTCTTTAGAAAAACAACAAACTTCTTCAAAACATCAACATCAACATTGCCTTGACCAAGAGAGGCATATTTGAAGTCTTAAAAACTCCCTCCAACTTCTTGCAACTATATTTTGAAAAGAGAGACATTGGAAAAAAAACTAATCTCATGCTTTGACTTCTAATTGCCTAGTTAAGGCAATGTGAGCAACTTCTACCAACTCGACCACAAAGAGCCTTCCAAAATGTGTCAAAGGCATTTAAAACCTTGTCAAAAAGTAAGGTGACTCCCCTCAGGTGTCTAGATATAGCTATGCATCCTTTTTCCTTGTTTTTCCAAGATTCACTAGACTTACAAAGGAGGATGGAGACCTTGTACAAAGAAGTTGGTCACCAAGACCAAAAACTCAACCAAAAAATCGAGAAGACCTACTACAAAGCATTGAAATGATCCATAAGACATTATTCCATCCATAAACCAAGAAACAAAACATGAAAATTTATTCTAGTTCCCTTAGACCCATGGGTGCTCCTGCACCATACTCCTAAGCAAGAAAAATATCTCAATCACTCTTTGAGATCAAGTCTTCTACAGTAGTTCCATGTTGTTTAATATCATTTTCTAACATCCATGTTGTATCCTCTTCAGGTAGACCTTTCCATTTGACCAGGTATTGCTTGTAAACCTTCCTTCTAGTCTTCTTTGTCTCCTTGGTGTCTAGGATGCATTCAAGAGTCATAGGTTGGCTACGGGATAGTTCCTTCACCCAATCTTCATCCTCCATTGTTTTTGTACTTGCTCCATCACCTACATTCACAGAAATGTTGAAGATAGGAGAGATTGCCACCTTAGGAGGTAGCTCTATTTCATAAGCATTTTGGCCAAACTTTTGGATCACCTTGCAAGGTCCTATCTTCTTCATCATGATTTTGGTATACTTTCCTTTTGGAAGTATCTCCTTCAAGTTTTCCATCACCAATTCTCCAACCTTGAATTGGACATTCCTCTCCTTTAAATCTTACTTTTCCTTATACTCCTCAACATTCTTTTGAAGGGTTTCCTTCACTTGTTGATGAATATCCATGATTTTAACAACAAAGTCCTCACCTTAAGCACTTCTCTTAGCAACTCCTTGTAGATCTCTTAATTCCTAGGCCCCTCTAGGGTGCATGCCATAGACTACTTCAAAAGGGCTTCTATCAATGTTCCTATTCATGGAGTCATTATATTCAAATTCAGCCTGAGGTGAAATCAGATCCCAAGCTTGTCCATGCTCCTTGGTAAGGAATCTTAAGAGGTTTCCTAATGATCTATTCACCACTTCAATTTTTCCATCTGTTTGTGGATGGTATGCTGAACTAAAGGACATATTTTTTCCTTGAGTTTCTTCCACAAGGTCCTCCAAAAGTGACCAATGAATTTAGAATCCCTATTAGAAACAATGCTTAAAGGAAATCCATGTATCCTAAAATCCTTCTTAAAGAAGAGACCTGCTATATGAGATGCATCATTGGTGCATTTGCAAGGAATAAAATGTGCCATCTTACTAAATCTATCAACTACCACAAAGATACTATCAAAACCTCTTTGGGTTCTAGGCAACCCCAAGACAAAGTCCATACTTACACACTCCCAAGGCCTATTGGGAATGGGTAGTGTCTGATAGAGTCTTGCATTTGATGAAGTTCCCTTTTCCCTTTGACATATTGTGTAGCCTTCCACATACCTTGTCACATCCACCTACAAATTTGGAAAATAGCAAAATCTCCTAACTTGTTCCAAGGTCTTGTCAAGGCCAAAGTGACCTCCAAGACTCCCACTATGTTTCTCCTTTACGATATTGTCCCTCATTGAGCATTTACATACACACAATTGGCTTCGTTTGAAGAGAAAACCATTCTGCAATAAAAATTCATAGAATTCACCATGAAAAGAATTCAAATGTTGCTCACAAACATTGTATACCTCCTTGAAATTTTAAGCTTCATGATACATATCCTTCAATGCTTCAACCCCCATGCTTTGGAGTTGGATCTCTTGTAGTATAAGTGCTCTTCTACTGAGAGAATCTACTACCTTATTTGCTTGGCCCTTCTTATGCTTTATTTTGAAATTATAGGCTTGAAAAGACTCTACCCACTTCATGTGCCCATGGCTAAGTTTTTCCTATGCATTCAAAAAACTCAAGGCATGATTATCAATATAAACAACAAATTCTTTATGTAACAAGTAGTGCCTCCACTTTTTGAGGGCTTGGACCATAGCATACAATTCTAAATCATAGGAAGAATACTTCCTCTTTGCTTCATTCAATGTCTCACTAAAAAATGCAACCGGTCTGCCTTCTTGGCTCAAAACAACCCCTATTGCTTGATTGCTAGCATCACACTCAATGGTAAAAACTTTATCAAAATCATGGAGCACAATTATAGGCTATTGTGCTACTCTCATTTTCAGATATTCAAACCCTTTATCAGCCTCATTGGTCCAAGAAAACTTACCTTTGTTACCTCCTTTGATGGTGTCCAAGATTGGTGCACAAATTTGGCTAAATTTCTTGATGAAATTTCTATAAAATCTTGGAACTCCATGGAAGCTTCTCACATCTCCCATGGATTTTTGTGTTGGCCAAGTAAGAATAGCATCCACCTTTGAAGGATCCATCTTCAAACTTCTGTTGCAGATGGCAAAACCAGGGTAGACTAGTTCTTCCTTCATGAATTCACACTTTTCCATGTTGATCAGCAACTTCTCCTCTTGTAACCTCCTTAGTACCATGTCAAGGTGCTTTAAATGTTCTTCTTTAGACTTGCTAAACACAAGGATTCCATCTAAATAAACTACAACAAACTTTCCAATGTACTAGGGGCATTTGATAACCCAAAGGGCATCACCAACCACTCATATATCCCTTCATTAGTCTTAAAAGTTTTCTTCCATTCATCCCCCTCTCCAATCCTTCTCTAACAATACCCACTCTTTAGATCAATCTTGGAAAAGTAAGATGCTCCTGATAGACAATCCATGAGGTCCTCCATTCTTGGCATTGGGAACCTATATCTGATTTTGATCCTATTAATGGCTCTTGAATAAGTGCAAAGCCTCCAATTCACATTGTTCCTTGGTGTTAGGATAGTAGGAACAACACATGGGCTCAAACTCTTCCTCACTAGCCCTTTATCCATCAACTCTTGCACTTGTCTTGCAATCTCCTCATTTTGAGCAAGTGTCATCTTGTATGCAGCATTATTGGGAAATGTAGCCCCTAGAATCAAATCAATATGGTGGCTTATATCCCTAATGGGAGGTAGGGAACTAGGTAATTCATTCACCGTTATGTTCTTGTACCTTTCCAACAACTCTTGGACTTCATTTGGTGTATCTTCCTTCTTCTTTGTGGGAAGATATGCTTCAATTTTTGGCTCCATAATTAGGAAGAATCCTCTTCCTCCTCCTTCTTTCAAGGTCTTCATGAACTCCTTCTCACCCACCATCAAAACACTAGACCCTTCATGATTTTCCTTGTCTTCTTCTAGGAGAGGTGAAAGGTTGTAAGTCTTCCCATCATTCACAATGGAGTATGTGTTCTCCGCATCATGCTTGGTCTTCCTATCAAACTGCCAAGGTCTACCATGCTATGGATTGTCATTGCATTCCATCACCATGAGACCACATTTCTTTGAGGAATTTTATCAAACAGTTCCACTCCTTGCTACTATGGCTAAAAGCCTAAATTAGTTCTTCCAAACAAGCTATGGATGCTTCCAAAAAATCTATCAAAGCATAATAATAAGCAATAGCATAGACAAGGAAATGAACTGTTTGAGTTAAATAATCAAAGAAATGTGGTCTCAATGGTGGTGGAATGCCATGAAAATTCATAGAAAATTTCTTGTCATGGCATTCGTCTTGCCATTCCATCACCATGAGACCACATTTCTTTGAGGCATTTTTTGAAACAGTTCACTGCCTTGTCTATGCTACCACATTTTTCATACATGTTTCCCAAAGCATTTAATCAAATAGTTCACCTCCTTGCTGCTATGGGTAAAAGCCTAAAATTGGTGTTTCCAAACAAGCTATGGATGCTTGGGGGTATGTGCAAGATCATGATGGGTGAAAAAGTGGCAATATGATAGGTATGTAGCTAACGACCTTTGTTTTACCCAAAATTGATGAAATGAAAAGGGGTTTTAAAGGAGATTCTTAGCTTTCCACCAATATAAATTATGCTTTACTTTGAATTTAATAAGTAATTATTATTCATTTTCTATTCAAATTACAACTAAGTCTTGATTGATAGACTCCATTAAAAACATCTATAGATTTCAACAGTATCACATTTTTTGAATCCAAAACATACATTTTATGTTTCACATACTAGATAGGATTAAAAAGAAAATTAAATTTCCCCTTAAAGTTTCTCTTGACCAAGCTAAGGTGGTTAGACATACAAGTTTCTTTATATTTTTAAAATTTGTAATAAAATTTCATAATTAATTATTTACTGGAAAAGAATTACAAAAAATATGCATCACATCGGACACGAACCCTCTATTTATATTCAAAATATTATAAAAATATTATCATTTTATTGTGGTTAGAAGGACTGCACAAACACCTAATTTTTATTTTTCCCCGAAATTTAAGTACTATTGCATTAGGCCCCCAAAAATTTCACCAATAGATTTCCTCCTTAAAACCTAGTAGTTTAGAAACTACATTCACCTCTTACAAATTCTATTCTTACATATTTTTGAAATAATATAGATAACTTATTCAAATTTTATGTCAATTCTTCCAATCGATTTCTTTATAATTTTTGCTACTATGGGCCTATTTTTTCCATGATGATCTTGGTACATACCTTGGAAAAATCAATCAAAAGCATAATAATAAGTAATAGCATAGGACAAGGCAGTGAACTCTTTGAAAAACCTCAAAGAAATGTGGTCTCAATGGTGGTGGAAATTCCACTAAAAGCCATAGTGAGCATTTTGTTTGTCATGGTATTCATCATGGAATTCCATCACAATGAGACCACATTTCTTTGAGGAATTTTTTCCAATGTTCATTGCCTTGTCTATGCTACCACATTTTCATACATGTCTACCAAAGCATTTTATCAAACAATTCACTACCTTGCTACTATGGCTAAAATCCCTAAAAAAAAGTACTTTCGAACAGCTATGGATGTTTGAAAAAATCTATCAAAGCATAATAGTAAAGGAACAAGCTATGAGCTCTAAGGAGTTTTTTCCATAAAATTAGTGTGGATTTTATTCACATCTTTTGCGTAAGTTATAAACATATTTTTTCTTGCCACTCTTTTGTTGTTTTAAATGACATTCAAGTTTATGGTGGTTTCTATTGTTTATAAGGATGATATGTGATGTCTAATCCCATCCATACTTAGGTTGCATAGATATATATATATATATATATACATGTTTTTGTAAATTAATGAACCTTAAAACTAACCAACCCTCCAAAATTTTTTGGCCAAACTGGCGAACCGAACCCCTGAACTTGAACCTCAAAACCTATTCCAACACTCTTCATTTTTCCTACACAAACTTAATTGACCACCAAATTATGTTTCCCCTTGATTTTACCCACGTTTACTCCCTCAAACCTCTCTTTTTCATTTAAAACCCTTATTTTCCCAACTAGGGCATGTCATGCCATAACATACATTTGATCTCCCCCATCCTTGCAAACCTTTTGAACACATCAAACTCCATAATCTCACCCTATTTCCAACCTATTGTAACTTATTTTCAAGCAATTTCTTCTTTTCACCTTTTCTAGCCTTGCTTTTAAGGGACCTCAATTTTGAATTTTCAATAGGGGCAGTGTTAGTAATCTCTTCCAATGCCCTTACTAATAATATTTTCTTATCCCTACTCCCTATCCTACTTTCATCAGGCCCATATCACCAAGACACAACTTGAACAATAGGTGGAATGGCCTATTTCAACATACTACACTCAAACCCTTAAGGGATTGATCCAGTTGAACGTAGCTCAGAGAAATTCTACATGTTTGGGTGAGAAAGAGGACCATGCCTAGTGTGAACATGCCTATTTAGAGGCATTGGAATAGTATGATTGGTCACATGAGTTGCAAAATGAAATTTGCACCACTTTGCAACTTTCCACTGCTTCCATTTGACACTTTTTCCATCAACTGAAATCTGGACACCACAGGAAAACCACTCTAAGATAATGAAAAACTGAGAGAGGTTATTGTAGAGGGGCCTAATGCAATCCCATGGGATTAGACAAAAAGTTTCTAAGAGTCACAGTGTCTTAGTAACCTCATGCTGAAGTTTACAACCATTTTTCCCTTTGGACCCTTAAGGGATCGATCCAGTTGAATGTAGCTCAGAGCAATTTCGCATGTTTGGGTGTGAAAGAGGACCATTGCTAGTGTAAAAATTCCTATTTGTATGTGTTGGAATAGTTTTTTTGGTCACACGAGTTGCAGAACGAAAGTTGCACCACTTTGCAACTTTCCATTGCTTCCATTTGACCTTATTTTCATCAACTGAAACTTGGACACCACAGGAAAAACCACTCTGAGATAACAAAAACCAAGAGAGGTAATTGTATATATTCCCAACAATATCCCATAGGATTAGACAAGAAGTTTCTAAGGATCATGGTGTCCAAGTAACCTCATGCTGAAATTTGTAGCCATTTTTCCCTTTTGACCCTTAAGGGATCGATTCGGTTGAACATAGTTTAGAGTGATTCCGCATGTGTGGGTGTGAAAGAGGACCATTAATAGCATAAAAATACCTAGTTGAACACATTTGAATAGTTCATTTGGTCACATGAGTTGCATAACAAAAGTTGCACCACTTTGGAACTTTCCACTGCTTCCATTTGACACTTTTTCATCAGCTAAAAATTGGACACCACGGGAAAACCACTCCAAGATAACAAAAACTGAGAGAGGTTATTGTAGAGGGGCCCAACATGATCCCATGAGATTAGACGAGAATTTTCTAAGCATCACAGTGTCTAAGTAACCTCATGTTGAAGTTTGCAGCCATTTTTCCCTTTGGACCCTTAAGGGATCGATCCGGTTGAATGTAGCTCGGAGTGATTCCGCATGTTTGGGTGCAAAAGAGGACCATTTCTAGCATAAAAATTCCTATTTGAATGTGTTGGAATATTCTATCTGGTCACACGAGCTACAAAACGAAAGTTGCACCACTTTGCAACTTTCCATTGCTTCCATTTAACACTTTTTTCATCAACTAAAAATTGGACACCATGAGAAAACCACTTCGAGATAATGAAAAACAAGAGAGATTATTGTAGAGGGGCTAAAAATTATCCCATCATATCAGGCGAGAAGTATCTAAGCATCATAGTGTCCAAGTAACCTCATGTTGAAGTTTGCAACCATTTTTCCCTTTGGACCCTTAAGGGATCAATCCGCTTGAACATAGCTCAGAGTGATTCCAAAAGTTTGGTTGTTAAAGACGACCATTCATAGCATAAACATGCCTATTCAGATGTGTTGGAATAGTCTGTTTGGTCACACAAGTTGCAAAACGAAAGTTGCACCACTTTGCAACTTTCCACTACTTCCATTTAACACTTTTTTCATCAACTGAAAACTGGACACCACGAGAAGACCACATTGAGATAATGAAAAATAAGAGAGATTATTGTAGAGGGGCCCAACTTGATCCCATCGAATTAGATGAGAAGTTTCTAAGCATCACAGTGTCCGAGTAACCTCATGCTAAAGTTTGCAGCCATTTTTTCCTTTGGACCCTTAAGGAATCAATATGGTTGAACGTAGCTCGGAGTGATTCCGCGTGTTTGGGTGTAAAATAGGACCATGCATAGCATAAAAATGTTTATTCAAACATGTTGGAACAGTCTATTTGGTCACACAAGTTGCAAAACAAAAGTTGCACCACTTTGCAACTTTCCACTGCTTCCATTTGACACTTTTTTCATCAACTAGAAAATGGACACCACGGGAAAGCCACTTTGGGATAATGAAAATTGAGAGAAGTTATTGCAGAGAGGTCAAATATAATTCCATTGGATTAGATGAGAAGGTTCTAAGCATCATGGTGAATGAGTAACCTCATGCTGAAGTTTGCAGCCATTTTTCCCTTTGGACCCTTAAGGGATCGATCCGGTTGAACAAAGGTTCTAAACTCTAAACTTATCCAAACCTTACCAACTATTGAGGCAGCAATTCTAAGGTTTAAAAAATTCAAAATCCACAATCAGATCTTAGTTATACCACCATACAATGGGTAAACCACAAAATCCTCTATTGTAGGCTAAACCCTAGGGGTTTATTGAAAACGATGCTTCCAAAGCTAACCACAACCTAAAAATTACTTTAAAAAGTTTTTGATACCCTAAAAAAGCTCAAACAATCATAAAACAATGCTTCCCCACACAAAAACACAATTTAACTCTTCAAAACCACCATTTTTCTTAAAGAGAACTCACTTTTACACACATGGGTTTCACACCCATCTCACTTTCAGACCTCCCCAACACTAACACATCATTCCCACACCTTACTAATGTTAGTGTAGACACATTCCTCAAGGTACAGAGGCTACAAAAAGAGGAATGGGTCAAAAATCCATTTTTATTGATTCAAACCCTTCAAATGTACAAGTTCAGGCCAGTTTTAGTAAATTGATGATATTCTACTTCTTATTTGCCTTGATGAACAAAACCTATTGAATGGTGCTCCTACACCAATCATACATTGACCTTCTTGTCCCTCCTAAAGTTTGGACCACATCCATTACCTCCACATAAAACTCAACATCCTTGGTCTTCTTGGTTCCCATGCCTTGATATGGTTATACAAATGAAAATGAAGCAAAGTAATCATCTCCTTCTCCGCTAGCTGGAAGAATGCATGTTTAATGTTTTGATACATGATATCGGCTCTCTCATTTACTCTCATGGTTGAATATTGAAATCTAGTATGCTGGGCCTCCAAAGTTCTAGTCATCTTTCTTCCTCTTCCACCAAATGTTGGCCCAATCCACACTTCTGCCAACCTAATTGACTTTTTTTTTAAAAGATGAAGTTTCTCCTGAGTCACCAATGTTGCTCTGTCTACCTTTTCAAACTCTTTCATTTCTACAGATTGTCTCTAGGATTTAATCATTTGTACCACATGTGGTTAATGTGCTCTGAATCCTTGCATCTAAAGGAATTTTCCTCAACATAAATACTCTCTCAAGGTCAACAATCATACATTGACCTTCTTTCCCATCTTAAATTTTGGACCACATCCATTACCTCCACATAAAACATGACATCCTTGGTCTTCTTGGTTCCCATGCCTTGATATGGTTATGCAAATGAAAATGAAGAAAATTAATCACCTCCTTCTTGACTGGCTGGAAGTATGCATGATTAATGTTTTGATACATGATATCAACTCTCTCTTCTACTCTCATGGTTGAATATCAAAATCCAGTATGGTGGGCCTCTTTCCAGTCATCTTTCTTCCTTTTCCAACAAATACTGGCCTAATCCACAGATCTTCCAGCCTAATTGGATTTGTTTTTTGAAAGCTAAAGTTTCTCTTGAGTCACCAATGTAGCTCTTTGTGCCTTTTCAAACTCTTTCATTGCTACAAATCATCTTTGTGACTTAATCATCTATACCACATGGTTGATGTTCTTTGAATCATCAGTAATAGTCTTCAAAATTGGCTGCTAGTACAAGAGTTTAGCCATTCCTTGATGCCATCAAGTGAAGATTAAGGAATGGCATCAATGCAAAGTACATCCCACTTGAATTTTTTGAAAGCAATAGCCATATCAAATTCCTTTTTCCCAAGTCCTACTCTCTCAAGGTTAACAATCTCAATCTCACTAATAGCGATTACTACTAAGAAAGGTAATCCCACCAACTCTACCAAACAATTTACCATAAGAATAATAAAAGTAGAGGCTTTGAAATGAACTCCATGAAAACCAAGCTCTCTAAATGGTACATATCAAAGTCTAGTTAAAAATATTTTAGATGAGGCTACTCCCATAGCTCTCTTACTAACTTGACAAAACCTTGAAACTCTGTATTGATTTTATTTTTCCTGTCCCTCTCTTGTTGTTCTTCCTCAATTTCATCAAGATTATACATTGACCTTCTTGACCCTCCTAAAGTTTGGATCACATTCATTACCTCTGCATAAAACTAGACATCCTTGGTCTTCTTGGTTCCCATGCCTTGATATGCTCATGCAAATGAAAATGAAGCAAAGTAATCATCTCATTCTCCATTGGCTAGAAGAATGCATGGTTAATGTTTTGATACATATGATATCAGCTCTCTCATCTACTCTCATAATTGAATACCGAAATCTAGTATGGTGAGCCTCTAGAGTTCCAATCATCTTTCTTCCTCTTCCACCAAATGTTGGCCCGATCCACACATCTGCCAGCCTAATTGACTTTGTTTTTGAAAGTTGAATTTTCTCCTGAGTCACTAGTGTTGCTCTATCTGCCTTTTCAGACTCTTTCATTGCTACAGATCATCTCTAGGATTTAATCATTTGTACCACATGTGGTTGATGTTCTTTGAATTCTTTCATCTAAAGGAAATTTCCTCAACATAAATACTTTCTCAAGGTTAACAATCATAAATTGAACTTCTTGCCCATCTTAAAGTTTGGACCACATCCATTACCTCCACATAAAACTTGACATCCTTTGTCTTCTTGGTTCCCATGCCTTGATATGGTTATGCAAATGAAAATGAAGCAAAGTAATCACCTCCTTCTCTGTTGGCTAGAAGAATGCATGCTTAATGTTTTGATACTTGATATCAACTCTCTCTTTTTCTCTCATGGTTGAATATTGAAATCCAATGTGGTGGGCCTCCAGAGTTCCAATCATCTTTCTTCCTCTTCCACCAAATGTTGGCCTGATCCACACATCTACCAACCTAATTGGCTTTGTTTTTTGAAATCTGAAGTTTCTCCTGAGTCACCAATGTAGCTCTCTCTGCCTTTTCAAACTCTTTCATTGCTACAAATCATCTTTGGGATTTAATCATCTATACCACATGGTAGATGTGCTTTGAATCATCAGTAATAGTCTTCAAACTTGGCTACTAGTACAAGTTCATTATGATTTCATAATAATTTATAACCATGGAGTTCAACCATTCCTTGATGCCATCAAGTGAAGATTGAGGAATGGCATCAATGTAGAGTACATTCCACTTGAAGTCTTTGAAACCAATATCCATATCAAAATCCTTTTGCCCAAGTCCTACTCTCTCAAGGTTAACAATCTCAATCTCACTAATAGTGATTACTAATAAGAAAGGTAATTCCACCAACTCTACCAAACAGTTTACCGTAATAATAAAAAAAGTAGAGGCTTTGAAAGGAAATCCATGAAAACCAAGCTCTCTAAATGGTACATATCAAAGTCTAGTTCAAAATGTTTTAGATGAGGCTACTCCCATAACTCTCTTACTCACTTGACAAAACCTTGAAACTCTGTATTGATTTTATTTTCCCTATCCCTCTCTTATTGTTCTTCCTCAATTTCATCAAGATCATGCATTTACCTTCTTGACCCTCCTAAATTTTGGACCACATCCATTACCTCCACATAGAACTGGACATCCTTGTTCTTCTTGGTTCCCATGCCTTGATATGCTTATGCAAATGAAAATGAAGCAAATTAATCATCTCCTTCTTCGTTGGTTGGAAGAATGCATGCTTAATGTTTTGATACCTGATATCAAATATCTCTTCTACTCTCATGGTTCAATACCAAAATCTAGTATGGTCGACCTCTAGAGTTCCAGTCATCTTTCTTCCTCTTCCACCAAATGCTAGCCCGATCCAGATGTTTACTGGCCTAATTGACTTTGCTTTTGAAAGTTGAATGGTGCAGGAGCACCCACACCTCACCCTCAATTTTTAATTGTTTGATGGTAAATTGGGAGGAAATTTGGAAAATGTTAGTATGTTGAGGTCTTTTTCTCTTGAATAAGGTCTAATAGACCAATCTTTTATGTACTTTGGGAATTAGTAGGTTAGGGTGGACAAATGTGCAAAAGCACTCTTGAATTAAATAATTGTTGATATTGCCATAAAGGAAAATTATGTAAAAAGTAGGTGGGAGTGCAAAGAAAGAGTCTAAAAGTCATGTTTTAAGGGTATCTAAGTGGTCCTAGGCCTTTCGAATATTAAATTTGCATGATAAAGCTTAGTAAGAAAAACCATTATTAAATAATAAATACTAGTATTTGTAGGCTTAATAAGGGTTTGGTGGTTCAAAGGTAGTTATGGGAATTGAAGGGAGATTATTATCATTTGTAATGTATTAAAAAAAATCATTCAATCCTAAATGGGGGTTCAATCAATAGTTTTTTTAAAGATTGGTGCTCTTCACAATGCCTAAAACTATGGAATTTCAACATTTTTCTAAGTTTTTAGTTTCTTTTCTCTGTGTACGGCCTAGTACAAGACTCTTATGAAAATAAATCCATGAAAAATTATGGTGGCAGGTCTTAAACTATATTTCAATATGTTTTGATACACCTTTGGTTGTTTTAGTGAAAAGAAAATCCATTTTTCTTTATTCATCCTGTATAGACCAACAGGGTTTGAGTTTATTTTATTTTTTGTGATGGAGCCCTTCCTCCTAGTATGGTGAATTGTGACTTAGAGGAAAGGTTTACAATGTGTTTTTTTCAAGTTTCCTTAACTCTTTTAATAATGGTAAGGCATTTATAGGGCTGGTGATGTTGTTTTAGGTTGAGAATGTGAAATTTTGGCTTGAAATGGAGGAACCAAAGTGATGTTTTTGAGATATACTAAGTCTAAAGGCTAGGTGAAGGTTTATTATGTGTTTGTAGACCCTAAAAAACTTTTTTGATGCTTTGGCGAGGTTTGGAAATCCTTGGAGTTGTGAGATGCTAAAAACCCTACGTATTTGTTAGAAAATTGAGGGTTTTAATAAATTATGGCTTAGAGGTTGAGTGCTTTTCTAAAACCTGTGGAATTCAGAGTTTTGTGACCTATTTGTTGACTTTCCAAGAGCTTGTGGGGTTAGAAGAAGTTTAAAGAGCAGTTTGTTTGTAAAACAGGGCTAATTTTGTAGCCTTTTTGTAGGGCACTTTGAAGAATCTCCAAGAAATTGCAAAGAAACCTTGTATGTCTAGCTTGGGAATGGTGTTGGGGGTTTGAGTAGATGCTATATTGATGATGAGATGTTCCTTGAGAGTAATTCTCTAAAATTTCAGCCAAATTGTTGAGTTTTGAAGCCTTTTTTTGGTAGTTGTTCCAAGATGGCCAAATGAAATAACAAAGGTTGTTGATTTACTAAAATATGATTTGTTTGAGTCTTCTCCACCTTGACTTTGCATCACTAAACTTTCTCTTGAGTCACCAGTGTAGATCTCTCTGCCTTTTCAGACTCTTTCATTGCTACATATCGTCTCTGGGATTTAATCATTTGTACCACATGGTTGATGTGCTTTGAATCCTTGCATCTAAAGGAAATTTCATCAACATAAATATTGCTACTCTCTAAAGGTTAACAATACCAATCTCACTAATAGTACATTTACAACCATATTCAAATATTTTCCTTCAAAAGGCTACAAATACAAATATTGACTTAAATAGCCTTCAAGAGGCTTTAAATAGCCTTTACAAATGATTCTACATCTTTCCAATCATGCCTAACTGTTCTTTTTCTAACGAACATGACTTATTACATTATAAATCAATTGTGGATGTGTTATGACCTTATTCAATTGACAAAAATCAAAACACAAAACTAACTTAAAAGATTTATGTGAACTGAATTTGCTCAATAACCTTGGTGCCCCTACACCAAATTTCATTATTTTAGTAAATGTCATTACAAGTAAATCTCATTACAATGCCTTAGGTACTCTATTCTCATAGATTTTTTACAATGTCACTCATACATTCAAGATTCTCTTATAATGTCTACATCATAGGTTCTCATTTAGAGGTTAACTTCAAATGAGAAACTTGAGATTCCCTCACAAAGCTTCACACACTCTTTTATAATGGCTTGAAATCAAAATTGAGATTTGTCAAGATCATCAAAATAAGGATGTTGCATTTCTTTTTTGGATGAGATTCTCTTTGATGGCTCCAAAATCAATGTTTTCTACAAGGAGAGACCAATCAATTTTTACTAGTTTAGTTATAGATAGGAAAAGTAAAAGAATAAAAAGAAACAGCTCATGTCCAAAATGGAAATGAAATGAAAATAGATTGAAGGAACTTACAGATAAGCCTGGCAGTTTCTCAACTTAGTCACTCCTACTCATACATCTTCACTACGAGTTCCAAGATACCTATTGCACACAACCTCTCATGAATCTAGAATACCTTGAAATTCAAGATGCTCCTATAATGTCTACATCATAGGTACACATGATAAGGTTAACTTCAAATGAATAACTTGAAATTCCCTCACCATTCCCTCACCAAGCTTCGTACACACTTTTGTAATGGCTAAAAATCATAATTCATATTTGGCTTCATAATCAAAATAGGGATGTTGCATTTCTTTTATGCTTGAGATTCTCTTGGATGGCTCATAAATCTACATTTTCTGCAAGGGGACACCATTCAATGTTTATTGGGTTACTTATAGATACGCAAAGTAAAATAAGACATGATAGCATTGGAATCAAACAAATTAGCGTGGATACAAGTATAAATTAATAAGAACCATTGTGTATATACTTACAAATTAATCAAATGAACCATCTGGATATGCTCTACTCTTTATTATGTCAAGTATTGCCTCACAGTCATACTCACGGACCTTCCACAAGGTCTTGTTCAAAGGTCTACCCCCATATTTTCTCAAATGAACATTGGATGCCACAACAAGGTTTGAGTAATGAAGAATCTTACGATGCATGTCAAAGTCCTCAAACAACCAATGTTTAACACTCTTATGTGGGTACCTTCTAACCCACATTCCAGTAACAACAACTGAGCCTGTAGGGTATTCGATGTTTTCTCCATTTATAACTCAGGCTTCCAATTTCTTTTTTGCCTCAACACAATGACACAAGTAGTAGTAAGTTCCCTCTTCATTTTCTTCATCTGCAATAACTGCATAAACATGCATTACATTGATATGTGCATAAAACCACTTGAAATTAGTCGACATTACGAATACAGTATTCTATCAATGGGTAAATTTTAGGTAAGGTTAGTAGATTAGATCATAAATATTAAACCCAAAGAACTATCGAGTACAATGAAAGAAAATATAAGAAAAATTATACCAATTACTCCTTGAAGCTTCCATAATTCATCTCCATAGCACCTTCTAGCTTGCAACAATTGTGATTGTTTCCCTCATATCTGTGTATGTGAGAAAATGCCTATGACTATGTCCTATGCAAGTTTTGAAGGATTTGAATGACAAAATTCCTATGACAAATGACAAATGATTATGCCTATGACAAGTAATCCAATTAAATAAGCTAAGTGCAAAGTAAATTTTAAGCATAAAATGTCTATAATAATGAAGTGGTTCCGAGAATGTGAGCAAATTGGCATTCTATAGAAAATTCAATTTTGGATGGACGAACAAGATTAAAAGTTGACAAAGCCTAAAATTAGTGGACAAGATATCATGTGGCAATCCCTAATTAGGGTTACAGAAAAATTATTAAATGAGTGGTCAAGATGTCATTTTAAAAAATCTAATCGATGATCAAGAATAAATGTGACAAGAAGATAAAGATTAGCCAAAAAGATAAAGATTTCGAAAATCAAGAAGATAAGAAGATAAGATTCAAAAAATCAAGAAGATAAAGAGTAGACAAAAAAAGAAGATTTAGAAAATCAAGAATTTGCTTGAAATTACTTTATTTATGGAAAAGATTGCTATTTTTGAATTAAAATTAATTCAAAAATATGGATTTGTGTGACAGTAAATAATTGATTTGGATTATTTACTAAAAGAAGTCTCAGTTAATAATTGTGAGGCCATTTTAAATAATTAATTTTATTTAAAATGAGGAAAATGTCAAATAAGGAAATTAAATAATTAAAGATAATTATTTAATTTATAGAATGTGATTAATAATTAAATTAATTAATAAATATATTTAATTATGAGAGTGAGTGACATATTAAATAAATAAATAAAATTCATTTATTTAATAATCAAGAAGACATAAGGAATTAAATAAATTAAGAAATTTATTTAATTGTAAGAAGATAATAGACCATTAGTGGTGTATCAAATAAATAAATAAAATTTATTTATTTAATAATCATGGAGAATAAACATATATGAATTAATTAAATAATTATGAATTATTTAATTAATAGTCGAATGTGGACCAAGGACATAATTAAATGTCATAATTATGCTAGAACAAAAGATGAAAAATTAAGCTTGTAGGCCTAGGTCATTTTTAAGTGTCTACATTTTTCCCCTCTTTGTCATAATGTGGCATATCGCATTGTGACAAAGAAAATAAGTCAAAAATATGCCCCAATGCAAAATACGATGAGGAAAAATGATGAGGAGGGTATGGTATGCCCCCCCGAGAGGAAATATGGGTTTAGAGAACACGAGTGGGCTCTCGAAATGGATGAGAAGACTAGAATATGAAGAGACAAAGAAATGTTAGTGAAAAAGATATGGATGATGAAGATGCAGACAAGATGAAATGTTAGAAGGGAAACAAAGAAGAGTGGGATGGGAAAGAATCCTTCAACACTTGCCAAAGAACTAATAGACATTGCTCGAATCATCATTGGGTGGTAAAAATGACACAAATGGACAACAAACACCATGGTATGACGTAGAACAAGGTGTGCAAGGTCATCCAATTCAAAAATAGACAATCGCAAACAAGGAATATCCTAACTTATAATAAGGGTCATGTTGCCCTAGTCTTTTTCTCAAGAAAATCTCTAGACAATAGTCAAAGAAAATACAATAGGCCAGGATATGTCATCGCACCTCTAAATCCTTCATGGGACATCCTTGAGGTAGCTAGTAACACTACCAAAAAGATAAGACAATAAAAAGATAAGACAAAAATAGAAAAAATAGTCAAAAGATAAGAGTACAAGATAGACCAGAAATATTAACAACCATTTAATTTTGTTTTCCAATGCTTGTTTGCCAAAGATTGATTTCTTGTCGGTTTGATAGTTTTGACAGTTTAAGAGTTTTTCCAATTTGACGGTGTTGATGATTTGATGAGGCCTATTGTTAGGAAGGACACATCGTGAAAAGGAAAAGGACATTTTGACGAGGTCTAACTCCAAGAAGGACACATCTTGAAGAGGACCAAAGAGTGACGAGATTGACGTTGTTTTGACTAATATGTTTTGGCAAGTTGACTGATGTTGACTGTAAGATTGATTGGACTATGTTGTCTATTAGGTCACAATTGGAATATTGACATTCGAATGACTATCTTGTGTCTGAGTTTGACTATGTCTGACTTATTTCACCAATGTGACGATTGCGACAAATGTCATGGTTTAATTTGGACAAACCTAAAAGGATTGACCTAATGTCTTGGGGACTCATCAACTGATGGCCTTGCCTACGTAGCAAATGTGTAGTTTGGACAAATGACAAAAACTAATTGATTTGATGGACTTGACAAGGAATGACTTTGTGTTTGCATTTTCTAGACATTTTGACTTTTTGGGGGTTTCTTTAGGACACTTTTTGATTTTTAGGTCTTTTTTCAGGACATTTTACAATGTCTTTGTCTTTTTTTAGGACTTTTTGCAATGTTTTTGTCTTTCTCCAGGATGTTTTTTGATGTTTTTGTCTTTTGTCAGGACATTTTTTGATGTTTTTGGTTTTTCTTCAAGAAATTTTATGATGTTTGTCTTTTTTTTTTGGATTTTTACATTTTACGAGGACGGTGACAAATGCATGTGAATGATTCCTATGCATGAGAATACAAGGACAAACATGATTGTGCCCCTAGTCAAGCTGAATACTAATTAATAGGTAATAACAACATTGTTTGACATGGGAAGGACACATCCCGAAACAATGTGAGGATTACGATAATGTGATGAAAGGATTAAGGTCTGCAGCTGAGCCAAGAACATGGTCAAGGAATGTGTTTGGATGATATGTTAGGATGCCAAGGAAGATTATCTGGATTAAACTTATTGCATTTAGAATGACATCTTTTCAGGACTGAATGAGATGATGAAGTATCCTTAGACTGTTTGACAAGGGAAAACCAAGATAGGTGACAGACATGAAAGGATGATAGGTGGCCTTGGTAAAGGATAGGGGACATGAGACTAAGGGAATTGCCATATGATTTTCCAGGACTATGCCATATAGGGATAATGATGGAAATGATAGAATAGTTTGTGACAAAAGGATTGACATGTCAAGAGTTTTCCCCAAAGCATGATTTATGTGTGCCTATTTTTATGTCAAGAGGAAGGTAGGTGGAGAAAAATGGGCTAGAATGATAGGGCTTAGATGGATGTAAATGTAATGAGGAAGGCATGGGAAATGAGACGACTTGCCCCCAAGTGTAAAAATCCACATAGATGATTTATTTTACACATGACACCTGTTTTCCAGGTTTCCATCATGGTACTTATCGAGGGTGCCTATTTTCCAGGTTTTCACCATTGGATGAAATTTTTCTCTTTACTATTTTCTTGACTTTTTGATTTTTTTGGTGTCACCTTGAGATGAATGTTTTCTAGGTTTTCATCAGGGAGACAATGTTTTACATTTTTCAATTTTTTTGTATTTCTAATTTTGCAGATAGCCTAGATCCTTTAGATGACCACTGATTGTTTTGAATCCACTGACGGTGCCGATGTAGAGACTGGTGCCATGATATTCCAATAATGACCTTGCTGAAGGAGTTGTCTTGTCAAGATCATAACACTTGCATACAACTAATTGTTGTCATTGTGATCCTTTCTAATACTAGAGTTGGCCTTATCAGAATACACACATTGTGATAGAGTGCCATGAGATTCCTTGTGGTAATGAGTTTCTGCCAAGATGTGATGGATGTGTGATGTGGGATTTTTGGACTTTAGGTGAGATGAAGGATTATGACGAATGATGGTAGACATGGAAAGGTTGTTTGGAAATTTGGATGAATCACTTTTTATTTTCCAAACGTGGTATGATGGATGACCGATTTT
This sequence comes from Sequoia sempervirens, assembly GCA_007258455.2. Classification (NCBI taxonomy): domain Eukaryota; kingdom Viridiplantae; phylum Streptophyta; class Pinopsida; order Cupressales; family Cupressaceae; genus Sequoia; species Sequoia sempervirens. The sequence continues at coordinate 790,202,060 of VDFB02271358.1, forward strand.
GGAGGGATGGTGTCTGGAACCAACACTCTTAGATGCCTTGCTTGATGACCATTTTCAAGGAGGTGGACATTTTTTATATGTGGGATTCCTCTTGTCTTGTGGCTCCACATTGTGATTAAATTTTTCTTTTGACATATTTTCTTTTTGTGATCCACTTGTCTTTGGGATCCATTTTAATTTCATTTGTCCACTTGTCTTTTTGTTTCATTCAATGGACTTTGATATTTTATTTTGATCTTTTGATTTGTATGACTTGTTTTTGTTGCTTCCAAAGGGAAGGTTTATTTATGATGGAATGGTGGTTTATGGTGTGGGTGGAGGGGGTGTTGGCGGAAACCTTATGACAAGGATTTCTCCTAAACTCTATTTTGACGTTTGTATCTAAGAATGTTTCCCCCAGTATCGAGGAGGTTCCACTGACATTGTTTGATTTGCTAACTGAAGAATAGACAAGAGCTTGATGTCTATAATTTTGTTGAATGCCTTTCTCATGTATGCCTAGTCATTTTCCTTGATAATGCATGCTTTGATAGATTCTATTTGCGATGGGGTATTTTTTGTTTTGAAAACAAGATGCTAACCCATTAGGATGTATGTAGACACTGTTACTTGGAATATTTTCATTTGCAAGAAAGCCTACTTTAACAAAGATAGATGATACTAGTTGATAAAGTGTCTTAGCTTCATTGTCATGTTGGACATATTTCTTACTGATATCTTTGGTCTGATCTTGTGACATGTCAAGTTCAAATGATTATATTGGTGCTTCCAAGTTGATGTCAAAGCCATCATTATGGTTACTATCATAGAGTCCATTAAATTCAACTATAGCTTGATCATTTGAAAATATGTCCATAGTGGAAGACTCTTGTTCTATAGGAAGATCGTCTATGGGTCCAATGGAGGCAAGTGTTGCTAGTCGGGGGATGAGTAGGGTCATCGCCAAGTGTTTGATCATGAATGGCATAATGGTCAAGGAGTGGATCATTTTGGGTTTCTTGGTCAGTGGTAGGTTCTTGGTCAAAGATGGGGTTGTCATGGATTTGGACATCTTGGTCAATGGTAGGGTCTTGGTCAAAGATGGGGTTGGCATGGATGATATAATCGGAAATAGAATTGTTGTTAAGGATAGGTGTGTTTTGAATGTCATGATTATCTTGAAGGACTTCTTGAATGGAATTTCAGATAGGGTGATGGGATGGACTACCTTGATCCTAACATGAAGGTGACATTATCATGTCATGCTTTGGGCTTTCGTTTTGATATGTATCCTCAAGTTTAGACAATGGGATTTGATTTTGAGTAATGACAAAATTTTCATGACTAGACGTGGCTTGTGAGGGAGTGTCTTGAAAAGGATTAATGGATGAAGAACTAGGATAGGACATGGGGACTTGGACTGGACTAGTATGTGAAGGACTAGGATAAGACATGGGGACTTGGACTAGACTAGTTGGTGATGGCATAGGATAGGACATGGAAACTTGGAATAGATTAGTTGGTAATGACATAGAATATGACATGGAGACTTTGAATGGATTAGTTTGTAATGACATAGGGACTTGGACTGGATTGGTGTAAGGTTGACTAAAATAGGACATGGAGACTTGGACTGGATCGATATGGTATGATGTGGGAACTTGACATGCATTGGTAGATAGTTGATAAGGCATGTAGATGTGGATGTGATTGATAGGTGAAGGACTAGAATATGACATCGAGACTTGTAACAGACTAGTGGATAGTTGGTTTCCCTTGTCAAAGTTAGGATAAGGGTGATTAATGCATGCTTGTTGTGGACTAATGTCATGGATGGTGTTAAGTGGCTTTTGGTAGTGAGGATATATGGATAGAGGACTAGGACTCATGGATTGTTGGTATGAAGGACATTGATTTTCGGTTTGGAGGAATTGTCTCTTAAAGTCAAAGGCTTGTTGGTATTGACCTCTACAGAGTAACTAGTATTCAACTTTACTAGCAAGCATATCAATATTTTGTTCAAAGGAAGACAAGGTGGTGGATGTCATAATGTTGTTAAATGCAGAGTGATAATAACATTTTTCTAAGGGAAATGACTAATGCAAGGTGATAAAATTGTCAAGAAAGGATGCCAAATGCCGAGGTGACAATGAAGACTAATATGAAAATGTTGACTAAGGAAAATGACCAATGCCAAGTCTAGATGCCAAATGAGGACTATGATGAAAGTTATGACAATATTTTTAGATTTTTTTAAGGATAAATTATGCAAGGTGATGACTAAGATGACTTGAATTTCTAAAGAATGGAAATGCAAAGGTCTAAATGAATTGGAAGAAAGTTTCCTAACCACCTTGTGCTTCTACAAAAAGATGTTTATGGACAGTTTGGACAAGTTTGACTTTGATTTCTGGTCTGTGACAATCTTGTTTTTTATAGGAAAACGCATCATTGAAGGTAGAAAATGCATCACAGTTTCAACAAATGTGGCTCTAAAGTCAAATGTGACACAAAATAGTGAATGTGTTTTAGTAGTTGTGGTGCAGGATGCAAAGAGTCTAATTTGTTTGTAATTTTGGTCATAATTCTGAGTTGTTTGATGTTGACTATTTGTTTCTAGATTTGAAAGTGATTTTTTGTTTCATTTGAATGTCTAAATACAGTTGGCAAGCACAATATTTTGTCCTTTGAAACAAGCACAATCCTAGGTTAGGCTAGGTTAATATTCGGTAGATTCCACGTGGGTTTCCCCAACTGCATATCAGTAGCATGTGAATTTAGAAGCTTGGTTGCACGGGCTCCCCCTTACAATGCACTCTCTTCTCAGGCCAACCAAGATTCCAACCCCCATGAAACTCCCATGGCAGATTGATCACCTCTACTATAGACTGTGAAGATGTGGATGCCTTCACACTGACCGGTGTTGCACTAGAAAATAGAAGGTTTTTGGCTACTAAACAATGGTGTTTAATTCAGGACCCCCATTCGAGTGGCCATACATGGGGTGCAAGATTAAGTTTCATTTAGGAGGCACTCCAGCTTGAAGAGGTTAAGCTCAACAGGGTTTTGGGGAGTACTACTTGGTCTGTATGACACATCCACACTCATTGCCAGTTTGAGTCACCTAGAGGTGATGAAATCCCCTAGCAAACCCAATTTCTAGAGGCAATAATTTTTTCTCTTACACCTAGGATTGCATGACTACACAAGGGGAGAGGATACTTCGGTTATTGCATCAAGGTTACACAGGGACAAAGTGGGTCTGGCTCTTATCACCTAGTTTGCACAGGGTGAGCACATAGTCGCCTACCACTTTTAAACACAGTCAGACAGATTTGAAAGCATGTTCATTTTATTACACCAAATGAAATGTTTTCTAGTCTAAAAAATCACAAGCACGGTGTTTAGAAGTGATAGTCTTGGACACTCGAACCTGCAAAATCACAAGTTAGAAATTTGATCAAGTTTTTTTCGACCCATGAAATGTAAATGCCACACATTTCCAACAAGGATTAGTAACCAAAAATCTCTAATCTAAAACATGCAATCTATTACAATCCTAAACTAGATTAAAAATTTAAAATCTAAACTAAATTAAACAGTTAAAAATCTAAATTAAATTAGAAATTAGAAATCTAAACTAAATTAAAAAGTTAAAAAAATCTAAATTAACAATCTAATCTAAAATCTAATAAAATCTAATTTAAAAAAACTAAAAAATCTAAAAAAATCTAAGTAAAAGCTAATTTAAAAATCTAAAAATCGAATTAAAAACTAATTTCAAAATCTAAAAAAAAATCTAAAAAAATCTAATTAAAGAATCTAAAAAACATCTAACTAAAACATCTAAAAAACATCTAACTAAAAGCTAATTTAAAAATCTAAAAAATCTAATTTAAAAATCTAATTTAAATTAAAAAATCTAACTAAAAGCTAATTTTGAAATATAAAAATCTAATTAAATTCAAATTAAAACTATAAAATCTAAATTAAAGAATTTAATTCTAAACTAAAAATCTAAAATTTAATTTAAAATCTAAATTAAATTAGAAAAAGTTAAATTTAAACTAACTTAGAAAGATGAAAAATGTTATATCTAAATTTACATCTAACTCTAAATTAATTTAAATGAAATTAATCTAAACTAATAAAACTAAAGCTAATGAAAACTAAAGTTAATGAAAATGATGTTTCCAAATGTGAATGTGTTGTGATAGGGAATTTGCATCTTAGAATGTTGTGATTGAGTCATTTTGTACCTATACCTATAAAAAAAGTCAAACAACTTCATAGGAAAATTGCAAAAATGAATGTATCAATGGGTAAATTTCAGGTTAGATGATTAGCATATAAAATAAAACCCAAAGAACTCCTCAAAGCTTCCATGATTCATCTCCATAGCACCTCCTAGCTTGCAGCGTATGAGTGTTGCCCTCATATTTGTGTATGTGAGAAAATGCCTATGACTATGTCCTATGCAAGTTTTGAAGTATTTGAATGACAAATAATGACTATGCCTATGAATAAGTAATCCAATTCATCAAACTAAATGCCAAGTATGCAATTAATATCTAAGCATGAATACCTATAATAATGAAATGGTGCAAAAAATATGAGCAAATTGGCATTTTATAGAAAATGTAATTTTGGATGGACAGACGAGATTGAAAGTTGATGGAAGCCTAAAATCAGTGGATGGGATTTCATGTGACAATCCCTAATTAGGGTTAGGGAAAAATTATTAAATGAGTGGTCAAGATGTCATTTGATAAAATCAAATTGGCGGTCGAGAATAAATGTGACAAGAAGATAAAAGATAAAGATTTTCGAAAATCAAGAAAATAAAGACTGTTTGATTTGTAAGATTTAAAAAATCAGGAGGATAAAGGTTGAACCGAAAAGAAAATTTTGAAAATCAAGAATTTGCTCAATTACTTGATTTTTTGGAAGAAGATTACCATTTTGAATTTAATTAATTCAAAATATGGATTTTGTATGATAGTAAATAATCAATTTTTAGATTATTTACTAAAATGAAGTGACAGTTAATAAAGTGAGATCATTTTAAATAATTTCATTTATTTAAAATGAGAGAAATGTTAAATTAGGTAATTAAATAATTAAAGTTAATTATTTAATATAGAGGATTATGACTGATTATAAAATAAATTAATAAATTCATTTAATTATGAGAATTAGTGCCATATTAAATAAATAAATATGATTTATTTATTTAATAATCAAGAAGACAAATGAATAAAGGAAATTAAACAAATTAAGACATTTATTTAATTGTAAGAATATAATAGACCCTTAGTGATGTATTGAATAAATAAATATAATTTATTTATTAAATAATCATGAAGAATAAAAAAGATATGAATTAATTAAACAATTATAAATTATTTAATTAATAGTCGAATGTGGACCAAGGACATAATTAAATGTCATAATTATGCTAGGAAGAAAGTGGTAAAAAATAGAGCTTGTAGGTGTAGGTCATTTTTATGTGTCTACAAGTACAAAGTAAGATAACAATATTGAATTTGAAAAACTAAGCAAATAGATATATCACCTGGTTGAACTAGATTTGATTTGTGGTCAAAGTTGACTGATGATTCCATTTGTGTTAGTTCCAATGTTGTTGAAGGGCGATATGTGTGAAGTGGGGTAAGATAACTTGTCAACCATTTTTCAACCCACTCCCCTGACTCAAAATCATTCCAGGCTTGCATTGTACATGAAGAACAAAAGCATGCCATCTTACATGTATCGATACTCCATGAACCTACATTTGAGCCAAGGAAAGAGTGTAGCTCACTCAATCCTATTAGTGTACAACAATCCTCATATGGTGCAATGTTAGTATAATCCATCAACTAGAAAAATCTATGAATTGAAGACATACCTTCATTACTTGGACCCATCAAGGCATTACACCACTCGACAATTGAACTTGTATCTATCAACTTTGCACTGTCTTTATACTTTAACTCTTCTCATGCTAATGCTCTTTTAACGCATGCTCCTACACCATCATGCTCCCCCTTTCCATTCCCGACCTCACAAAAGTTCCATATATGTTGAACACCTATAGTGAGATGCATCCTACACAACTAGTAGAACATGTGCGTGTTCTTGAACTATGTTGCATAGTTATCTAACCATATTATTTGTCAACTATATGATATGCCCCTCCGAGCCAAATCACTACAGAACATCTAGAAGCAACCTTGCACAAACTCTAGAGAATGTGTTCAATCATCACTAATATAAAAGTGATACTCTCTCAATACCTTCCTTTGGTCATTTGTACTATTAGTTGCATGAATGAATGTTATGTGCACAAATATCAAAACCTATGTGGATTTGTAATATTGTCACTGTACCTCACACTGTGGCTATAGAGTGTAATTCTCTACAAATTCAACCACTAATACTATTCTACCAACTAGAAATGTGTCCTTGCATAGCTTGAATTGTGTGTCCAGCCATCAGGCTCTATGGGTATGCCTTGCATACTCATACACTAGATTTTCACGAAACATGGACATAAAATAATACTCTGGAATCTTCCCAATAACTAAATCACACCTTTTTACTTGAGACCCATCTTTTGTAGCGGATGCCATTGTTTTATACTTCCCTAAATCTACTATTTTATGCCCCACCTCATCTATGCTTTCCATACATTGATATACTGGCATTTGTTGCAAGCCACCACAATGTTTGCATGAACCATCCAAGAATGTTGTCCTATAGAATACTTGGCCATCCTCTATTTGACATAATTTTTTTGATAAGAACTCTCTTGAATATTTTGGCAGGGTTTCTATGCCACAATCCTACAAAACATCATTAGTATGAAAATCTAAACATATAGAACGATAAACATCATAATGGTTAGTGAATTCAATATGTAGTCTACAACAACAAGTAGTGTGTGTGTGATTTATCTTGACATAAAAAGGTTTAAGCATTTCAAAAAATCTTTGAGAAATACTAATTTGAGGATAAGAATTTTGAAATTTATGAAAAAATTGGTTTTGAGTCATATCCAAAAAATGCTTTGGATGTGGCTCATGCCTCTGACTACCGATTTTCCTTCTTACGACATCCCTTTGATTCGGAGATGGCCTTGTATTATTATTCTAATAATATTCAATTAGTGTTCTCAATGGTTCAACAAATTTTTTTATCTTTTTATGGAAGTCTTCCTGAGAATTCCCATAATTCATTTGAATTGGTGCCCTCAATTCTTTGCCGCCTTTGAATGACTTTTGGTAAAAAAAAATCTACTAATTCCCATTTGTTCACTTGTCTTTTTAATGAGACGAGATCTCTTTGTTTGATAGCTTACCAAAGTTGATGTAATGACACGTCAGGTGACATTACTATTCTTTGAGCATGAGGTCTTACCCACACTCTCATAAGCATCCATTAGATTCTTCACAATAGTGTTTTCACTTGATGCATTTGATGTTCTCAACCCAAGAGTATTCATGATGTTTCTGTACTTTAAACCCTGCATCATTTGAACAAATAGTTGACATCTTCTAGTCTCATTTAGCCTTTCAAAGAATATTTGCCAAGTCTTATCAGCATATCTTCTACAAGTTCATTCTAGAATCTTACCTTCCATGTGTTGTAAAATATCCTCATCAATATTAATCAAAAACTTTGGCTTTCTATGCAAAGTTCTAGGTGGTGTTCTCTTAGGTACATACATCTCAACATTAGCAATTTCATCAATATTTAATTGAGGTGGGCTAGATTGCATACCTTCAACTGAGGGTGGAATAGAATACATAGCTTGAGATTCACATGGGGATGATGGCATACCTTGTTCATCAAATCCAAGTGATGATGTACTTTCAACTTTAGATGTGGTGGATGGTGTCCAACCATACTTGTGGTAGATGGTGTCCCTCCATATTGCTTGTGCTTAATGGTGTCCCTTAGTATTCACTTGCAGTAGAGGGTGTGTCTCCAAATATGGTATTTGCATCTCCCCTAGCACGAATCTTTTGCATTCATGCCCTTTGTGCTACCAATTTCTTTTCTCTTTTTGACGATTGAGGTTCCTCTTCAACTAACTTGTTTTTGTCAATCGTTCCTAATTTTTGCTTTTCACAATATTCCCTCATCCATTTTTTCTCTTTATCTCTAAAGGCTTGGATTTGATCATATGTTAGTTTTTTCCTTTTAATAGTTCGTTTCTTCAACATGACGAATAATTTTACCTATGCAAAAAGTGCTAAGTCAAGTCAAATTAACTAATAGTGAAGGGTTGTAAAAGTCTATTAAAGAGGGAGACCAATGGTAACCTCTTTCAAATGTTATTTTTTGAATTTTAAGTGGTTTTTTTTAAGAGGGAAACATTATAAAAGGCCATGATAAACTTGAATGGAGGATGATCTTGGATTGGGCATCAAACCAAATGAGGAAATGTTGAATTTTCCTTAACAAAATTGAGCATTTGGTGACTGAAATTGAGTTTCTCAGTTGGGTAGCATTATTTTATGTTAGATTGAGCATGAACAAGGTATATTAGGATTTTTTAATAGTTTTCAAGTTTTGGAGTGTTTGGCAAGTGCTACTTTCAATAAAACATACAGTTTCTAAGCCTAGGGAAAGGATTTTATGGTTTGGGTGGTAAATGATTGAATCTCTGCAATCTAATGCTATAATTTGAAGTTTTGATAGATATAAAGTGCTTCCCCAAGGTTTTAGAAGATTTGGACACGTTTTGAAGGTGGTCCCTTTGTAAAAATGGGCTAATTTGGGCCCTTAAAAGCATAGAAAACTTAATAATTTGTGTAGTTTGGTACAAAACAAGCATTGATGATTGTTGGATATGTTGAAAGGCTATGTAATGGGTAAAATAAAGGTGTCTAAATGGTCCTAGGTCTATAGAGCAACAAATCACTATGGTAGCAGGTCTTAACTTAGACTTCAATCTATTTTGAGACTCCTTTGGTTGTTTCGGTGAACGAAAAACTCCATTCTTCATGATCAACCTATACAGACTAGCAAGGTATGAGTTTTACTTTAATTTAAAGATGGAGCCTTTCCTCCCACTATGGTGACTTGTGATTAAGAGGAAAGGCCTATAATATGTTGTTCTCAAGTTTCATGTTTCTTTTAATAGTGGTAAGGAGTCTATAGGGCTGGTGATGTGATCTTAGGTGAGAATGTGAGTTTTTGGCATGAAAAGGAGGAACCAAAGTGGTGTTTTTGAGATGTAATGAGTTTAAAGGCCTAGTGAAGGTTTATTTTGTTTTTGCAGACCCTAACAAACTTGTTTGATTCTTTAGTGAGGCTTGGAAGGCCGTAGAGTTGTGAAATATAGAAAAACCTATATATTTATGAGCAAATTGAGGGTTTTTGTATTGGAAACCCATTTGAGCATACAAGGTCCTAAAACCTGGAAAATATTTTGTTTTGAGACCTAAGTAAAAAATGTTTTTGGATTTGGGGATCTACTAAGTAGTGAGAAGGTTGTGTGGGGAATTATACTTGATTGAGTAACTTTGATATGCTACAACCTGAACAATGTGAATTTGTTGAAAGAAGAGGTCGTGATGAAATTGTAAATTGAATTTTTTTTTGTAGATTGGAGTTGTGTGTTTGTGTGTTGCAGGACTCCCTCTACTACATTAGGAGTATATTCCAATTTTTTAGAGACATGTATGGAAAATTTGGTAGCATAGACAAGGCAATCAGCTAGTTTGTATAATTGTTTGACAAAATACATCAATGAAAGCTTTGGAAGCATACACAAAGAAAGTCAATTGTTAAATTTAAGAAAATGCCTCAAAGAGATGTGGTTTAAAAATGCAATAGGAAAGTGTATAGAATTGTGTAATTTAAAATATCCATTGACAACCTAAGATTGTAACATGACAAACAAACAATTTGATCAACATGGAATAAGAAAAAAAACAAAAATGAAAGCAATCCATAATAGAATGAAAGAAAATGTACAAAGACTTCACATACATAAAATACCAAAGTTTCAAATGGAGGAGTTCTACCCAATTATGTAGCCTTTTTTTCTTTTCTCGAACTCCTCAAAAATTTGACCTTTTCAAAAGCTTGTTTCCATCCAAACTTCAATTGTATATCAATTATCACTATAATTCAAACTTGAATTGATATTATATGCCTTTCAACATGAAAAATATGTTATTTCATGCAAAGGTGATGGAAATATCATGAAAAAGGTGGTGGAATCTAAAAATAATGCATGCACACTTCACTCAATCACCAAAAAGTTACTTTTTGTTGGAGTACGAGTAGAACCAGGAGAATATGCAGAATGTGGGCTGACATCACATATATATTGTCTTTTAACTATTTTTAGTGTAATACAAAACACGCTCACGTTATAACACAAGCACGTTATTTCTTGCTAAACGACCATGTCTCTACTTAATCATAATGTACTTTCCTTATAATAAAGTTAGTGTTTTTCTATATTTATAGGGTAGACGCACTCCAATAAACTCCCACCCTATCTCCCACACTCTTTCACCCTCTCCCACCCTATCTCCTACTCAATCACTCTCTCCCACTCTCTCCAACTCTCTCCCATCCTCTCCCATGCTCTCTAAATCTCTCCCACTCTCTCCCACACTCTCCCATCCTATCTGATGCTCTTTGAATC
>VDFB02271358.1:790212989-790300396 GCA_007258455.2 Sequoia sempervirens
AAACATAAATACATACATGATATATCAGCATACATATACATACAAACATGTGAACAAGCATTCAATAAAGTGGGATTTAACTAAAGGAAGACATAACTTGAGCGTGTTATGTGTTGCTAGACATGTTCCTTGGAAGCAAAAAATGTCAAAAATAACACATAACATGAGTACATTATAACACGCTCGCATTATATTTTTCTTTGGGAATCCCCAAGCCTTAGCTTTGGTATTTTCCTGGGAATACCAACCCAAAGGCTTGGAGGACATTCCCAATGACCAGAGACATGTTTTTTTGCACATTCTACAATTTTTCACATAATCAAGTTCGTGCTCACCGTCAAGATTGCATCTGGTTCAATATCGACAAAATCAGACATATGGGTAATGTTAAGTTCTCTCTTAGCTTTCCAATGATGTAATTTTTTTCACTTTTTGACATTGTTAGTCCTTTCATCCATAATTTATGTTGTTTGTATGTCTATTTTTTGTCAAAAAGTAGTGTTTGGTTTTTTTCATTATAAATTAACCGTTCATCAAAATTTCAAATAAATTACATTTTTAGAAACTAGACTCCATTCTACAAATTTAAAAAATTAAAAATTAAAAATCTATTACTTTCAAAAATTTGTAAGGGGAGCACGGCTAAAATTCTTCTTTTTAGGAAGTGCCCACTTAGAAAATTAGTTAAAAATCAAATATTCATTAAAAAATTATCAAAAAAATTGTGCATCAACTAGATACTACAGAAAAGTTCACTATGCTAGGGTCGTAAAAGAGTTGCTATGTTATGTTTTTCTAACAAAAACAACAAAAATTTCTATACATCCCTCTTTTGAACCCCTTAAACTCAACCATTTTCAAAATAAATTAGTAGTTTAGAAAGTAGACTCAGAGCACTTCAATCCATGTTTTTGTTCCATCTCAAAATTGAGTGTAGCTATCCTCAATTTCACATGCAAGGTCAATATTTCCTGATGTAAAAAAAAAGTATCCACTTAAGCCCCATTTTTGGGAACCATCTTGGTGCACTTACCCATCTTAAAATACAAATTCCTATATGTCATACCTTTTTTAAAACCTTGTTGAATCAAATACCTATCCAATCTCTCATACCAAGCTCTAGGAGCTTACTTTAATACATATAAAGCTTTCTTCAATCTACACACTATATCTAGTTGATATGTGAATTGAAATCCTTTTGATTGTTCCATATAGACTTCTTCTTCTAGCTCACCATTCAACAATGTTGACTTGACATCCATCTGATAGACCTTAAAAAGTTTATGAGCAGAAAAATGCCAAGAACATATTCATAGCTTCTATTCTTGCTACCAAAGAATTTTTTTCCTAAAAAATCTATACCTTAAACTTGTGAGTAACCCTTACACAGAAGCCTTGTTTTTTTTGCTAACAAATTATCCATTCTCATTCAACTTATTTCTGAATACCCACTTCGATCTAATGATTTTTATGTTTTCCTATCATGGGACTAATTCCCAAGCCTGATTCTTCTCAAATTGCATAAGTTATTTTTTAATTGCTTCCTTCCAATGTTCATCTAAATTATAGGCTTAACTTATAGTCTTCAGTTCAATCTCAAAAAGTAAACATAGATTCACTTCAACAACAACTCTATTTCTAGTTAATACACATTTTGTCTTGTCTCCAATAATCTATTTTTTTGAATGATTCTTCTCTACATATCTCAGTGTCCTAGGGGACATCACCGGAGTAGCCTAAGATTCTCTTTCATTTAGTTCGTCCTGCTTCTCTTGCTCATCCTTTTCCTATTCTTCCAAAATTTCTTCTATTCTCACACAATCATGTTCATTAGATACATATCCATCAATGTCAATAGAATTCATTGTCTCATCAACCCTGACATTTGAACTCTCTATGATCTTTCTCATACTTTTATTGAAACATATATATGCATTGCTTTTAGTATAATATCCAAGAAAAATTCCTTCATGACTTCTTGCATCAAATTTTGCAAAGTTTCTTGATCTCTTCTAATATAAAATTTGCTTTTGAATACCCTAAAATATTTAACTATAGGAATTCTTCCATACCATAGCTCATAGGGAGTTTTTGTACTATTTTCTCTTTCTTGAACTCAATTGGATACATAAACAATAGTATGAATAGCTTCTTTCTAGTAAACTTCCAGTAAAGTAGCCTTACTAATCATTGATCTAGCCACCTCTTGAACTGTTCTATTTTTCCTTTCAACAACTCCATTCTATTGAGGAGTTCTCATAGCAGATAACTATCTCTTTATTCCATTCACTTCACAAAACATATTAAAATCATGGGAGGTGAATTCTCCACCTCTGTCATACCTTAATCATTTTATCTTTAAGTTCACTTTATTTTCAACCATAGATTTAAATGCCTTAAATCTGACTAATGCATCTGATTTCTCTCTAAGAAATGTAACCCATATATACCAAGAATAATCATCAATTAAAATAATAAAGTAAATTTCATCAAGTATACTTCTCACTCTTGTAGGACCAAATAGATCCGTATGAACTAAATCCAACAATCTGGTAGTAGATTGTTCCTTTTTTGTATAATAATTTCTTGCTTGCTTTCAAAACTGACAATTCTTGCACATAGCATTAATAGACTTTGTAATTCTTAGTAAATCTCTCACAACCTGAACAACACTAATCCTTTCCAAGTTATCAAGATTCATGTGAAACATTCTCCTATGCCATAACTAGTTGTCATTAATCTGAGTCATAAAGCATCATCTATCAACACCATTATGTTGATAGATATTCCCTTCAAATTTCTTTCCTGTATCAATCAATTTTTTGGATCCTTTCTAGATCTCACATCCCTCATCCTTAAAGACAAGATCATATCCTTTTATGCACATCTTACCAACACTCAAAAAATTATTCCTTAAACTCTTCACATAGTAGACATCGTTAGTATGATGCTTACCATGAAAACTTACATAACCTATCTCACATATTTTAACACTAGTATCATCTCCAATCATAACCAAGCCTCCATCAGATTTTTCAAGCTTAAAAAAATTACTTTTATCATTAGTCAATTGATGTGAACAGCCACTATAAACTACCAAATAATTCTTTTCTTGTTTAGCATGTAGGGAAGAGATAACCTTACCTTAATTTTTATCCTTCTCTGGAGGGCTTTCCTTTACCTATTTTTCAGAATTAGAAAAAGTAGGTTCATCCATAATCTCTAAGAACATGCATTCATTATCATCAAGATCTTCATATTATGAATCGTCATTAGATATACCAACATTCTTGTTCACATAATAAGCTTTGTTAATATTCTTTCCTTTCTTTTCTTTCTCATATCTTTGTTTATTCCTTTTAGCTCTTTCTAGACACTTTGTAGCATAATGACCTATTTCTCCACAACTAAAGAATTTAAAGGGAAAATTACCTTGATACTTACCGGAGCCTTCCCTCAACATTCTCTAAAAGTTAACTTCTATTTCATCAAATTTTTCTTCATCCAGATCTTCAACTTTTGTAGCTTTAAAAGCAATCTATGATTTACATCCATTACTCAAACTCGGCTTCCTCATCTCATGAGATGTTAAAAATCCTAACAGAAAATCCTTAGCATAGGTCTCACAATCTATAGTCTGCTCAATAGCACTCACCTTCTCACTGTAAGCATCAAGAAAATTTATGAGAATCTTCTTTACAATCTTGGTTTCATCTATAATAGCACCAAGTCCTCACATACTAGCCACTATCTCATCTAATCTCTATACATAAGCTTTAACATTCTCATCTTTAGGCATCTATAGAAGATCAAATTGTGTCTCCAAATTCTATAGTTTCGCTTCTTTAAATATTTCATCACCATCATGTGCTCTTTCCAAAGCATCCCATACTTCCTTAGCAATCTTCAAATTGTGAACTTTAATCAAATTGGAATGTACTAGACTATTCTCCAAGATTGATCTCAGCTATTGTTCACTTCATGTGCTTTGATCTCTTTAGGTGTACTCAAACCATTAACAAGAGGAGTGTAAGGATTCTTATAATATTTCTCCACATTATATCCACAATACTCTAGATATTCTTCATTCAATACTTTCCAGATACCATAATTAGTTCCATCAAACCTTGAATAATCATAAACCATTTTTCCAGCCATCTCAAAACTTCCTCAAGTGGTTAAGCTCTTCACCAAGGAACCAAGATCTAATACAAATGTTGAATAGGAAAACTGAGAGGGGGGTGAATCGGTTGTCACATAATTAGACCTTTAATTTAATCACCAAAACTAATTCTTAATACTTCTTAAATGATTAATCATCAAATGCCAATGCAGAAAGTTAAATCCAACACAGAACACAATAACACCAAATTTATGTGGAAAACCCAATAAGGGAAAAACCATGGTGAGGATTAACTCAAACTATGGAGAATATCAAAACTGATTACAAAAGGCTCATGCCTGAAATAAGGATCAGTGCCAAAACAAGGACCCACTATCCAAAATAATGACTCATTGTCCAACAAGGCTAACAACCTAGAGGGATCACTACCACAGAGATACAAAGAAGTAAGAGAATACTTGTTACAGAGAGACTACAATCCCAATGCAACAAAGGATTCCACCATAATCATCCACACACATGCATGAATGATAGAGTTCAACTTCTACTCACTGCATCCAGAAACTCAACATTAAGCTTCACACTAATCTACCAAAATTGCATCACATACACTCACTAAATAGAATCAATGTCACATCTAACTGCACTTTCTCTTTTCTCTTGTTACTCTTCTTCTTCACTCTTTTATATTTATTCACCTCTAACTATTCTTGTATTTATACCAACTTCAACTTTGAAACATATCCACAGTTGGCTATCCAAATTCAAATTCAAATTAGGTTAGCACCAAAAAATCCTAAGGTGAAATTAGAATGAGGGAAACCCAAATACATGCTTCAAGGGACCCAAAAAGATCCAACATGCTTCATCAACCTTGAAAGCAGTATTTCACACAAGGTTTACCAAACTAGTGTAAAACACATAGAACCGTTAAGCACAAATCTTCTATATATTGAAACTATCTTCAATAGAATCAAGGAAACACAACTCTAGAACCATAGGTCATAAGACTTCATCAAAGAGAAATTTGGATCAACAAAATTTCTCTTAGACCTCAACCAGAAACACAAAACCGGTAAGCACGAATCTTCTATATGCCAAAACTATCTTCAATAAAATTAGGGAAAATCAACTCTAGAACCACAAGTCATAAGACCTCATCAAAGAGAAATTTGAATCAACATTTCTCGTAAAGCTCAACTAGAAACACATAAAACCATAGTTCAAAACTAGTGAACACAACTTGCACTGAACAACAAATGAACAACCAAAAATCATGATATAGCATCTTCTAACAATCATGAACAACATGTCTAAACTGCACAAACATAGGAGCAAATCTAGACCAAAACCTAGACCAACCATTGAACATCTGGAACATAGCTTTATTATAACTTTTTCAATATTCTCGACATTTATAGTCAAGAACAACTAGTTGATAACTAGTTATCTAGTTGAAATCAATGAAAACACCTTCAATATTTCCATTCTTGCAATAGAAAGGACCAAAATGTCCTTGTGGAACTAAAAACCCTAATGGGACAATTTTGAAGAAAAAGGTGAAAGGTAGCCACCCTTGATATATTTAATTTGGTATTTAAATAAAGATTGGGAAAGGGGATATTGCTACTACAAAAGGTATATTTGAGAATCATGAACTCATTAAGATTTCTTGGATCGATTATAACTAACTAGAAATTAAAAAGGGGGGCAAAAGGTGAAAACAATTTTACACATTTTATAGGATAATTTTCTATTAATCATGGAATCTAGGGGCCTTATTAGTCTATTGGGCATAGATTCATAAGGGGAACTTGCAAAAAATGGCTTGCCTAAAAAAGAAACATGAAAAAAAAACATGTGGAGGCTTGCACTTTGAGGAAAACAAAAACACCTATATCATGCATTCCCTTAAGGAGAATGTAGTGTGTAGCAACATTTCTTGGAAAAACAACTAAGCTAATATGTACATGAATTATCAAAACCCTTCGGAAATAAGGTTTGAGATGAATTCCATTAACTAAAATTGGGAAAACCTCACCATCCATCTTAGAGAGTTAGAATGAATTGGCCTTGTTATAGCTAGTGATGACATATAGACCACTCCAAATGAAAAAATAATTGGTATGTCTTCCAAATTTTGCTTTGTTTTCAACCCATTTTAGCACCAAATCTCCCTCTTGGAACCATTTTTGGATACATTTATTATCAAAATTTCTCTTGATGTGTGCTTGGTGAGTCTCAAGGGCCTGCATAACCATGTTCCTAGTCTCTTCTAACTCCATTAGCTCAACCAACCTCACTATTATGGCATCATTTTTTGTTAATTCTAGTTGATGTACTAACTCAAGAGAAGGAAACTCCAATGATAATGGTAGTATTGTTTCTCTTTCATAAACCAACATGAAAGGGGAATTTACAATAGCTCTCTTGATAGTGATCCTATCATCCCAAAGGGATATCTTCAATTTTCTATGCCAAAACCTCTTATTATCCTCAATAGTCCTTTTAATTATCCTGATAATGTCTTTTTGAAGACTCATCTAGGCCATTTCCCTAAGGGTAACAATTTGATGATTTTTTAAAGTATATACCATTCATAATTACCCAATCACTAATTTGGGTACAAAAAAAAGATTTGGAATTTTGGAGATGTTTGTGGAAGGGGTTCCAAACTTGGTCACAATCCCATTGAGGAATTCCTTGAAACTAATATTTCTATAGAATTCATTAAAGAAACTACCTATTTCCATCTAGTGAAGTAGTTTGTGGCTACTAGAATCCATTTACGACTAGCACTAGTTGGTGAATTTATCATACTAATAAAATCCAACCCCTATTGTGTATATCTACCTGAATGGGATGAAGAGGAAGGGAAGATAGCCTTTCCTTTCTAGAAAAGAAAACACACTTCCTACAATTTCTTACCCATCAGTGAGAATCATTAAATAATATTGGTGAATAATAGCCAACCCTCATTATTTTAGAAGTCATCCTCATAAAAAAATAGCCACCTAAAGAGCCATCATGAAATTCTTCTAACAATCTGTTGACCTAATTTTACCCAATACACCTTAACAACACTCCATTGAGGTTTTTTCTAAAAAGTATTCCATCTACTAAGACATAGGGGATGCAATCCAATATGAGATGTCTTCTTTTGGTCCTATCCAGACATAAAGCATATCTATCTTTATGTAAAAAAGTGGTCATATCATTCACCTAGCTATTTTTAGTGTCAATATTGAGTATTTGGTGCTCTTGTTGAAAGAAAAGTAGAGTGCAAAAAATACCTTCCTAATACTAATCTTTAGGATAGAGAAGAAAATAAAGAATTTAAAAATTTACAATTATAGTTCATTTAATATGCACATACATGAGTAAAAAAATATACAACAAAAAATGAATAACATATTTTACGTGGGAAAACCCTCTTGGGAGAAAACCCACACACGAAAGAAAAGATCTCTTGCATTAAGTAAAATATAAATTACATAAAAGTACAAAGCTATGCTATTTTAGTTGATAATTTATAGAATGAATCTGATGGAAATTTTTTTACTCTCACTCTAATCAACACTATGGAATCCATACATACATCTCAAGCATTCCAGGAAACCATTGTTCCAAATTCCATAATAGATGAATAGTCACAAATAACATAACCATCATTACCTTCTACCCTATCAAAGTCATATAGGAACATCGAAGAGACTTCAAACCTTGTCTCTCCAAAGTCTCACTATCACCTCAATACGCCTCTGGCTTGCATCTTCAAGACACACCAAGCACTTTTTCCTCTGTTAGATTTAAAAACTATTTAATCTCTATCATACCCATTCCCCTGTGAGGCATAGACTAGGTCCCACCATATGTGCCATTGGCTAGCAAGCACTATTAGATTAGCTAGATTGCAACCATTACCATCACTATAATTTGGTCCCACCTTATTGGCATGTTGAAGGGACCATCACTTCCTCCGACGAAGAGTATTTCATAACTATTCACCACCATCAGAATCTTCCATAGGGATATCGAAGAGACTCAATGATGACTCCCTCTAATATGTGTTTTCTCCTTGATGAAGCTTTACTACCAACTCACCATTCATCTCATTTGACCATTGTGAGATGGCAAGATATATATTGCACCACCACAAGCTTCCTCAATCATAGTCATGGGGTGGTGGGGTAAGCCCTCACTCTACTGCCCATCGGTATGTTGAAGAGACTACCAAGTGATTCCCTACAACATTGACCTATCACTCCAATGAAACACTTCTTGCAAATCGTCAATATGTTGAAGAGACCACTCATTCAGTCTTGTTGAGCTTAACCTATTAGCCTAATAAACCCAAAGTCAATGCCTTCTATGTTACCAAGTTTGAGACACCCTTTCCCAAAATTCTCCCACTTGATGAAGAACTTCTTGGCTCCTTCCAATTCTTGAAGTCACTGAATATTCTAGTCCCCAAGGTCCATCCAACTGGTGCACCATTTGAACTTATTCATGCTCACAAACTTCATCAATAAATCAGAAATATTCGCTAGAGTATTGAAACTTTTTCTAGACTAACCTTCCCATCCTCTACATATCACAAACAAAGTGGTACTACACATCAATATGTTTCGACCTAGCATGGAATTTTGGATTTTTTCCAAACTAATGACACTTTGACTGTCACAACAAATAACAATCTTCCCTACATCAAAACCAACATCAGAACACAATCTTCTAAACCAAACAGCTTCCTTGCAGGCATAAGTTGCTACCATGTACTCAGCCTCAGTAGTGGATAAAGCGACTTTAGCCTTCCACTTTCTCATCCAACTAATTACACCACGAAACAATGTGAATACATATCCACTAGTGGACCTTCTGCTATGAATGTCCCCTACCCAATTAGAATATACATATCCACGAATGCTAATTGAACTCTAAGATATACTAGAGTGACCATGATAACATAAGGCATACTTAGAAGTACCCTTCAAATACCTGAAAACTCTCTTCTCAACATCCCAATGTCGCCTTCCTAGATTAGCCATAAACTGACTAAGCACTTCCACTACTTGGGAGATGTCTAGCCTGGTACAAACCATTGCATACATTAAACAACCAACTTCACTTGCATAAGGCACCCTATTCATTTCCTCCATCTTAGTAGGATATTTTGGATAATCTTCAACAAAAAGTTTCATTCCCTGTAACACTAGAACAACTAATTGCTTGCAATCTGTCATATTAAACCTCTCTAGGATGCATTTATATACTTTCTCTAGATGAGCTTCCCATATCCCTTCTTATTTCCATCCCCAGAATATACCTAGTTGAACCTAGATCCTTTATTTAATATTGTGCTGACAATTGAGATTTTAATTTAGAAATCATACCCTTACTATTCCCAATGAACAACATGTCATCCACATACAGGGCAATAATAAGAAGATAAAAAAAATCAGATTTAAAGTAAACACAATGATGATCCTTTGATCTCACAAATCCCAAAGACAACACATAGGTAGATCAAACTTCTAGTACCACATTCTAGGTGATTGCTTCAAGCCATACAAAAATTTCTTTAATTTGCAAACCAGGTTTGCCTTACCTTTTTCAATGAAGTTCTCTGGTTAGAACATGTAAATCTCTTCCTTCAAATACAATGAAGAAACACTATCTTCACATCCATCTGCTCGGTCTCTAAGTCATATGCAACTCCAAAAGACAACAAAAATCCATTAGACATTAGCTTAGCTACAGGATAAAATATTTCCCCATAATCAATCCCCTCCACCTGGGAATATCTTTTTGCGACCAAACTTTCTTTATGCTTCTCAACACTCCATCTAGACCAATCTTCTTTTTGAACACCCATTTACATCCAATAGGATTTTTTCCTTCAAGAAAAGGTACCAAATCCCACATTTCATTCTTCTTCAATGATGCCTTTTCTTCATTCATGGATTCCAACTAGGAATCTAAATTAAACATACCCATAGCCTCTCTAATAGTCCTAGGCTCATCAGTGTTAGTAATCAAATCATAGGCAAAACTAGAATCTAACATATAATATAAAAACCTTTTAGGTTGCTGCTTAACACATGTAGACCTCCTCACAAGCTGAGGTTGAGGTTCTTCTTCTTGATTAGAACTTTTAGAGCTACTTGAGCTCTTCTCACTAATAGGTCCACCAGGAGTACGTAGTTCATCCTTATCTAGAGTAAGAGGAAATTAAGCTACCTTCTTCTTTTCTTCTTCTTTCACCTCTGTCTATAGATCGACTGTAGAAGGTTTCAACTCACAGAAGATCACACTTATGCTATACAACACCTTCTCTATAACTGGGTTCCAAAGCTTCTACCCTTCCACACCAATTCCATAACTAATGAAGATACACTTTATAGCCTTATTCTCCAGTTTAGATCTTTTTTCATTGGGCATATATGCATACATCTCACAACCAAAGACTCTAATGTGTCTTAATGATGGATTCTTACTAGACCGTACTTCCATAGGTGTCTTGTCCATGAGCACCAAAATGGGATATTAGTTAATTAGATAACATGTTGGAGCTATAACCATAGCCTAGAAATTTTGTTCTAGAATAGCACTAGTCATCATACTTCTCACCCTTTCCATCAACATTATATTCATCCTTTTTTGCAACTCCATTTTGTTGTGGAGTGTAAGGAATTGTTTTAAGCCTTTTAATTATGTGGTCCTTGCAAAACTTATCAAAATATGTTGAACATAACTCACCACCATTATCCATCCCCAAACACTTTATTTTCCTACCAATCAAATTTTAGAACCAAGGCTTTGAATTCCTTAAACCGACTGAAAACTTTAGTTTTACTTCTAAGAAAATAAACAAATGTCCTCGAATAATCATCTATAAATGAGAAAAAATGCATAGATTTCAATAGTAAAGGAACATTAACTAGAAAAAACACATTAAAATGAATATAATATAGAATACCAGATGATTTATGAGAACTAGAATAGAATTAAACATAGTGTTCCTTTCCATATATGCAATGTTCACAAAAATTGAACTCAAGATTACAATCATCATGCCCTTCGACCAGGATTTTAAGCCTTTTTCACCAACTTGGTTGAGCCTTTGATGCCACAACATTGTTTTCTCTGCTGGGAGCTTCATCTCCAAAGATTTTGCACCCTCAGAAATCGTAGCTGCTTTCTATACATGATCATATTTACCTGACTTTGGAGAAGAAATTTTACATTGTACTACATGTGCATCCAGCTTATACATAGTGCCATTTAGTGCACCCATAGATAGCACCATAGAGCCTCTAGTCATTCTACAAACACCATTCAAGAAAGAGATTTGCAAACCAATATCATTAAGCTTACTTGCAAAAAGTAAATTTTAAGCTAGACCTGGTATATGCATCGCATAATTGATTCGTTTTATTCTTCCATTAGGAAACTAAATTTTAACTCTTCCACAATGAACAATCTCCAGGTGAGAATCATCACCTAGATACACCCTTCCACCAACATACTTTTCATACTTTGAGAGGAAACCTCTATGAGAGGTCATGTTAAAGGACATGCCTGAGTCTATTAACCAAACATCTTTTGATTCCTAAGTTGAAAAGGCTACTATGAAGGCATCTGCATCACTCTGAGAAGATTCAATATCAAAATATTTTTTTATTTTTCTTCTTCTCCTCATCTTTAAAATCTTTCTAGATGTGTCCATTTTTCCCATAGTTCCACCATTTCACCTTGTACTTTTTACCAGGAGACTTTGATCTCCCCTATGACTTGTATTTATACTTCTTGTATTTCTTCTTTCCTTTCTCCTTTGATCTACCTCAAACAACAAGGGCCTCCTTGGCCATATCAAAAGACTTCCTTCACATTTCTTCTAACAGTAGTGAAGCAACCACATCTTCCATCTTGAAAGTGGTTGTCGTACTCTGAATAGCCATTATCAGGTGATCCCATGTGTAAATAAAATAATGCAACAAGAGCATGCAACAATCCTTGTCATCTATCTTCACACCAATAGACCCAACTGAGCAATGATCATGTTAAATCCATTCAAATGATCTGCAACAAATTCCCATTCCTCCATCTTCAAAGAATACAACTTCTTCCTCAGGAATAACTTATTTACCAGATATTTCCCATGAAAAATGTCACCAAGCTTCTTCCACAAAAGTTTCATTGTCTTCTCTTCATGGATGAGAGAACTAAATTGGCCAAGCACAGTCTAATTAAACCCTTCACTTTTTAGTCTATTGCATCCTAGTCATCTTGTGAGGTTTTTGATGGTTTTTTAGAGGACACTACCACCCATAATATCAATCCACAAGCAAATATTCTATTTTGAGTTTCCACAACTCCAAATTTCCACCATTTAACTTCTCAATCTCTGTTCTTCTAGATGTGCTCACCATCTTAAATCTACAATAGTTATAAACTAGATTTATGTGTAAAAATCCCACTAAACAAGATCAACACAAAAAAACCATCTTACCCACAAGCACAAAAAAGTTGGGAAATCTCTTATACCAATTGAAAGGAAAGCAGAGTGCAAAAAACACATTCCTAATACTAATCTTTAGGAGAGAGAAGAAAATAAAGCATTTAAAACTTTACAATTACAGTTCATTTAAGATGCACATACATGGATAAGAGAATACACAAAAATTAATGAATACTTATGTGGGAAAACCCTCTCAAGAAAAAAGCCACACACTAGAGCAGAGATCTCTTCTATTACAATAAAATGTACAAATTACATACAAGTACAAAGCTATGCTTTTTTAGGTGTTAATTCATAGAAAAAATTTGGAAACAATTTTATTACACTCACTCTAATCAACCCTTCACATTGTTACAATGCACTATGGCATTCATAGATACATCTCAAGCATTCTAGGAAACCATTGTTCTAACTCCCATAATAGACAAATGGTCACAAATGCCATAATTTTCATTACCTTATGCACTGTCGAAGTCATATCAAAACATCGAAGAGACTTCAAACCTTGTCTCTTTGAACTCTCACTATCACCCTGATACGCCTCTGGATTGTATCTTTAGGACCCACCAGGTACTTCATTCTCCATCAGATCAAAACATTGTATGATCTCTACTCTTCCTCGTTCCCCCATGAGGTATAGACTGGATCCCACCACAAGTGCCACGGGCTAGTGGGAATCACCAGATCAACTAGATCGAATTTGTTACCATCACCATCATTTGGTCCCACCTTATCAACATGTCGAAGGGACCGTCACCAACATCCCAAAAAATTCCATCACTCCCTCTAACGAAGAGTTCTTCACAACCATTCACTGCTACCAAGACCTTCCATCAGGACATCAAAGAGACTCTATGATGACTCCCTCTAATATGTGTTTGCCTCCCTGATGAAGCTTTACCACCAACCCACCATTCATCTTATCTGACCATCACAATACATTAAGATCTATACACCACCACAAGCCTCCTCAATCACAATCGCAGGGTAACCCCCACTCTACCACCTATCATGATGTCAAAGCGACTGCCAAGTGACTTCCTTTGAAATTGACCTGTTGCTCTGATGAAACACTTCTTGTAGTTTATCTGTATGTTAAAGAGACTGCTCATTCAGTCCCACTAAGCTTAACTTGTTAGCTCGATGCACCCAAATTTGATGCCTTCTACACCAACAAGTTTGAGACAGCCTTTCTCAACACTTGTGACATAGGGGAAACCTTTATAGGAGCCTCAAATGCTAATACACATTGCTCACACAACCCTTTTCCTCTCCCAAACTTGGTTATTTTAATATCAACATCATAATTCACAACCTTAGTGATCCACCCAACTCTTTTTCACTGATATCTCTTCTCAAAAGAAACTCTTTGATGCTAGCATGGGGGACCATCAACTAGATGCTATTGTTAGGAAACATGTGCCTAAATTTTTTCAATTCCCTAACAACAACAAGGACATTTTTCTCAACATATCTATACTTGAACTCATAATTTTTAATTCCTTCACAAAAGAAGGTAGTGGATTGCTCTAAACTTTCATTGTTAATTTGTGTCAAGACAACTAATATTCTTGTTTCACATCCAAAAGTGTAAAGAATGAAGTCATTTTCATAGTTGTGATTGACAATACTGAGTGTTTGAGAAATTTCTTGTTTGATAGATTCAAATATATCCTTCCCTTCTTTGGTCCAATTGATGATCATATTTTTCTTTAACATGAAGGTGAGAAGCTTTACCAATGCAGCAAGGTTGGAAATGAATATTCTTCTAAAATTAATTATTCCTAAGAAGCTTTGCAATCCATTTAAATATGCCTAAGTAGTGGAATGGATAGGATGGAATCCACTCTTGTTGGATCAATGGCCAAACCATCTTTAGAAATAATTTTTCCAAGTAATTTTCCTTAGTGAATGGAAAAGACACACCTATTCAGATTTAGGGAAATACCATACTCCCTACACTTATTGAAGCTTGTTCAAGGTGGTTGAGGTGATCATCTGTGTATTTTGAAAATAATGTTATGTCATCCAAGTAGAATAACATAAAAAATTTAAGTACACCTTGAAATTCCATGACCATGGCTCACTGAATGGTGGCACCAACATTGGTTAACCCAAAATACATCTTGCAATAAGCATAGGTATCCAATTTGGTGGTAAATATTTTCTTATATTAGTAAGATTCTTAGACTAGAATCTAATTGTAGCTTGAGTATCCATCTAAGAAAGAAAATATTTCTAAACCATTAACCTTTTCCAAAAATTTCTCCATGGAGGGAAGAGGATAGTGATCCTTTAGGGAGGCTCTATTTAGGTCTTTGAAGTCAACAAAAATCCTCATTTCCCCATTTTTTTCTAAGAGGGACTAAGTTTTCCACTCATTAAGAATGTATGATGGGAAATATGATCTTAGCCTCTATTAATTTATCCAACTCCCTCCTCATTAGAGGCTCAATATTAGGATTGATAGGTCCTTATTTTTATCTTACATGCTTATTATATGGGTCTAACTCAATGGTGTGATGGGCTAGGTTAGGATCAAAAACTTATAAATCCTCACAGGTCCAAGAAATAAAATCATCATAAACCTAAGAAGAAAACTTCATTTTCAGCTTTAGAACATACCTTCACTAGACTCAAAGATCTACCTTCTACAATTAAGAATGGCTTGTAGTCACTCTTCTTCATAGCTAGGTTCATTTTCTTCTCCTTCAATTGGTCAACTAAATCAAAGATAACCTTATGGGTGATGATACCTTTTGGAAACTTGTTGCTATTTAGTTGCATAATTTGATCTCCATATTAGACTTATAGCTTAGACTGATTTTTAGAAAAAATATGCCTCTCGTTGAAGAAAATTAACAATTTATTGATCATATAATTTTCAAAGACCTACCAATTTACTTGGTTTTCTAGGATAGCAAGCCTTAAAACAAGCATGATATGCTACTCCTTCTTGCTTGCAATATGTGCTAGAATGTCAAATTGAGCACCAAGTACTACAATTCTATCAACATGCTTATTCTAATGTCTAGGAATCATGTGGATGAAAAAGCCTTAAAAACCATGAATCAAATCTTAAAATCTATGTTTGTAGGATTTGAAAAGTTTATTCTTGGTTATACTTGATTTTTTATTTGATTGACAACTAATTCATTGTCCCCCAAAGAATTGGAACAATTTGATCTTCCTTTTCTATGTAAGTTGGAGACCTTGAATGGGAGCTTCATAATCAGCCACATTGTTAGTGAAACTAAACTAATGTCTAAAAGAGAAGTAATACTTATCCCTACTTGGGGATATAAACATTACACTAGCACCTACACCATTATTTTTTTGGATCCATCAAAAAATAACTACCATAACCCCTTTAGATCTTCTTTATTTTTTATGAGATTGGGGATAGGAGTATCCTCTTCATGAATGTAGTATATACCAAGATTGATCTCATCTACTTCAATGACTAGATCAAATTGAAATGCATTACCCCATTCATTTAGTAAATAATTAGGAACCTCCTCCAAAAGTGTAGAAGGCTCATGTTCATAGTACACTCATCCTTTTGATTATGCAATGTGTAATTCATATTTATGGGGCTATGAGTATAAGGGTTAATATGGTCCTTTGCAATGTGTTTAGATTTGATGGTCACTTTGGTACCATACCTAGCCCTAAATAGAATATGGGACCAATCAGAAGATAGATATCCACCTATCTTAGAGATCAATGCCTAAAATGTCTTACAACATAGTGCATCCAAGTCATGCATGAAATATCAGTTTTAAATCCTTAATGACACCCACTGTCTTGACAATAGTGTCATCTAATTGCACAAATCCCTTAGCCATAGGTTCATACTTAATGCAACAATATCAACTACCTTTTTAGGTATAACGAAACTACTAGCCCGAAAATTAATCATAAAATTATGTATTATATGATCTCCAATAATTAAGGATAAATAGAAAGGGGGCAGCTTACCAATTTTACTTAAATGACCCTCTTCCTTACGTTGCACTAAGATAGTTGATGGAGAAGTTCTTTCTTTTGTTGGCATATCATTTCATTGTTTGATCCCTTCTAAAGCTTTTTGCAACAAATCCCCTTGAAATGGAATGGAAAGAGCCTCCCACATGGTGACATTCAAGCTAGCCTTCTTCATTTGATCAACTATATTGAAAGGAGGATGAATAACCTTACATGAAACCTTTGGAAGAGAAAGGTCCAACTTTGTTGACTAGATGACAATTGGTTGTTCTTATGTTTTTCTATTCTTACCAATGTTTCGATTTTGTTGTAGCATGGTTTTCTTGCCTATTATACTAGAAATTTTAGTGCCTGCATATGGTTGGGAGTTTGACGCTTAAACAATTATGGGACATGTATTAGTATCTATTGCTCTTTTCTTTGATCTTGTTGTATAAGAGTGAATTTTCACCCCATGTGCAATTCCCCTTTTTGTCTTTTTCCACCTTAGAAAACCAAGTTCAAAGGCTTAATTCCACCTAATCCTGCTACTTGCATCACATTGGTGCCAATTTTGAGCGTCGATAGAGGCATTTTTGTCAGAGATTCTTGCATGGCATGTAGACATTCACATGATGTGGTTATGTCCCTAATAGATTCCTGTGTCTAGAGCCTATAGAGGCATTACACTTCCCATTGGGAGTCAAGTTGTAATGCCCCCTTCGGTCATCCAACCTGAATATGGATGTTTCCTTCATCTCCTTCTTCATATTTATCTCTTCTTGATCCATTTTGACTCTCTATCTCTCTTTGAGCCCTCTCTTAGCTCTTCACAATCTCTCCTACAATCTCTCCACAAAATCTAAGAATCTTCTTCACCATCTCTTCAATCTCCAAACACTTTACACTTCATAGAAGCAACATCAACATTCCACCACTTCACTAGAGTAAGTGTGGAACAAAGCACCATTGTAGTAGAAGCTTGAGTTCCTCTCATTTTCTCCCCCAAGCAACGTTGAGTGTTCTTGGTGGAGGTGGTAAGATTTCACTCCTCTCCTCTATTACTTAGTTGAGTATCATAACACTATTTTGTAGTGCTTTAGTGCTCTTTACTTCATTCCTACTTTTCTCTCTATCTATTTGGCTGTCCATGGAGGTGGGAACACCAAAACGGGGTCTAACTAAGGCAAGCCCCTATACAGCCACCCAACAATTTCTCTCTTCCTCTTGTGTGTAGGTATTGAAGACACCCACAAGCTGGAAGATTCATCACTCGCATGATCATAAGCATTTCCTTTCTTCTCCTTACCTTCTCTACCTTACTTTATTTCATTTCTATCACTTTCTGTTACTTTATCATGTTATGTTATTTCCCTATATTATATAAGTTATTAGCAATCAGATTGAAGCATTCACTGTTGTTTTCTAAGACATTCTCGTCCTCCAGTCCCTATGAGACACCAGTGTGCCTCGACGATGCTATCGCACCGCACTATCATCCATATCTTGCACTGGCATCCTCTGGTGGAGAGCTTGTCAGTTTGTCTAGAAAATCTTTGTAAGCCGCTCTTTTAGATTCTAAAACTCCCATTGTTGTTCTATTCAGGTAGTATAGGGCAGGTCACCCTGTGAGGCTCTCTGAATGAAGAGAACTTGTGAGTAGTGAATCCCCCTATATTACACTTTTATTATGAGCTACTCCATCAACACAACTAATTTAGACCATAAAAATTTACCTCATTCCAATTAACCAATGTAGAATCTCCTAGCATGTGATCTTTCCTACTAGAAGTTGCTTGGTTTGTATCAAACTATTGTCTTGAAGTTGAGGGTTCATTTTGAACCATTAGAGTTTGACAAACTCTCCATTTTGACAAGAATTTTTATTATGGTGTTGATTACATAGGTAAAACCAGTTATTTTATCAAGCTAAGATATTATTAAATGGAAAAAGAGCCTTTAAATTACACTAGTAGTGGTTGTATTTGCACTATTAAAGGGCTTGGAATAATTCCATTGATTTTTCCCTTGATATGGCTATGTATTTTTCTAATAATTTTTATTTTGAGGCTAGTAAGGTCTACTATTTTGAGCTTATTGAATTTTTATTGTCACTAATGCATTAGAAAAATTATAAAATAAATATTTAATCTCATGTAATTCATTTGGAAGTGCAATAAAAATAGATTGTTGATTGGTAAATGTAATTGGAACCTGAGCTGATTTGGGTTGTTGAGGAAGAAACTCTAGGAAGAGAGGCATTGATGCACTTTGAGCTATTTTCCCCGCTTATATTATACAATTTTTTACCCTGATGGAAATTTCATATGTATTTGGTAGAGTCACCCCACACATAGAATGTATCATAATAACCATACCACTATTTAGAGCCCTTAATTATCATAGGATGATATTATAGGGTTCGTCTTCACCAAGGAAAGGATTCTATCCCAAGTCTTTTGAAATCTAAAGTTAAAACCTCCCATGAATTCATGGGATTCCCTCTTCATTTTTTTCAAGTAGTCCACCAGAGACAAGTGATCACTCGTGTCCACAAATTGTTCACATAACTCCTCCCAATTGTGAATGGAGTTAGGTTACAAACCTCTCTACCATTTCATTGATTTTCCTTTCGAAGATGTGGCTAGGAGTCTAACAACCACATTATCTTCTATGATATTATGTATGAAGAATATATTGGCCACATATTGAATATGTTCTATTGAAGTAGTTTTTCTCTCACAAATGAAAAAAGAAATACTTTTTAAAGAATTCACTAGTTTCCATCCCTTCTGACTAACACAAGGGGACTACCACCATTAAAAGTGACAAACATTTGATTCTTAGGGACAACCATATGGAATAATGGTCTATTTATTTGAGTGGTAGGAGTTCTAGGTTGATGCAATCTACTAAATGGAGGTGTGGAATGATCTCTAGGAGATGGAGTTATGGAACCCCTAATTCTCCTTACCAGTGATAAAAAAAAAAAAAATTCCTCTTCTAGAAGCATAACATGATAGTTCAATGTATTAAAAAACACCTCTAGAATATTCTCTTGTTTGAATTTTTGGCATGAATTTTTAGGTTTGATCTAGAACCAAGACTTATGAGTTGTAGTAAAGTCACCAATTCATTGCAGAGTTTCCCACTTGAACATAGAGTCATCAGGTTTGTGAATATATTTACTCTAAAGGTAGAAATTACTAATACACACACTGAATATGAACAATGGAAATGATAGGCTTTGAACTGAGGTTGTTCAATGGAGTCCCACTAGGTGTGCCAAAAACTATTGTCGCATGAAATTGCACCCTATTGAACATGGAGTTTAGCAATCCAATGACATAATTGAACTGAACTCAAGCTGTGGAACCTTGAAAATGAGGTCATATCACTAGATAAGGCTTGCTTCTCCTCAAAACTAAATGCAAAATATTGGTCCAACCTAGCACTAGATAACTCTACCCTAATCTTAATCTATTAATTTGCAGAAGGAAAAGGGAGAAGAGAATGTTGAAATTTAGAAATATGGTGATGCACCAAGATGAAAAATGTTTCTTCCTACCTATGATTGGAATAAGTATCAACAAAACCTCTTAAAAACCTCAAAAAATTATCTATTTCAAAAGTTTTATAAGAGAGCATGAAGGCTATGTTCTGAAAGATCCTAAAAGGGGTGTCAATTACCCACAATTAACAATTACAACAATTTAGCACAATCATAGATCTTGTAAAACAATAAAAATTCATGCATGCATATAGGTATCAAATGTCACACAAGATACAAGCATTAAGAAGAGGAAAAAATAGTGATCAATTTTATTAACATAGAAGCATGAAATCTAGTTTTATAGTTGTAGAATACAAAAATAGCATAATTTTTCTAGAGAAAATCTTGGGAAGAACCCCTATAATGAGCTCAGAAGTGTCTTATATCATGTGCAAGTCATAGGAGAGAGATATAGGGCATGCAACAAGGTAGAAAACCCTAGACAAAAACCTTGTAAATCATGTGAAAACATGTGTACTTCAAATACTAAGTTGAAATCCTAAATCATGTGAAAACATGTGTACTTCAAATACTAAGTTGAAATCCTACCAAAATGGCACTAACACCATAGCCACACTTCAAAAATGATGAATCAATGCATAAAGGGCAGAAAACCTCATAAAATCTATAACAAAATCACAACTAGGGATGGCCTTTTGACAAGTAGTATGAAAATAGTAAATGAAGAATGGGCACTATATTTTTCACTTGGAGATGGTAGAAAATCCATTTAACATCATTCTTCTATCCCCAAGAATTGGATATGGTAGTTGGGGAAGTCATTATATAACATTAATGAAGATTTCTAGGTTGAAACATGAAAATATATCAAGTAGTGAGAGTGGGGAATGTGAAACAGATTTGGAAATTTGGACTTTGTCCAAATGTTAGAAGGGAACCATCAATCCCAAAGGGACCAAAATGTCCTTAGGGAACTATAAACCCCAATAGCACATTTGTGAAGAAGAAAGGGAAAGGGGAACAAGGAATGGATTTGGAGAAGGGAACCTAAAATCTCGAAAGGACCAAAATGTCCTCAGGGAACTAAAAACCCCAAATGGACATTTTTGAAGAAAAAGGGGAATGGGGAATTAGGAACATATTTAGACATTTGGAATTTGTCCAAATTTCTGAAGGGAACCCAAAATCTCCAAAGGACCAAAATATCCATAGGGAACTAAAAACCTTGATGGGACATTTTGAAGAAAAAGGGGAAGGGAAACCATAAATGAATTTGGACTTTGTCCAGATGTCTGAAGGGAACCCAAAACTATGAAAGGAAAAAAATGTCCCTAGGGTGTTGAATGAACAATACAACTAAGAGGGGGTGAATCATTTGTAACAAATTCAAACATCAAAAGCCTCAATAGTAATCAGATCCACATGCATTTATTAAACCCTTATTCTATTAAAGTGATTAATCATGAAATGTAAATAACAAATACTGCAATAAAAACACCGGCATACACAAGAGAACACCATATTTACATGGAAAACCCAATGAGAGAAAAATCACAATGAGGATTATATCATGATATAAGTAATAGAAAAATCGATACAAGGTATTACTGCCAGAATAGGACACACTATCCAAAAAAGGCTCACTGGCAGGGCTCACTGCGAAAAAAAGAATTACAAGAAAATAGAAGAGAAATGTTACACAAAGAACAACTTCTCAGTGCAACAAGGAATCCACCACAAATTCTTCAACACTTTCATAGTCTTGCATGAAATATTGTTGACACCTTCAACCCACTGCCTTTAGGAATCCAACACTTGAATTTCACACTACTTTGCTCAAATTTGCAACAATCACACCACTCAAATTGATCTCACATCTATCTTGCTTCTCTTTTGCATCTATCAAAAACATTAATCTTATTTATATCAAACTCAACATCAAAAAGCTTCTCCAAGGTCGGAAACTATCTGTTACACATAAATTAAATTAGGTGAGGACCTAAAAATTCTTGCAATGGATAGGAAGGAAGGTGACCCATATAAATCCTTAATTATGACCCAAATAGATCCTAACACACTTCAACATTATTTCTTAAACTTCACATGTAGTGCTAACACAAGGCCAACCAATACCCATGCTAAACACCATAAACATTAAGTACACACATCCTTAAAACAATCCAAAAATTTTGGAAACAAAATTCACTTGAACACTATCAAGAATAAACCTCCAACCACCTAAGATCCAACAAATACTTCGTCTAAACTTGCAACATAGAAATACCTCATCCTAGAACATGCAGTAATTCTTACTCGCATAGAGACACATGAAAAACACACTATACTATACCAAATCAAGTGAAATATTGAATTCTAAAAGATACAACCATTATAAGAAACTTCCAAAATATACGTAACCTAAAGCCAAACTACGGAGAAACTTTGAGCAAATACATTTCTCCCAAGCCACAAAAAACAACATTGAAAAAATGGTTCACACACTAGTAAAAATATCTCACTCCATACAATGATCTAGAAACCCAAATTTTGAATATAGAAACCTTTAACAACCTTGAAGAACATATAGAATCCACACAAGCACAAAATCAACACAGGAGCACATCCCAATGAACATTTTGAACACTTGCACAATATTGTTTTCTCTATTTATCAAAGTTTCATAAAAGCACTTGGAAACGAATTACCAGAGAAATCATCTTAACTCATTACTTCATTCCAATACATCTCTAAATATTGCAACATAAATATAGCTCCATGTACTCACAACACTTCCTCAATGTCTCAACAACACATGCATAACCTACAACATCTTGTTTTCCTTGTTTTCACAATTTTCTCAATATTCTCGACATACAGTTGACATCAATGACAACACTAGACAGTAGACATCATATTGACATAAATGAAAAAACCTTAATTCTTGCAACAGTTTCCCCCTTTATCATTGATGGCAACACCTTGGATGTGAAAAAACATCAAAGACAACGCAACAGCTTTGAACACTCTTATGATTTCCTTTCTTTTCTCACCTTGAATAGATAAAATTTTCTAAATGATACTTTCTCCCCCTGATACCTGGCATTTTTCACATGATTCTCTTTCCCTCTTTGACATCAATGGAAAAGGATAATTTTTTTATATTTTTCTCCCCCTTTGACACTTACCCAAGATGCTTGCATTGACTACTTCCCTTAGGAGTACAACCAATCAAATCAACAACTTTGCACAATGATAACACATGATACTACCTACTCCCCCAGAGAGGTAGGCACCAACATTATTCCAAAAATGAGATAAATCTATAGATCCACTGGACTAATGCATCCCCATATGAATATAGTTCAATGAAGGAGGTGCAATAACCCCCAACTTCTCCCGAAGATACTAAAAATTATCCTTAGGAAAAGCCTTAGTGAATATTTCAACAATCTAATCCTTCATAGGTACATACTCAAGTTTTACCTCATTCTCCATAACCTTCTCTCTCTAAAGGTTATACTTGATAGATATATGCTTTTTCCTTGAATGCATCACTAGATTTTTTGAAATTTTAATTACACTTGTATTATCACAAAAGATAGATATAGGCCCATCAAACACTACTCTGATATCCTTTAGTGACTGTCCCATCTACAAAACTTGTGTACAATATGATGCTTCTAAAATATACTCAACCTTTGTAGTGGATAAGGAAAATAAATCTTTCTTCTTACTCAACCATGACACTATTCTAAATCCAAGAAAGAATGCTTCACCACTTGTACATTTCCTATAATCAACACAACCAACCCAATCTGCATCTATATAAACACTTAATGTAAAGTTAGTATCCTTAGGATACCACAAGCCATAATCTAGAGTGCCTCTTAAATATTTAATTATCCTCTTTAGTACTACAACATGTGTTTCTTTAATATTTTCCTAAAATATAGCCACAAGATAAACTGCATGCATGATATATAGTCTAGTAGTAGTTAGATATAGCAGCCACCAATCATAGATCTATACTTGCTCTGATCAGCCTTAGGTAAATCATCATATTTTCTCAATTTATAATCAGTCACCATGGGAGTGCATACCGCTTTGGATTCTTCCATTCAAAACTTCTTCAACATCTCTTTGACATATTTAGATAGTGAAATGAAAATCCCATTATCTATTTGTTTTATTTGTAACCCAAGGAAGAAATTCATCTCCCCAATCATTGACATTTCAAAAAAATTATGCATCTCTTCAACAAATTTCTTACACATAGCTTCATTTCCACCAAAGATAATATCATCCATATATACAACCAATATCAAGATTTTATCTTCCCTCAATTTTAAAGTAAAGATTACTATTTGCAATGCCTTTACTAAATCCTTTCTATATAAAGTATCTACCAAGCTCTAGGAGCTTGTTTTAATCCATACAATTCCTTCTTCAATCTTCAAACCATATATGGTTGATCTGAAAATTGAAATCCTTCTAGTTTTTCCATGTAAACCTATTCTCCAATTCACCATTCAGAATGGAAAACTTCACATCCATCTCATAAACATTCAAGTCCTTGTATGCCTAAAATTCCAAAAACATTTTGATAGCTTCCATCCTATCCAAAAGGGAAAATTTATCCTCAAATTCTATTCCTTCCTTTTGTGAGTAACCCTTATACACAAGTCTTGCCTTATTTCATAATACTTCTCCATTCTCATTCAATTTGTTTTTGAATACCCACTTAGTTCCAATTATGTTCTTGTTTTCTGATCTAGGAACCAATTCACAAGTTTGATTTTCTCAATCTACATAAGTTATTCTTCCATTTCCTTCTTCCAATGTTCATCTTTCCATTCCTCACTCACTGTTTTAGGTTCAACTTTAGAAAGTAAACATAGATTTACCTTAGCTTTGGCAACTTTGCTTCTTTTCAATACTCCTTTCCTCTTTTCTCCAATGATCTAATATTCAAAATGATTATTTTACACATACTTAGGGGTCTTAGGGGTGTCCTCCAAAGCTTCTTCCTCTTCATTTTATATTTCTTTTTCTTCATATTTTTCTTCTTCTTCTTCTTCTTCTCTACAATCAGTTTCATCTGACACATAACTCTCTACAACAATTTACTTTTGCAAATTTTCATCAACTTTAACATTTGCATTTTCAACAATCCTTCTCAGCATTTTTTTGTAACATTTTAAAGCTTTTATTTTAGTATAATATCCAAGGAAGATACCTTCATAAGACCTTGCATCAAAATTTCCTAAGTTTTCTTCATCTCTCTTGATATAGCATTTGCTTGCAAATACTCTAAACTACTTGACAGTAGGAGTCCTTCCATAACATAACTCATAGGGATTATTTGTGTTATGAGCTTTAGCTTGAACTCTATTAAGTATGTAAACAATAGTATGAATTTCTTCTCTCTAGTATACTTTTAGTATATTTTCTTCTTCCATCATAGTTCTAGTAGCTTCTTGAATAGTCATGGTTTTACTTTCAACCACTCCATTTTGCTAAGGAGTTCTATAGGTAGAAAATTGCCTCTTTATTCCATGAATTTCACACATGTTAAACTTATTGGAATTGAATTATCCACCTCTATAGACCTCAAAATTTTTATTTTCAGATTCATTTCATTCTCAACCATAGCTTTAAATTCCTTGAATTTATCTAATGGATCATACTTTTCTTTAAGAGAAGTAACCCAAGTCATTCTAGAATAATCATCAATCAAAAGTATGAAATACCTATCACCTTGAAGAATTCTCATCCTTGTAGGACCAAAAATATTTGTATGAATTACTTCCAATAGTTTGATGGCAAATTGTTCCTTTCCTTTGAAACTAAGTTCCTTACTTGTTTTCCAAACTAAAAATTCCTACAAATAACATTGATAGGCTTTATAATTCTTGGTAAATCTCTACTTCATGAGCTAAATTGATTCTCGTAAAATTATCAAAATTCATGTGACACATCCTCTAGTTCCATATCCAATTGTCATTAATTTGAGACATAAAGTAATGACTATCAACACCCTCAAGCTGATAGATATTTCCATCAGTCCTCTTACCAATAGTAATCAAAGTTCTAGATCCTTTTCTAAACTCACATATTTCATCCTCAAACACAAGATTATATCCTTTGCTACACATTTTTCCAACACTCAAAATATTATGCCTTAAAACCTTAACATAATAAAAATCCATAGTATTATTCTTTCCTTCAAAACTAATTGAACCTATTCCACTAATCTTAGCTCTAGAATCATCTCCAAATTTAACTAATCCTCCATCATACTTTTGAACTTTAAAAACCTTAATTTTGTCTCTAGTCATGTGATTAGAGTAGCCACTATCAACAACCCAATAAATCTTGTCTTCTTTAACATGAAAAGTAGATAGCAAAGCACCTTCAACCTTATCCGTCTTCTCTGAAATAATTTCCTTCACACAACTTTCAGAGTTAGCAGAACTAGGTTATTCTTTTATAACTAAAAAGAAGCATTCATTATCATCAAAATCTCCATAATTAGATTCATCATCAGAAATACCAACATCTTCTTTGACATAGTAATCTCTTTTAATATCTTTCCTTTATTCTCCGTAGTATTGTTGTTCATAGCTCTATTTGGACATCTAGAAGCACAATAACCTACATTTCCACAACTGAAACATTTGAAAGGTATGTTAAGAATATAGCTTCGATCAAATTATTATATTTAATATTTATATCTGAAACTTCAAATAAGTCAGTTTGATATTTATCTATCTCCTTGCAAATACTAAATCGAACTATGATGAGTTAATCACATTTGATGTATAGCTAATTCGTATTTGTTAAGCGATGATTTGGAGACCCATGCCTTAAAAAACACGTCCCATGAGTGGATGTGTCTCCACTTTGTGGAGACACATCCTCTCATGAGACGCGTCTCCTTTGAGGTGTGTCTCTCTTAAATATATATATCCTCATTCAATTGTTGGTAGGAAGAGATCAAAATCAATTAATCTATCTGCTTTACCTTCAGTTGAAAAAAAAAATAGTCAATCATCAAATCACCCAGGAGAGAGAAGAACACACTCAGCATCGATATAGGAATAGCATCTTAGGATTCGATGAGAAGGGAGAATATATCCTGTACACAAAGACTATCGAATCAACCCTAGAGGGATGGATTAGAGTTGGTGGTATTCGGTCTTCATACTAAGGATACACAGAAGAGCCTTAGACAGCCGGGGGTAAAAGGGAGAAGACTCGAAAGAAAGAATCACTTTAATAAAGGAGTCGTAGCTTGTAAGAGAATCGCTTATTCACTGCCATAGAATTCCCATACAAGGAGTCTGCCTTCCATACGAGGCGTCATATTAGTTACAAGGGGTCAAGCTGCATCTTGATGATATTCAAAGGCTCTTGAGAAGAAAGTCTACAGGACAACAACATATAATATTTCCTGATATACAAGGGAAGAGTCACGAAACACTTTAGCCATAGCATAATAAGGAAGTAGTAGTCAATAAGGGGAGGTTCAGCATCATAAAAGGTTTGGAAGTGATGTGAACATAAGGCATCTTTGCCTCAGCTTTTAATGAATGCATAACTACAGTCATAGCAATTAGAAACAAGTGTTTAGTTCGATTTGAGCTTGGAAGGTGATTGAATTCATAGTCCTCAGCCAACTGTACTGTATTAGGGCAAGATTTAGGGTTACCTCAAGATCTAGATTTCAGACTTCTAGAAAAAATTCAAATTCACATCACATTCTTCATAATGTCAAGTGTAATCAGATTCGAAGATCGTCTTGAGGGAGCATGCAACTTTACCTCATGGAAATTTAGAATCATGATGATTCTCAAAGAACATAAGTTAGACTCATTTGTGAAAGAAATCAAGGGGGAACCTAAGGATGATTCTAAGAAATCTCAATGGACTGAGAATAATGAAAAGGCCATGAAAATCTTAGTAGATGCAGTTAGGGATCACATAGTACCTATGTTAGCAAAACATGAAACTACATATCTAATGTTTAAATCCCTTGAGAACACCTATGAGATAAACAACACTAGTAGGACCCTTGCATTGAAGAGGCAAATCAACAATATCCAAATAAACGAAGGAGAAACTATTAATGCATACTTCATGAGGATCATTGAACTAAGGGATCAATTATCTACAATTGGATATCAGATTGATAGCAAAGAATTAGCATTAATTGTACTAGGAGGCCTACCAAACTCTTGGGAGTCATTTGTTCAAGGGATAAGTGTGAGATCTAAACTCCCAAAATTTGATAGGTTAAGATTTGACTGTTTACAAGAAGAAACTAGACTCTTGTCAAAAGAAAATAAGCAGAAACCTATAGATGAGGATATTCAAGTTTTAAACACAAATTATCTTAAGAAAAGTAAGAAGAAAAACTCCAAGGAAAGAAAGGACATCTCCCAAGTTCAATGTTTTAGGTGTGATAAATATGGAAACTATGCAATGAAGTGCCCTGACAGATTAAAACAACAAGCATCATATGCTAAAATAGAAAAATCAACTTCTGATTATGATTATGAGAAACTTGTATTTTAATCTGCTTTATCAAGTCATGTATTTATCAATATCAACAACTGGGTGATTGATAGTGGTTCTTCATGGCACATCACAGGGTTTAGAGAACACTTAGACACTATGACTGAAGAGTTTAATGAAGAAGTAACAATTGGGGATGATTCAGCACATCCGGAAAAAGGGGTTGGAACTTGCTCCATCACATTGAAATTTGGTCTCTCCCTTCAACTCATTGGAGTTTTATTCATACCTAGAATAAAGAGGAATCTAATATCCATCTCAGCTCTTGAAGACAATGGATATAGGGTTACATTTATGGATGGGAAAGTTCTGGCATGGCCTAAGAACTCAACTTTGAAGAAGCTCTAACCTTAGGTGTAAGACAAGGAATTTTTGAATGCTGAGATTAAGAGGGAGTTTTCATGATAGATCTAAGCACATTGAGATCCCCTACCATTACATGGTAAAACAAAATGTGATCAAGTTGGAGTATATTAGTACAAATGATCAAACTGCAGACATTCTCACCAAGCCTCTCTCCCAAATCAAGGTGGAGCACTTCAGGAAGAAACTTGGTATGGTTGAAATGTAATTTGTTATTTATGTTTGAAGTACAAATTGTTTATAAATTGTAATAATATATATAAATATGTTTAATGTGTAAACTCTTTTGTCATGTGTGTGACTCCATGACCTTATGGGCCTACTCCCCCTATGTACATTATTGAAAGGTGATGATTTTTCTAATAATGAACACTTGTATTTGACATTGTAAAGTGATGACTCTACAATGATAAACTATCATGATAGATATCATGTGACTTGATATCTGTGGACATGTCATGATAGTATCTCTTGGACACTTTGATTGATATCATGGGACTTGAAATCATTTGTAGATCATTGTGATCCTTAAGAGATAATCATGGTGGATATTTATATCCATGGATATGCCATGAACTATGGTAGACATCATGTGACTTGATGTCAGTGCACATACCATAATAAAGATATGTCATGTGACTTGACAATATTGAGAAATCATAACATGTCTTTGATATCACGTGTTCAGGTGATATCTCTACTTATTTGATTTGAAATATCTTCCCTAGCTAAGAGGGAGTGTTAAGAATATAGCTTCGATCAGATATTTATATTTAATATTTATATCTGAAACTTCAAATAAGTCAGTTCGATATTTATCTATCTCCTTGCAAATAATAAATCGAACTATGCTGAGTTAATCAAATTTGATGTATAGCTAATTCGTATTTGTTAAGTGATGATTTGGAGACCTGTGCCTTAAGAAACATGTCCTCTCATGAGACACGTCTCCTTTGAGGCGTGTCTCTCTTAAATATATATATCCTCATTCAATTGTTGGTAGCAAGAGATTGAAATCAATTAATCTATCTGCTTTACCTTCAGTTGAATATAGTTCCTGTGTACACCTGAGATCTGTTCTTCTATCATTTGTGTTTCTGAAATTCAGTTTAGAAAACTCTTAGGTAATTTAGATTCTCTCTTCTAAGATTTGATTACATTAACAAGGTAGTTTACCTTTGTACTTACCAGTGCCCTTTTTCATCCTTCTTACAAATTTAGCTTCTACATCATCAAGAACATCTCCATATGAATCTTTAATCTTTTCTGATTTTCCATCCTTAAAAGTAGTCTTCACTTTTGTACCATTTTTCAAACCAATCTTTCTCATTTCAAATGAAGTTAGTGTACCAATAAACTCATCTCTAGAATAAGTATTAAAATTTGCAACTCAATACCATATACCTTTTCATTATAAGCTACGAAGAGTTCTGAGAACTTTCTTTACCACCCTAGGTTGCTTAACTTGTGCACCAAGACCTCTTGTAGCACTTACCAATTCATCAACCCTCTACATGTAGGTTGAAATTGTTTCATCTTCAGACATTCCCATGGTATCAAATTATGCCTTCAAATTTTGCAAATTTTCTTATTTAACCTCATCATCTCCTTCATAAATACTTTCAAGCTTATCCTAAACATCTTTAGCAATATTAAGATTCATAACTTTCACCAATTGAGCATTTTAAATACCGTTTATTTCATATGCCTTGATCTCATCACTTGTGATCAATCCATTCAGAGGTG
Organism: Sequoia sempervirens; assembly: GCA_007258455.2. Classification (NCBI taxonomy): domain Eukaryota; kingdom Viridiplantae; phylum Streptophyta; class Pinopsida; order Cupressales; family Cupressaceae; genus Sequoia; species Sequoia sempervirens. The sequence goes on from VDFB02271358.1 coordinate 790,243,800, forward strand.
CAACACACTTATTCTTTATTGCTTTTTTAATTTCAAATCCATGAGAAACCAGATATCCTTCCATCTTTGTCTTTAAGAATGCATAATCTATTCCATCAAATCTAGGGAAACCAATTTGCTTAGCCATCCTGGATCTACCTCAAATGGTTAAGCTCTTCACCAAGGAACCTTGATCTGATACCAATTATTGAATGAAAAAAACAACTAAGAAGGGGTGGTGAATAAGTTGTAGAAAATTAAAACATTAAAGGGTGATCCCACAATAGTAGTTTACAATTTTTGGCCAAATTGGACACTGATTTTATTTTTTAACTGCATCTTCACATTCGAGCACCTATAGTAGTTAAATAGTGAGGAATTTGAAGATGATGCAAACTAGAGTCTTGTCACATTTTGTCTATAGATTCTAAAAATATTTTTTTCAAAATTTTGGAATTATATTGCACTTCTTTTTCCATCTCCCATGAAAAATTGGGTTTTTTCAAAAAACATCATTTTTAAAAAGTGACGCACACCGTATAATGAAAAACTTTTTTTCCTTGAAAGATAAAATTCTAATTCCTTCGAATTTAGATTTGTATCTCTGATATCTAGTGCTTCCACTTGGTTAGATAGTTTTTTATTGAATATTTTTTCTTTAATAAAGTTTCAAAGTCAAATCAAATACAATTCACACATAACATGACCGTATAACGCATAAATTTTACTCTATGTATCAAATTTTTATTTTTTTTGTTGGATCAAGGACTCCAATATCTGGTGCACTCATATTTTTTTTAATTTTTTTTTGATAATATTCTATTTTTCCACATGTGTATAATAGAGAGTTTTGTTTTCGGTGAAAATCCTATATTTAATAAAACTTAAAAAATAAATAGATAATATAATCAAAACATATTAAAATTATATTCGTTGAATAGCTCATTTTGAGGCAAACTTGATACCAGTTGGGTTTTTAAGATCTCCTCCATTTTCATTCTCAAATCAAGCTTCGAAGTGAAAAATTCTAAGCAATTTTGGTGCCTGAGAGGATGTGGGTGAAAATAAGTGGGTTTAGTCGAACAATTGTTCAGTTGAACAAAAAAATAATGTTTAGTCAAATGTGGGTTCGACCGAACCATTGTTCGACCAAACCCATTTAACATACAATAAAAAAAAAGATTTGAATGGGGTTCAGGAAAAAATTCTAAAGATGTTCAGTCAAACCCCCTCTATTAAAAAATAATTTCTAATATTAATATAAATATAAATGATATTATTTTTAAATTATGACTTCAGAGAGAGATATGGAGGGAGTGGGAGAGAAAGGGAGAGTGGGGGTAAGAGGGATATACTTGAGAGAGAGAGGGGGGGAGTGGGAGATAGATAAAGGGTAGGGGGTATTAGGGTTTAGGGTTTAGGGTTTAAGGGTTAAGTGTAGAGTGGAGAGAGGGAGAGGGGGTAGGAGGGAGAGACTTGAGAGAGAGAGGGGTGGGAGTGGGAGAGAGATAAAGGGTAGGGTTTAATGATTTAGGGTAGAGAGGAGAGAGGGAGAGGGAGTGGGAAGGAGAGACTTGAGAGAGAGGGGGGAGTGGGAGAGAGATAAAGGGTAGGGGGTGTACAAGGGTTAAGAGTAGAGGGGATAGAGGAAGATGGGGTGGGAGGGAGAGACTTGAGAGAGAGGGGGGGGAGTGGTAGAGAGATAAAGGGTAGGGGGTGTACAAGGGTTTATGGTTTAAGGGTTAAGGGTAGATGGGAGAGAGGGAGAGTAGGAGAGACTTGAGAGAGAGAGGAGAGTGGCAGAGAGATAAAGGGTAGGGTTTAAGGGTTTAGGGTAGAGGGAGAGAGGGAGAGGAGGTGGGAGAGGAGATACTTGAGAGAGGGGGGTGAGGGATAGAGATAAAGGGTAGGGGTTGTACAATGGTTTAGGGTTTAAGGGTTAAGGGTAGAGGGGAGAGAGGGAGAGGGGGTAGGAGGGATAAACTTGAGAGAGAGAGGGGGGTGGAGTGGGAGAGAGATAAAGGGTAGGGTTTAAGGGTTAAGGGTAGAGGAACTAGAGAGGCAGAGTGGGTAGGAGGGAGAGAATTTCAAGAGAGAGTGGGGGGGAGTGGGAGAGAGATAGAGTGTAGGGGGTACAAGGGTTTAGGGTTATAGGGTTAAGGATTTAAGGGTTAGTGTTTATTTTTTTATTTGCATTGATTTATGTTTTATAGATGTGTACAATAATTTTATAATTAGATAATACTTAATTTAAAAATTTACATAGTTTCCCATGGAACAACTCAATGGAACAAATTATATAAGTTGTATATAATTTTAATTTAGGAAAAATGATTTTAAAAAACTTCACTACATTTCAAGTAAGGATTGAAATGTGGGTTTACATGCAGCCAAAAAAAGTGAGAGATGATCATGCTATCAAAGATTCTTGAACTTAAGAATTTTCCATGGAACAAATATGTACATATAATTGTAATTTAGAAAAAATGATTTTGAAAAAATTCACTACGTTTCAAATAAGGATTGAAAGCATATATATGGGTTTACATGCAACCAAAAAAAGTGAGAGATGATGCTATCAAAGATTCTTGAACTTAAGAATTTTCCCTAGAACAAATATGTACATATAATTGTAATTTACAAAAAATGATTTACAACTATGTACAAGTTACTATAATTTCTCATTTGAACATGTATAGGGTTACAAGTGAACTTGAAAACCATGGATATAATCTAAGTCAAAGATTTTGGTTTAGCCCACTCTTCAATAACATGTAGAATTTTTTGATCATCATCACTATCTAGTCTTCATTTTCTTCAGCCACGTGCATGTGGAACTGCATGAAGATGTAGAGTGATAGCAATTATTAAGTGACTATATTGATATACCTTGTTATCAGGTTGATAGTCAACAAAATGAATCCCATGATCAACAACTTTGACTTGTTTTAGATATGTCCCTTGCACTACAACAAAACCTGCATGGTAAACATGAACCTAAGGTAAGACATATGAATGTTTGCAACATTTTCATGCTTAAGGTTTGTACAATATATATTTAATGTTTATAATGTAATGTGCACATGTGAATACAGTGTATATAAAATTTTAAATTCAAACTCACCTGTGGGAAATGACATTCCATCACTTGTTTCATGTTCTGTTAGCTTATTCCTCTCTTTTGTGCAACACAATAAATAATAGATAGTACCTTTGATCTTTCCAAGTTCTGGTATGTCTACAAAAACATCTCATGTACACCAAATTTACACAAAAAATATATAAAAAAAATAGAAATGTCTCTAAAGATCATTAACTAGATAAATATAATATTTAAATTATTGAAAACTTACATATGTGTAGCTTTTGTAACCAATCCTGAAATATGGTCATAATCAATTGAAATCAAAGGAATGTCTTTGAATCTTTCTTCCTCATTTTCATCATATGTTTCTAAAAAAACTAGTGGCACTGTATCCCATTTACCAACATATCCAAGTTCTTGATTGTTGCATTCATAATCAAATTTTCCCTTAATGCACTCAATGCAAAAACAAGAGTAATCCCTTGTGTCTAATATCCATCCATGGTGACTATCTGAACTCCTAACACAATGCAAAGATCTTATTTTTTCTACCCTCTTGCATCTATGTAGTGATCTTCTATCCACACCTAGATATATATGTACAACAAAAAACTTATGTGAACAAATATGTATATATATATATATTTTAAATTTAAATAAATTCAAAATTTTGATTTAATGTAATTTATACATACTTGATATCTCCCAAAACACTCTATGTGGAATGTGTTGGTTTGTTCTTGAAGATGTGCTGACCACATTTGATGCAAATTGTTTCTTGCACCATTCAACAACATCATGTGCATTGTCTAGACGATCTTCTGGATAACTCATTTGATGATTTCTTAAAGCTCATTTGATGCAAGCTCCTACTTCATCATGCTCACCCTTTCCATGCCCACTCTAAAAAAAAATCCAAACATGTGGTATTTTGTAGATTTTATGATATCTACAAAGTGCATAGAATGGTTGTGAAGATTTGAATTGTGTTGCACATTCATCTAACCATACAAACTGATTTTCAAATTTTACACCCCTATTTCTCAAATTCTCAAAATATGTTATAAAGAAATGTTGGACAAAAATTGTGTTATGCTCTTTATCATCACTAATATAAAAGAGATATTCTTTCCTAATGGCTCATTCTTCATTTTTACTCTCAACACCATCTAATTCTGATTGTGCATGTCGATAACACACATGAACCATAATAGTGATATGCTTTGAAAAGTAATACTTTGATTGAATCTCCTTTTGATGTACAAAGGAGTAATTTTCTACAAAGTCAACTATTGATAAAACTATTCCACGTGGGAAAGTATCTCTCAATGTTTGGAATTGTTATGCTTGCCACTTAGGAAAAAAAGAATGATGTATGTATGGTCGTATCAATTTTTGAAAATCTTCCATAAATTTTCCAATGGGAATCTCCTCTTCTACATAGTTCAACCTTGTGTATTCTTTCCCAAAATTTGTTTGTAACTTTACATACTTGTACCTATGTTAGTAAAATATGTGAATAACTAATAAACCACACTTGATCAATGAAACATTACATCAAAGAGAATCCAAATAACAATCTATGAGAAATTGAAACAAATAAACTCTCTAAAAATAATACTTACCTCTTGCAATTTACTATCTTTTTTAGGTCAGTATCCTCAATTCTTGAAGGAAATTTATCCAAATTTCCACATGTCTCACAAATTCCTTATGCATTTTATTTGAGGTCCATTTTCATGATCACATAATATAGACTTTATGAACAAAATTTCCTGTTTAGGAGGTGCATTTTGAAACCCACATATTTCTTCTCTCATTTTTTGAAACACCTGATAGTAGAGATCAAATTCAATATGATAACGACAACAAGAAGTTTCAAAAAACTTGTTTATCTTCACATAATATGGCTTTAACCTTTGAAACATTGTTTGCCCAATCTTTATATGAGGATATGCATTACAAAAGTTCATATACATCTCAAATTGTGTTATGTCTAGCCAATGTTTGATATGATTTTCATGAATACTAGGTCTAATACTGTGTCTCATAACATCTCTAGTATTTGATGATGGATGAGTTTGATCATGCCAAAAACTTGAGATAGAGTTCCTAACAACATCTTCAATCTTGTCAGAATCGGGAGCTCTACACATAATTGCCCAATTTCCTTCTAAACTCTCATCCAAAAACTCTCTTTTTCTCATATTTTATCAATGTGGTTCTACTATAAACAATTTCAGTTGAAAGTGCATACATTTTTCTTTTTCTTGCTATATCTTGATGTACAATAGATGTGAACATCACCCTTCTTGTAGTGGCCTCATCCACTAATTGAGATCCTTTCCCAATGGAATCTAAACCCTTTTTAACATTTTGAGAAATATCCTTTTGTAATCCCATGTGTTTCTTCTTATTTGATGTTGAATGTACACCCAACAATTGTAATGACTATTTGAGCTCATCACAAAGAAGTAAATGTGATAACAATTGGGTTTTTTCAAGTGAATCAAGATGATTGATCATTCCATTTACAGATTTAGTCATTGACCTCTTTCTCTTATTATAAGGTTGGTTGGCATAATATTTTAGTTTCTCCATATCCATTTCAAGTAAATGATCTAAATTTCTATGAGAAATTTGTTTCCTCACCTTCTCAGCTAGTTTTATATGTTCATCCATACTAGTAGGAGGAAGCGATCTCGACCCCTCTACAACATGCATTGTTTGAACTTGTGCCTCCTCCCTATCTTCATGGACCATGCATTCTTGAGTGGATTCATTTGATCCAATGTCTAGATTTGGCTTGACTTGAGCATGAAAAATTCTTGCTTGTTGAGCGCTTCCTACATGTCACAAAATATTTTGCAAACAAAAGTGAGAGATGATGTTATATAAGTGAATTTTATGTATGTAAGCAAGCAAACTTTAATAAAACATAATTCTATAAGTGAGAGAAGTTTGTGTGCTATTTTTATATGCTCATCCATACCAGTAGAAGGAAGTGATATTGACCCCTCTCCAACAAGCATTGTTTGAACTTGGGTCTCATCCCTAACTTCAAGGTCCATGTGTTCTTCAATGGATTCGTTTGATCCAATATCTAGATTTGGCTCGACTCCAGCTTGAGGAATCCATAGAGCATAAAACATAAAAATAATTTGAGAACATTGAAGTGATGAAAATAAAATAATTATTCCTTTGCACCATATAGCTTGAGTTTTAATCTATACATGTGTTAGTCTCTAGAAAAATTCACATTACATTGGCTTTAAGTATAATTTGAGTTCTAATTTTCAAATAATTCTAGAGCTTAGAATTGGGAATTTATTAAAATATATAAAAAATATTTTTTTAAAGGAACTATTGATCATTAGATTAAATTCAATGGGAGTTTAGAAAAATATTAAGCTAATTAGATGTTGTAATGTATATTGGATAGGGGATATTGATCACCAAATATCAACATTAGAATGCTACTTCATTGTAGATGAAGGTGTAGTTTCATGAATAATTAAGAAAAAATAATGGTTTCTTTCAAAGTGAAAAGTTAGAATATATAGGAATTTGCAAAGCCATAAAATAATTAATGTGGGTGAAAAAATTATTAAAATCAAAGTGGCATATTGAGGGACACAAAATTTAAGGTTTCATTGGAGAACTAAGCATGTATTGAAGTACACTATCATTTTCTTCATGAACAAAGTAAAGAGAAAATTGTGTAGATGCAATACTCAACAATGATAATGTGATGACAAAAACATTAAACAAAGGTATTGGTAAAAGATAAGTGTAAGGTTTGTAGGGAAGGATTTAATGTACAATATTTTAGTTTGTTGGGGTATTGTAAGTTGAAAAATGGTCATACATTAAACATTTCTAATTTTAATAAGAAAGCCAATGCAAAATGTATGCACATACAATTTTAAACACACACTTGAGAGTGAGAGAGAGAAGAAACACGAATGTACCTTGTTTCTTTCTATGATAATTTTCCAAGTTTTGTTCACACCTCTTATGTTCTTCTTTTGACAATTTTTGTTGAGACACATTTTTTCTTTTTCTTTGTTGTCCCATTTTCTTCAACTTAAAGATGACTCAAAACAAGTCCTCTACCAACTTAGTTAAATTATCCTCCAAAATTTTCCTTGATTGATAAAAATGAAAAGTTTTCGAGCTCCAATATTTGCCTCCTTGATAAATGTACAAAAAGTTCTCCAAAATCTGCACTCCAAGGGATATAAATGACAATTAATCTTGCAATTTGATATCCAGAATAATGAAAAATAAGCTTCTATTTATATGCATATCTAGGATGGGAAAAAAATTATTCTAGTGTACATGGAATAACTAGATCCTAGTTTAAATGAATCAAGTAGTAAACAACACAAGTTATTTCATTGTGGAGTTTGTTGTTATTTAATTCATAGATATGCACAACATATCTAGTAGTTTTAGAATTTTGTTGAAGTGTCAAAAATATATATTAGAGGTATAATTTTAATTGAATCTTCTTAATTATATTTGAATTGAATTTCAAGTTACTTGTCAAAAATGTATAATAGAGGTATAATTTGAATTAAATTTTCTTCATTCTATTTGAATTGAATTTCAAGTTACTTGTCAAAAATGTATAATAGAGGTATAATTTGAATTGAATTTTCTTAATTATATTTGAATTGAATTTCAAGTTACTTGTCAAAAAAATTATAGCTTGTTCTCAACTCAATGGTTCATGTTGCTTAAGTCATTTAAAAAAATATATTTATTGTGATCAACATGAATGAACTTAATTATAAAGTGGCATTGATTTCCCTAAAATTCTACTAGAGATCAAATGTATATTGAATATAAGGAAATGTAAGTTGTAAGAGATCATAAAATAAGAAAACATGTATGTATATTGAATATTTAAAGCAAATGCATGCATATATTATGTGTAAACATGTTTAAACCATAAGAAAACACATGTACATACATGTAAAGGGATTCAATACATATAAACATAACACATATTATAAGAAAAGAGGAAAAGGTATGTATATATCATATAATAAAATATATGTACATATCATATAAGCAAAATGTAAATTAAAGATCATCAAAAGTCGAATACTAAAGATCAACAAATAAGAAAATGTAAGTTAGAGATCATCAAATCTCAAATACTAAAGATCATCATGTATAAGAAAATGCATGTGGCAAGGATCAAAAATATAGTGTGCATGGCCTAATATGAATGTCTACTCCTAGACGAATGGCCATCTGAATGAGAACGATCCTACTCTGATGGATGTGTTGAGCCCTGCAAATAAAATTGTGTACAGGATGTGTTAAATACATATAATTTATATTAAATAAATTTTATGAAAGTTATTTTTAAATGAACTTGTATTTTTAAATATCAATTTAGATCTATGCATACATAAATATTGCATGTACATATACACATATGATTATATAAAAATGAAAAAATCACATGTCCACTGGCAGCAGATTCATCCACAGAGTCACATCGATCATGCACACGATCTGGACCAAGGCTAGGAGTGATATGAGGTATGCCCACCTGTAACAATATATATATACATATATATCAACTTACATGAATATCTAGTTAAAAAAAAATTAAAAGTAATGAAAAAAGAATTGAAACATGCACATGCACACATACATGAATATTATCTGATATCGGATGACCTAAGTCCTTTGAAACAATCACCTCCACCATATCCACCAAAAGGTCAAGCGACGAATCAACATCTGCATCTATCCTATCTATCCTAGGTCATGCCAGAAATGATGAATGTAGAGGACTATGAAGGTGAGATGGCATCGACGATGATGAACCAGAACCAATCAACATATCAATAAAACCCATAGTCTGTGCAGCTATCGAATGAATAGTAGGTGGATCCTGATGCGCACTAGTGCTCGGCTGAGAGTGGTGGGATATTGGAACTAAACAAACTCTATGTCTCAAATGATCTCTAACATGCTCTATACCAATCCCATTGTCTGATGCAATGTTGGCATATGCCTCCAACATGTCCTCAGCCAAACAATACAGAGTCATGCGTGACATATCTCTTGTGTAACGCCACATCGTACGAACCCCAAAGGACAACCTAAGCAACAAATACCACACAATTTTTTTTTTAAAGTAAAACTAACATGCATGAGATGCACAAAAGTTATCACATGAAAATTCATTTGAACAAACCCAATATCATTTACGTTCCTTGGGGTACACGAGGATACATTACGAAACTTAATGCCATACGTCAATGATAAAGAATGAAAGAAAAATCTAATCCATGAAAAAGAATACATATAAAACCATCAATAAGAACCATTCACTTAAATAAATACAACACTTTGAATAACATCTGATATGGAACCATATCCACACAAGGTTTACCAATGTCAAAATATTACATCACATCCTTTTCATTACTTTACACTGTTCAAGTCTTACAATGATACAAACATGTTTCCCAATATGGGCAGGAACCACATGACAGAATAGAATGGTACAACTCTAGAGTTGCCGCAACAGCACCAATTTGCACCTCTCAATCCTTGACTAGGGACCCAATGGGGTGCTTAGCATGTTCCACCCAACCATGTGGGTCTGAAGACCCACCCCCCGTGCTAAGGAGTTGACAAGAAGAGACCTCAACCAAGAACATCCAAACAAGGAACCACAAGACTCAACGTCATACAAAGGTATGATAAAACAAGGATTACAATGACACAATCAACAACATTCATGAGTCAATAAAATCAAATAAAGCTATGAAACTCCTCACATTTAACCCAAGCAATAACAATTAAGCAAGTAACCAAAGAACATTCATAAATCACTTTCACAAGAATCTGAAACAACATAAAGATTACAATATTCAGAGGCGACAAGAAACAAGAACAAGGGTGTCTAGTGGAGAGTGTCATTGAACAGCTCTCATGGGATTCTCCTGGCCCTTCCTCCAACTGAGGCACCGACACCCATCTATGGATCTCCTAGCCCTTCCTCCTAACTGAGGCACCGGCACCATAGGGTAGCTAATGCGGAGCCGATAATCTCTCATGAAGAAGAGACTATAACTTTGCCGACCACGGCCTTCTCAAACTATCACTAGTCTATGGTAGCCCTAATGCATAGATGAGGCATCTAGTTTTAATTATCTTGTGTGTTTTTACTACCCATCCCCCTAAATTCTATTGTTTGGTTTATCACTTGTTTAATTACTCTTTCATGGGTTATCCTAAGCCCTTCCTCATTCTGAGGCACCAGCGCCCACAAAGAGCCACTCTCCCTAAGACCCCTAACATAAACCAAACTAGGAAAGGGTTGTACCATAACTGAAAAAATAAAATCTCAAGACCAAACTATGCGAGGCATTAACCATCTCGCTATAAACACATAACCAATGTCTCAACAATTCATGTACAACCCTTTTAAAATCATGATATTAAAAAAATTGCCACATCGAGGGCACATAAAAAGAGAACATCAACTAACAATAATCTCAAGCCTCTGGAAACCAAAAGAACGACAATCCACAAATGAGTGTAAAATGAAGCAACAAGAGTTTGTCAATGATACGAGGCTTCAAGCCAACTTCAACACCAACCCAACGAATAAAAGCTCGTCAAATCAAAATAAACTAAGAAGGTCATACTCATCAAAACATTCAAGTCTTCAAGATATTCAAAAGTATCCCAACCAAAATCAACTCAAGGAAAAGTCACATCAAGATAAAACATCAAATCATATAATAACCAACATGAACAAGCAACTACAACATCCAAGAATTTCACTTTTCGAAGCAACCTCCCATTATTAAACAAATAGTAAGACATTCCTTCCACATATAAACTACAAAGTAATCTCCAATAACTCAAAGTGTTTTAAGTTAAATAATCTATCAATTTCTTAATTGACTTACTCATATAAAAGACTATATCTAATAATTAACAGACTAATTTTTTATAATCCACATAAGGTGATAACATTAAACTAGCATTTAAGGCTTCAATTATTGAGACATCATCTAAAACAATTTAAAGAAAATGTAGAGACATATTTTGATTATAGCTAATTCAAATATTGCCTTCTTAATCATCTCTCATTAATTTTTCATATTAGGAGGTTATCATATCATAATACTTGAAATAATTTTTTTTAAAGAGAACTTAGAATACAAGTGTGTCTAAAATTATCACCTACTAGAAACTTCTAAGGGAACTCCCCTATGAACTAAACCATAACCAAATAAGACTAGGAATCCTATGACAAATTAATTTTGAGTTTTCTATTGACAATAAGAAATTTAGCATTGAATTGCACACATATCATTTAGATCATTTGATTACCTAATTAACTACTCCTTAGCTACAACTTGATTTATTTTGTAACCTATATATAGATGAAATTCTTTCTTCCAAATTAAAAGATTCCACAACCTATATATCCAAGTAAATATTTCAAATTTCAAATGCAAATCTTAGATAATAGTTAGAAGCGAGTGTCTATGTACAAAAATAAATAAATATGTATATATGTATATTCCTGTCAACAAATAAACTTAAATATTAAGCTACAACCATTATATGAACCATTCAAATTCCCACACACTACAAAAATCTAGTAGTGTGAAATACAGGGAAGGATGCCATGTACAGGTATGAATATCCATGAGAAAGGAGAGTCATCGACTTCAGCAAGGAACCTAGTTAGTCACACAAGAGATCTATGCAAAGAGGAGAGATTGAATTGAAAGTTGAGGAAGACAGAGTAACGCATGAGGCCTAGGAATGCATTAACAAAAGATAAGCACAGAATGGGTTTAGCAAGGGGGCTCCGAACATCACCGAGTTAATGAGCATGCTGTAGTAAATTCAAACATTGTAACCTTTGCTAGAAATCAACATTCACACAGTCAAGCAAGATGAAGGGATTTCTTTGATAAGGATAATCTTCATATTACGATATACTGCTCAATAAAATAGGGGAAAGCATGAAGAGGAGAAACATTTTAAATAACCACAGCTTAGACAGGTTGATAATGAGATCAGAGAGGCTATTTAATACACCTTTGCAAGTCTAAAATTTGTAGCTATGATAGGTTGCCAATGGTTTCAGGGAGGCTATTTAATTCTGTACAATGCCTCAACTCTAAATGTTGTAACTGTTGCAGGTTGCCAAGTATATTAGAAAGTGAATAATGTAATTTGGGAATATCACTATCTACTTGCATTATTATCAAGTTCCAAATGTTATCCACAGGCTTGAAGGGAAGGAGAAAAGTGAGGTGCAGATACATGACTTAAGAGTGGGAAAAAAAATGTACAAATTTATCTCTTTTCTAAACAAGAAGCATTTCTATTTGGTGGCGAGTTTCAGAGGAAACCTCAAGTTGAAGTTTGGAAATTAAACTTCTCCGTGATCAATGGAAAGCTCCGTTTTATGTTAGCATATGGCAATATTCTATTTTGAAGTGCTACAACTGCGGTGGATTGACAGAAGAATCAAGCAGGTTGTTTAAATCTTTAAACTTCCTATTATGTTCAAGTGTGCAGCTGTGACTGGTTGAAAATGAAATCAGAGAGATTATTTAAAACTTTGAACTTCTTGTGATGTTCAAGTGCGTAGCTCAGATAGGTTGACAATAAAAACAGAGAGATTATTTAAACCTCTACAACATTCTATTTTCAAGTACTGCAGAAGTGTTAGGTTGCCAACAAAATTAGGAAGGTTATTTACACCCCTACAGTCTTCTATGTTTGACTGTTGTTCCTGTGACAGGTTGCAATGGTATCAGGGACATTATATAAAACTTAAACACCCCCCCAAGGTCAAAACACTGCAACAATGATAGGTTGTCGATGGTTTCAGGGAGATTAATTAAATTTATACACCCTCCAACATCTAAACACTGCAGCAGTGATGGGTTGCCCAAGGGATGAATAGCGACTATTGCAAAATGTGCACAAAATGGATTTTGCAAGGAAGCTCTCAAAATCTTTAAATTAATGAAGCACTCAAGAACCATTCCTAACATTGCAAGAATTACTTGTGTTCTACGCACACATAGTCATGTAGGTTTAGTGAATGAAGGTTGTGCACACTTCTCACATCAGTAATCCTTATTGTGTTACATACGAAGTTGACTATTAGGTGTGCATGGCTAACCTTCATACCCGCGCTAGTTACCATGGGGTCACCCTAAACCTTAATGATAAGGTGCCAAATAAAATTTGTGGTGTCAATGCACCATCTATGAATATCAGTGTTAAGTTCTACACGTCAATGCAGAAGTGGCCAGGTACAAGGGGCGTCAAGGAATGAAATGATTTCAGGATATGCACACCGAGTTTAAAGGAACTGATTTTGAAATCACGTAAATGAATTTAGTAGGCCTAAGGGACGAACCAATGGAAATACCAATACAGATTCGATACAAAATTATAAATGTTCGATAGCTGACATCAAAAAATAAGAGCGATAAGACAGGAAGTTGGTAAAGGCCACATAGCTAGAGAGAAGGTAGAGACATAGCTGAAGAGGGAATATAAAGAACACAAAAGAATTAGGAGAACTGATGCCTCCTCAACCATTAACAAAAGCATTGACTAAGAAAACACAATGATCGATCAAGCATATGTTAATAACAGAGCAAGAAGCACGCAAGGCAACATGAGTTGAAAAGAGAGAGAACAATTGAACCATTAGAGGTGTGATCACCATGCTAGATTTCAGGGTGATTCTCCTTCATGTTCAGGACATCAAAAAAACCAAAACATTTGATTGAAACATGCCAAAGAAAGGTAAGATGAAACCTTAATTTTAAAATTGTAGTTCGCCAAATTAGAGAAGTGAAAGATTAATACCAGAGAGGAAGAGTTAGGAGGAGCGAATACTACAGCAAATGTTTCCCAGCATCCCCTCTGCCTTTGCCCAAACTGGGAACTGTGCTCTCAGATGTTGTAGTTTCTAGTGCCCTTACCCGCCTAAACAAGGTACGTGAGATGTTTTCCTTTTTGTTTTTTACAGCCTGACTCATCTATAAAATTTGTTTCTCTTCCCTCCAGCTATTCCGATATGATGCCTATTCTGAAAACAAATGGGGATGATCCTTTACAATTTCTTTTCTTCCTTGCTAAGAAGAGCCTCCTCTCTCCCTCCATCGATCTCCATAGAAATTCTTTCCATGCTGATTTCTACATGCAACCATTGCGATCCGCTCCTTGAGATGCACCGCTGCTCCCCATAAAACAAGTTTTCTTTTTTAAAATTTCCTTTGAAATCTTGCATGGATTTCTTTTAATATTTTCTTTTCTTTTATTATTTTCTTTCCAGCTTTCTTGTTTTAAAACACTTTAGTTTGAAAAATAATCTTATCCTTTTTTATCTATTATTGCTTTGTTTTAGCTGCAGTTTCAAAACTTATCTTCTCAAAATGATAAATTGCCAAATAAAATATAATTCTGAACAATACTTTTATCTAAATAATTTAATCTTACTATTTATTAGTCTTTTTTTTTATTATTATATTATTGTTTTAATTTTAATTTTATTTAAATTACCACCTTTAATTAATTAATTGCACAAGGCCCTAGAATGTATTCAATAACACAATACACAATAATACACCAATGTGCACTTACTCAAAAACACTTTTAACAAACTAAAACAACATAAATGCTCAACAAACAACTTCCTTGTGTTTCAAGGATGATCGAAATAGAGGAGCGCTACATCTTGTAAGTGCATCAAGTTGTGTGGGAGTAGGGATGCCGACCACTATAAAAAGATCCATGGTGGTCCAATGTGCTGAAAATGGTGCGGATCAGGAATGTATGGACATCAAATACTAACCTACACAATCATCAAATATCTTAGTGGTGGCAGACGCAATGTCACCTACAGTGTCAATTGCTTCCTTTTGGGAAGCAATGACAACCTCATTTGCTATGGGGGCTAGAGATGGGGTGAGAGCAGGAGACCTCTCACCAACCAATACCCTAAACATTGGGGGTGGTCTATCTTCTCGATGATAGGTGTGCCTATCAATAATCCTACCACGCCCCTGACTAGCATATGGTGGAATGTCTAGGTAGTTAACTTTGAGTCCCAAATGGACCTCATCATACAACTGCTAAACAAAATACAATGGAATCTAGTCATTGTTTGGGTATAGACCATGTGCTAGGAGAAATCGTGGGTAGATCAATGAGGCCATAGCATGATCGACACATCTATTGACCTGGTATCCCCTAACCTTACGTACATTTTGATAAAATGGAAAACAAGTGGTTTTTATCATTTCTTTGGTGACACTATCACGTATTTGTTTAAGGGGAACGTCACCATGTACTTTGTGCATGTGGGAAAGAATAGCA
This sequence comes from Sequoia sempervirens, assembly GCA_007258455.2. Classification (NCBI taxonomy): domain Eukaryota; kingdom Viridiplantae; phylum Streptophyta; class Pinopsida; order Cupressales; family Cupressaceae; genus Sequoia; species Sequoia sempervirens. The sequence continues at coordinate 790,259,272 of VDFB02271358.1, forward strand.
GTCACTGTATCTAAGGAATATGAACTAGTCCTCTCAAGTTCATCTTTTAGTTTTTCTAGACTATGCAATATTAACATAAATGGTTCACTATATATCCCCAGGTTTGCACCCTGTGCTAATGAATCTCTCAATTTTTTAAACTCATTACTAGTATTTACAAACAAAGAATCTGGTGCAGGTGGAACATGATCTGCATTTTCCATGTTATATATACATACAATACACCTAAAAGAGCAATGAGACTTTGGTAAATAATATATCTAGATAAAGGGAATACAAATCTAAAATAGTTTTAATAATTCATCTACTCATCAATAATATTTTCATACCATTAACAATTTAAAAACAATTGGAAGACAACTACAATCTATAACATAGCATCCATAAATGGTTCAAATTTTAAATGAAACGATGAAAGAAATAATAAGAATACAAAGATTAGTATAAAATTATTTGAAAATAATTGGGGATAAAAATATTTAATCTAATAGTTTTTAACATAAATGAAAGTGGTTTCCCTAGGTTAGTAAGTATGCATGTGTTCTTTGTTCTAAATTATGCATGATTTTGATTTCATGTTTTATTTCCCTGAGGTGTCAATCATTTTATTGCTTGCAATTGTGTTCTGGGTTGGTTTGTATTAAGTTGGTTTAAGCTTTCTTTCTTGCAAGACACTCTAAGGGTATAGGATAGTATCTTTTTTGTAAAGTGGTTTGCTAGTATGCATCATGTTTTGTGTGATATGGGTTAACCAAGTGAGCTATTCAAGCCAATTAGAAGGTCTAGGAGGCTCAACTTGCATAAATCTTAGGACGATGTTCCTAAAACTAAACCTGGCATAATAGGAGATCCTGCAATGCCAAGGGGAAAGAGAAGTGTCTATGGGAAGAATAAGAAGGGTGTGGTGAAGAGAACATATAATTTGAGGAGCAGAGTTGTTTCTGAAGAATTGGTCAAGTTTAAAGGGGAGGAATTAGTTGAGCTTGTGAAGAAAGAAAACAAGATGAATAAGTACCTTAAAGCTTATCTGGGAAAGCACAACTCTCCCATTGATGTTTAAGATAGCCCTTCAGGTGATGGAGGAGATACTGACATGAAATATGCTCATTATCTTCTTTCTCTGGTGTCATATGATGATTCTAATGACAAAGGAGTAATAGCTCCTCTCATTTCAGCATGGACATGGAGTGGGTGGGCATACTATGATGCTGACGAATTAGAGTAGTGTCCTGACCTTGTTTTTGTTTTTGATGACATCATTGCCACTGCAACAAACTCTTCCCCATTAGCATGCCTTTCTTTTTTGTTTTTGGTGCTGACGTGGAAAACTTTTGGGCTGGTGTGAGGTGGATTTGTTGAACTCTATGTCTCTGATGGCAAATATTCTTTTTTTGGTTAGTATACCAGTTTTTACCTAGGGTGTTGATGGAGAATCTTCTTTGGTCAACATTTACATGGGATTTCGGAGTTGTTGCATCAATGAACGATACCTTTTGGAAGGTTGGCTAGTCTACTTCAACTGATTGTGTGAAGTTTTTTTGTCTTTTGCTTTCCCTTCTTCTGAAATGATTAGATGTAACTATTTGGGTGGTATCTAAACTTCAAATGAAATGTGTTCCAAATGAAATTTAATTGAAATGGTAATTCATACTGAAGCTTCTCCCATCCTTCTATAAATGGAATATCAGGGCCAATTAAATGGGTTCAATTTTTTAGTCTCAAAATGGTCTAAGTGGGAAAACTAAGCTCATAAAAGAGAAGATCATAAATTCATGCACATAAAAATAGATTAGCGCGGATTCTAGGTTAGGATTTTTTTTGCAATGATCTCTAATAGTTTTATAGTAGCAATAGTTTATGAATGAAAATGCTAGTTCAACAACACATTCTCTCCTATGTAATTTTCTTCCAAATTATGAATACAATGGTTAATTATATTTTCATTTTTCTTCAATTACTTTAATTGAATGAGTGATTTTACTTATGCTTCAGTTCAAAGAATTGATTAAATGCTAGAGCAAGGTAACAGGTTTGTGAGGAAAGAGCATAGGACTTGATAAGTAGCTGTGTTTTAGGCACAGTGAGTTGAAATGTTGTAATGTAGTACATTAATAGTCCATTACCTAATTAATCAAATTTATAAGGTATTACTGGTTATTATGAATATGACTTCATTATCCCAAGACAAGGCACTAGTCTTTTCATTTTATTATCTTAAAGATAAATGAGCTAGTTATACAGTAGACCAAGGGCTTAAAATGTGAATGAAAATCATCTAAATTACCTTCCACTACAATGTACCAATCCGAAGTACCACCTTATTCCTTGCAATAGATAGTAATTTTTTTAAAGGTCATCCAAATCTTTAATGAATGTTTTCTATTTGCACTTTATATAGGAGTTCATCTATGTGTAGAAATGTTCTTGATCAAATCAATATCACATGAACATGACAAGGATTACCCTCCTAGGTTTCACAAAGCCCGAAGAGTAGAAGTAAGGGCCTTATAACCCTTACTTGTTTCTTGGCCAATCCTTACCCTTGTTGAGTATTAGGTTTTGGCAGATTCATAAGTGGTAAGATTAAGTTTTTTTCTAAAAAAATAACCAACACAATTCATGTCAGACATAGAAGTTTTTTAAGAACTAGGGGATTATGAGATTTAAGGAGGGAATCCTTAATATCTTACACCTTATAATATTCATGGGTTTATTGGGGTAAAATGTTGTAATTACAACTCAAGTGGAAAATTTAATGGTCAAATTTTCTCTGATGACTACTATGAATTTTGACCTATATTTATAGACTTTATTGCCTATGAGTTGAGATTGCTTTAAAAAATAGAGTTGATAAAACTAAATTGAAAAAAAATATAGAGAAAAAAAAACCATTATAAATAGTAAATAAATAAATAATTAAAAAATACAAAAACTAAATATAATAAGAAATTAATTTTTTTGGTTATTGAAGTGCAAACATTTATCAAGGAGCTATAAAAACCTAGCTAGTAGTATAGATCAGCTTTGAATGGAACTAGAGGTGTCCCTAGTAGGGCAATGAATGCTTGGATAGTAGTATAGCAACAATCAATCTATCCATGTGGTAAAGTCTACTTAATTACATGATGTAATCTAATGGATAATTTACTAGTTGAAGATACAATTATAATCATGTAGTTTTTTTGGGCTTCATACCATTGTGATCTGGGCTTCACTCGTTAAATAAAAATCATTTCTAAATAGTATGGGATCATCTCATTATTTATTGATATAGACTTTGTCATGTTTTATTTCATTGATGGTTTTTGTTTTCTTTTATTTTTTTAGTGAATTAAAACTAGAGATTTAGGTTCTTGAAGGAATATTTTATTTTAAAATTATTGGAAGACTTTTTGTAGTAGACTTACCTTTCTTAAGCCTTTTATATACACCCCCTTTTTTCTTGGGAAAATATGGACCCCTGATCCTACATTTTCCTTCGATTTCTTTTTTGTCCTTTTTCTTTTAGCTTACATTTTTTTATTCAAGATGTTTACCTTTTAGAATAATTCTTCTTGTCATGTCATGCTATTTCAATATTTTAAGAATATAAAAGAGTTGTGTTTGACAGGGTTTATTTTTTAATGCTATTAGATTTCCACAATCCATAGTGCTGAAGATTGTTAATTTATGGATTTTTGATTGTGTTAGAGCTTTTTTCATCAATGTTTTGGATCACACTTAGAGTGCTTTTTTATTTTTCCTTAAGGACTCTTGGAAATCCATGGAGGTTTTGGAGTTCATTGTGGGATTTTTGATTCTATAAATTTTATGTTATGGTAAGTGGAAGAATATTTGTCTACAAAGAGGGTAACTTTTATAAAAATAAAAAATGCCACCACGAATAGGGACTCAAGCCTCAAATCACAATCCCATTATTGGAGCAAAATTAGCAGAATTATTGCAACATTATTGCAATCAAATATCATGTTAGCAATATGACACATTTCTATGTGAGTTCATTCATATTTTTGGTTCATTTTTTTTTTAGTACTAACACTTGCAAGAATTAAAATCAAGCATCCAATTATCATTCATGGTGATGAGTACAATGACTTCAATCCATCAAGGAATGCATATTTGAGTAGTAAGTTATAGAACATGTTAATTTATCTTTATTTTAACCATTATCCGTTACTCAACCAAGGGTAAGATCTCTTTTACATTAGGTATGTGAAGGATTATGATGGGACAAAAAGTGGTGATATGATGGGTATGTGTAGGGTATGTGGCTGATGACTTTTTTTTACCCAAAATTGATGAAATGAAAAGGGTTTTTAAAGGAGATTCTTAGCTTTCCACCAATATAAATAATGATTTACATTGAATTTAATAAATAATTATTATTCATTTTCTATTAGAATTATGTCTAAAGTCATGATTGATAGGTTGATTGAAAAACATCTATAGCTTTCAAATGATATCATATTTTTTGAATCTAATACATGCATCACATTCTATGCTTTACATACTATAGGATTAAAAAAGAAAAAAATGAATTTCATGAGGTTTTGACCAAGTTATGGTTGTTAGATATACAAGTTTTTATATTTTTAAAAGTTGCAATAAAAAATTCATATTAATTATTTACTTGGAAAAAAATTAAAAATAAATATGCATCACATCAGGAGATGAGTCCTCTACTTATCTCTAAAATATTATAAAAAAATGTCATCATTTTTTTGTGGTTAGGGTGGTTAGATAGACACCTACTTCTTATTTTTCCCTAAAATTTAAGTGCTACTGCATTGAAATTTCAAAATTTCACCAAATAGATATTTAAAAAAAAAAAACCTAATAGTTTAGAAACTACATTCAATTTTCTACAAATTCTATTCTTACATATTTTTTAAATAATATAGATAACTTATTCAAATGTTTACGTCAAGTTTCCTAACTCTGATTTTTCATAATTTTCGCTACTTAAGGGCCTATTTGTTCTGTGAGGATCCTGCACATACCCCATTATAGAGCTATTGTGGAGGTTGAAATACCAAAATAGGGTTTAAATTAGGAAATTACCTATACAAAACAATATTTTTCTCTCTTTTTTGTCTGTAAGTCACAAATCAAAAGTGGTTTTAGAAGAATATTGTATATCTAATTATTTATTCAATAATTCAAGTCATATTTGTTAATGAATTAAAGAAAGTGGATTTTACTTGTGATAGACAATGTTCTAACACTAAGAATTGACAAGAACAACCCATAAACATGGAGTAATAAGAGACTGAAATAATATTGCATATACCAAATTCATAGTCTAGGGTTCCCAACACCATTATCTAGCCATATCAAGTCCAATTTCATATGCTAGGTTCCTTTGTTCCCCTGTTCTTGATATTTGTTATTCTAAGATATAATTTTATTTATCTAATTTTTTTGTTTTGAAAATCATCTTAGCTTGCTATATTTTTATAGTTAACCTAGGCACATATTTAAATTGTAAAATTAAAACAATCATTCATGTCCAATCATTCCCTAAAAGAGGTACTAAAACCTTCAACCCTCATTCTAGCTCTTGCATTGAGTTTAGTAGCCAAGTTGGTATTTGAGATCAATTTTAGTACCCCTTTCCCTTGTGATGTTGAAGAAATTTGATTTACACCCTAGACCCCCTTTTTCTTACACCATAGTTCCTTAAGGATAAAAATCCCTAGGGGTTTTCAAATTCCACAGGGACTTTCAAAAATCTTATAATTTTATAGGTTCCTTGAGGAATTTTATCTCCTGAGGGGTTTCTACATTGCTAGGGCCATGTGCACAAATTTTGGGAATCAAAAAGTGGACACAATCACTTTTTGGTCTTTTTAAGGTAGGCTTGATCACTACCAAGAAATAACATGAGAAAATTCTAATTTGAAAGTATTATAACATGCTCCTATTATGAAATTTCATAAAAACCAATAAATTTGAGTTCATTTTATCTAGAACCCCTTTCCCTTGTGATGTTGAAGAAATTTGATTTACACCCTAGACCCCCTTTTTCTTACACCATAGTTCCTTAAGGATAAAAATCCCTAGGGGTTTTCAAATTCCACAGGGACTTTCAAAAATCTTATAATTTTATAGGTTCCTTGAGGAATTTTATCTCCTGAGGGGTTTCTACATTGCGTAGGGCCATGTGCACAAATTTTGGGAATCAAAAAGTGGACACAATCACTTTTTGGTCTTTTTAAGGTAGGCTTGATCACTACCAAGAAATAACATGAGAAAATTCTAATTTGAAAGTATTATAACATGCTCCTATTATGAAATTTCATAAAAACCAATAAATAACAGAGATTGAGTTCATTTTATCTAGAACCCCTATCTCTCCAACAACCAAATTTTCTATAGGTTTAAGGTTTTGAGTGGTATAAATTGAATAGAACATTAATTTTACAATTATTTTCATTCAATACTTTGTAACATTCAATAATTTAAAATACTTAAAACCCTAGTTAAAAGCAAGGACAACCAAAGAATCAACAAAATCCTCCATCTAGTGCTCAACATTATCCTCAAGCACAAGAAAATGTAACAGATGAAATTTGAAACAAAAAAAGGGAACTCTAACCATTGGTTGATCTAGGTTTTAAAACCCAAATGTAACTAGTTGTCATCATACATCCTTGAACTCATCATTAGAATCTATAATTTCTCATATAGACTTCAAGATTATTCAAATAAACATGTGGTCCAATAAGAGGGATTAAATAGAGAAGTTTTATTTTAAATTTCATACCAATAAGTGAAGAGAAGAAAATATAAAAATATATCTTTTATGCATTGTTAATTGACCCATGAACCAATACACCCATGTATCTAAGTTGCAAGAGATTTTTTATTTAAAAATTCGAACACCAATTAATAATATACTTTTTTATAAGAGGTGGTGGATAGGTTGTGACCATCCTTCATTCAATACAAATGAGGTTCCATTTTTTTGTAGAAAACCTATTCTGATTTTTCCCTCACTGATATTTTAAATTACTTTGATCTGCGTGAATTTCAAGTTAGAGGTAAATAATTTACAAAGGATTCAGAGGGGCAATTCTTCTCAAGACTAGGAAAAAAGATAGATAGTAGTGCAATACATTTAAAACATCACAATCCCTTCCATTATGAAGGAAGAAAAGTTAAGATGAATTTATAATCCATCAAATCCCTCATGTAGGGCTTGTTGCAACATAATAGAATTTTTATACAACATAACAAGGGTGAAGCTCTTATGTCTCAAAAATCAGCTCACCTTTTTTGAAACTATTGGTCTATCTATATTGTGTTTCTAGGGATGCGTAGGATGTATGTGGCCATCAAAAATATCCATATTAGATGATATGATATTCACACAAGGGTTGTTGAATAGAAAACTCAATATTTATGGATATGTAATTTGGAGTAAGGTTAAATAGTATTTATTATATTTCCTCTTAAAATATAATATTAACTATATTAATCAATTATGAATAAAAAATTAAGAAATATATGTAATAAAATAATAGTGTTAGAGTTTTTATCCTATTTTTATCAACTCTTTATCTCTTAATTACATGCCCCTCTCAAGTACACATGTATGTAATTGATAAAGAAATAGTAAATATAGTACATGTATGTTAAATGAGAAAGCCAATTGAGAGGGGGGTGAATCAGTTGTACCAAATTAAAACATCTAAACACTCAGTAGTAATCATATCCACATGTATTCATTAAGCCCTTAATCTGTTATAATATTTAAACATGAAAAGAAGATAATAAAAAATTGAAACAACCAACACCATACACAAGAGAACACTAGATTTACATGGAAAACCTAATGAGGGAAAACCATGGCGAGGATTAGCTCATAATATAAGCAATTGGAAAGCGATACAAGGGTTCACTACAAGAATAAGACACACTGTCCACAAAGGCTCACATCCAGGGCTCACTACCATAGAAAGAATAAGAAGATAGAAGAGAAATGTTACATAGAGAAAAAATTCTCAATGAAATAGAGAACCACCAAAATAACTTTAACACCTTTGTAGTCTTGTTTGAATGATTGTAAACACCTTCAACTCACTACATTCAGAAGTCAAACACTTTAAAGTTTACACTGCTCTACTCAAACTCACACTCTACTCTTCAACAATTTGCATCACTTAAATCACACACATATATCATTTCTATCTTATCAACCTTTAACATCTCAACTCATATTTATACCATCCTCAACCTTGAAAACCTTCTCCAAGGTCGTATATACATGCTTCACACTTTTCAATTTCAAATTAGGTCAGCATTAAACATTACCGTAGTGGATAGGAATGAAAGTGGACCAAAAAAAACATATTTATGAATAAAATCTCACACTCCATGCTATGCCTTCATAAATACTTGAACATATTTGAATGTAGTGTAAACAATGGGTCATTCATTACTTGTGAAAACACATTGAAATTTGAATTACACGCTTCCTTTGAACAATCTAAAACTTCCAGACAACAAACTTAAATATGATCCAATAATAACCTAGAAACCAAAAAATTCCTTCACAAAAAATCTCACCTAAAGATTATAAATAGTCTATTTATGTAGAAAATACTACCAAACACTACATTGCCTTGTAATTTAGAAGACCTTCTGATACACTGAAAGATGAATCCTCTTGACATAGGCAAAAGAACAACACCATCAACTCTCATTCAAAACCACAAGTACTAAAAAACAATGGCATATAAATGCAAAGAAAACACATTTTTTCTAGAAACCTCTATACACAACACTACAAAATCAGTTCAATAACCATGCCCCTAACTTGAGACCCTAGGAGTGTCCCTCCCTTGACCTTCTTTGTGAATATTTTTTGTCAAATCCTCTAAGTTGAGAGAATTAGATGAATCAATTTTTAGGCCTTTTTTCTCTATTTTGCAAGCATGGTTTGCTAGGGCATCTGCTATAGAATTTGTTTCCCTATAGCAATATATAATTGTTACCAAAGTGAGACCCTCAAGGATCTCCCAAACTAGTTTTTTTTCTCTTTTTTTTTCTTTTTTTGTAGACTGCAGGAATTGGTCTGGTATCTGCCCCTATAAACTACAGTGTGCCTAGTAAAAAAAATTCATGTGATTGGTGGCAGTGGTGTGACATGCCCTCCAGTACCATAGGTTTGGGGGGAGACTAGACCTCATGACCTCTTTCCTACAACAGGATGCGTTAGCCAATCAAGCTAGGCTCCCCACCCTCTCCCAAACTAGTTTTAATTGTATGAAATTACTTAGATTTTTTTCTTGCCATTTCTTGCAAGCATTAAATTTTTTAAAGAATCTCCTTTAATGTGAATAATTTTTAGTTACATGTTGTGTACCAGCTTTACAACTACCATGAAGCCATGGGCCTCTACTACATTATTAGTAATCATAGGTAGCTTTACAAATAAACCCTTTAGTAACTCTTATTTATCATTGTGGATTACACAACCAAACCATGATAATCCTAGATTTCCTTTAGATATACCATAAAAATTAGTTTCACAACATTTGGATGTGAGGTGCACCATTTGATTCTAATTCTATCAACTTTTTGGAAATTAGAATGTTCCTCTTGCTTTGGAACCTTCAAAAGGGACCAAATCTTTAAAATTTCATTATTGCATCTTCAGAATGAGTAACATGGGTTTGGTTTTTTCACTACATTTTCTATTATTACTTCTCATACAATCTTTTCCAATTTATAGAGGAAATTTTTGAATCTAAAAAACTATTTTTTAAAATCCTTATATTTTCTTCAAGCCATATGTTCAACACTAGTAAGGTTGGGATCACCACCCATAGCGATTCAAAGAGAGAACCTTTAAAGAGTAATGACCAACTTTGAAATAGCTCCAAAATGGTGATTGATAGGGGAAATCCAATGCGCTTTGTTTTGGATCCAATTCTAGCATGTTTGAACAAAATTATAGTGGAGAAAAAGACGATCCAATTATTCCTAGTGGGCACAATATAAAATATAGTTGACTGGCTAAGCTAGGCCTAGCCTGGAAAGCCCACAACTAGTTAGAAGCTATTTATGAAGGGATAACAAAGTAAAAGTGGTTTATTTAGGGATAATTGGCATGTGCCAACAAAGCTTATATGGCCATGTATGAAGTCAAATTCTATCCTCAACAGTCATATATTTGTATCCCTATTTAACATTATATTTTCCTATTTTAGATATGACCCAAATTATTTTATCTTCAGATTCTGAAAGTAAAACAATTCTTGTGTCCAATATTGATTGCAACTTATATTTTTGATGTTGGGGTAATGGGAGATTATGGAAATTTTCCATATAACATTGGATTTGAAAACTGCATTGTCCCTTACTACATAGTGCTTGAGATTCTATCCCCAAACTACTTTTAGACAAGCTTGAGCCTCTTGTATACCATCAACTATAGTTAGTGGGGGCTTACCGTTCTAAAAATCTTCCCAAAAAAAAACTTTTTCACCATTGTTAACAGTCTGTGATGGAAAGGTGAGTACATCTTGATAGGTCACAATGAAATTCCACATTTTTGAGCCATCTGATGTGTCTGCCAAAGTGAAGACTATTTTTGGGCTTGTGAAATAGAGGTACTTGGATCTCATGATTTGGATCCATTTTGAAGAAGGATTTGCATAGAGTTTCCACGTTAGCTTTGCATTTAAGGTCTGAATTATCAATTCCATATTTTAAATGTTGACACCTTAAAAGAATTTATCCTTACAATTTTTTCCCAAAAAACTAAGGGTATTTTCTTGTAGTTTTCCAAATTGCCTCTCCACAAAAACTGCCTAGTTGCTTTGACAATGTTCTCATGAATCCCTATTAGTAATTTGAGTGCTTATAAGAACTAGTTTGGAAGGGTACATAAAACTGCTCTTATCATAGTAAATCTCCATGCTAGTGATATTCATCTACCCTCTTAGGATGCTACTCTACTTTGTCTAGTCGTAAAGGTCTTATGCCAAAATGAGGCTTTTTGAGCCCCTACAAAGAATTGAATACCCAAATAGCTATAGGGAAGTTTATTCTATCTAAATTCTAATATTCAGAGGATGCAACCCATTACTAGAGTGCTAGTAATCTAAGAAAAATATTTTCAACTTTCTTAGATTAATATTTTGACTTGAAATTAGATAGTAATTGTCCAACACATACTTTATGTTTTTCTCTTAACACACCTGGTAATGACCAAACAATAATGTGTCATCTACAAATAAGGAATGAGTGAAAGAGATGTCTATTCCTATTATTTTTATACCATTCCATTTACTTGATTCATGAAGGGTTGAAATTGTTTGGCTCAATTCTTTCACCATCAGGATGAAGAGGAAAGGGGAAAGAGGGTCTCCTTGCTTAACTCCTTGAGAGGTAGAGGAAAAACCACCTAGAGAGCCATTTACCAAGACTAATAATTTAGCTTATTTGAGATATAGGAAAGTATCTATTTTCACCATTTTGTAGCAAATTCTAGACATTCCAATAATTTTTCTAAAAATACCAATTTACTTTATCATAGGCCTTCATCATGTCTAATGTTACGATCATAGCTGTAATTTTTTCTTGATGAATTAAGTATAATATTTTATGAGCTATTATTGCACCTTTGAATGTCTTTTTTTCTAAGAAAAACCACCTTGTTCCTTCGATATTATTCTTGGAATGTGTTTTGCAAGCCTTAAGGTAATATCTTTGGAAAAAAATTGTAATGGTATTGCAAAGGGAAATAGGTCTAAATTTTGTAAATGAGGAGGGAGCTTTAAATTTCAGTATAAGAGAAATATGAGTGGTGTTGATCTCTTTTAACAATGTACTATTTGTATGGGAGTCTTCTAAATCCAGCCAAATATCTCTTCCCACAAAATACTAGTATTTTTTATAGAATAGTATAGTAAAACCATCCAACATAAGATATTTTTTTGGGAAAAGTGCACAAACTATAGATTTGACCTCTTCCAAGCTAAATGGAGCAAGATGAAACTTGCTATCATTTGGATAAGAAATTTTGGGATGAAATTTATAAACTCTTGTTCTTTTCCAACCAAAGGTCTTGATTTTTTGGTTTGGTAAGGAGGTTGGAGAAGAATAAAAAAACCTTTTTTTGAATCTTTTTCTAATCTTTTAGAAGTTCATTAGATACATAATTCATAGAAAAAATTATGTTGGCTTTGTGTCTAACTTTAGTTGAGTTGTTAAAAAACTTGGTGTTCTTGTCCGCCTCTTTTAACAAAGTTTCTCTTGGCTTATGTTTCCAATATATTTCTTCTCTAGAAATAATTTCTTTGAGTTATTTCTAAAGCTGGTTGTCATGGTGGAAGAATTCATTGTTCATAAATTTTTGAATGACTTCTTCATTGACCACTTTATATTTTTGAAGTGAAGATGGTTCAATTATTTGATCTGCTCCTTTATAAATTGGTACTTTTTTGCTAATTGGTAAATTCTAGAGCCTGCTAAAAATGGTGCACTCTTCCACCATTTTCTAAGGTTAAATGAAAATTTCACATCCCTAAACCACATTTATTCAAGTTTAAAGGATGATTTAAATTTATTTGGTACAAAATCCCAAACAATATCCATCTAGATCGGATAAGGATGAGAGGATGGAAGAGGTGTATTTGAACTTGGTGTTCATCCAAATTATGGAGAGGAGAAATATATCTAACCACTAGATAAAATGAGACAAAAATTTGTCCTTCTATTTTTCTTGGTAAATTTACCATTAGTTGGTAAAAAATCAATTAATGCATTATCCTAGATGAAATTGGAAAAGTTCTCCATTACTTTTGGAGAGTGAATAATACTGCCATTTTTCTTTTGGGGAGGTAATAGAATTAAAATTCCCTCCTAACATAATCAATTCCTTCCTTAAGATAAAAAGGGTTTCTAACAAAGATTCCCATACCTATTTCTTGCCAATAGTTGATGTAGGACCATAAATATTGAATATCCAAAATGTGTGTTGAAAACATTGAATCTTGTCGAGCATCCACCAATATTGGGCTGCAAAAAACTCAACCTTGACCTTCCATGAGTTAGTTAATACTACCAATCCTCCTAATGCCCATACTATAAAAGCATAAAGCACTTCCCATTTGAATCATTTAGTCTTTGTTTTGTTCATCTAAAAATTTAGTTTACAGTTGTAGTAAGAAAATATTAACATTGCATGAATCAATCTAGCACTTAATAAAACACCTTTTTTAAGGTTATTTAACCCTCTAAAATTGCATGAAAGGACCTTCATTGGTCTCGAGTGGAGCAATAGACCCTCCTCAGTCTCACATTCAAATTTTTGTCTAGGGCAGTCTACAAATGTGCTACAATCTTTTATTGAATTTTCCTTGCCCTCTATTTTTTTCCTTTCATTATATTTGTTTTAGGAGACAAGTTATTCACATAAAATTGAGTTTGTGGGATTGAAAGTGAAGGAGATTTGTCAAAATAATTAGGCCCTCTTGATTAATTTCATCAATGATTTTTCTTCCTAATTCCATTAAGATTTATTTTTCCATTACTGATAGAGACCTTGAGGATGGAACTTGGGACCCTGGAATAATTTATTTTATAATATCCTAGGTTTTATTTTCTATAGGAAGATATTTTTTCATGTCATTCTTAACCATATGGTTGGGTTTAGGAGGATTATTTAGTTCCATAGCCTTAGTAGAACTTTTCTAGTAGAACACTCCTCCAAACTACTTAATTGATTCTCCAGCTAATGTATTTGGGACTACTAAAGAAACATCTTAAGTCACTTTTTCCTCTACCCCTGAGTTTGGGATCATACTATAAGATTGTGTATCTCAACTAATATTTTCTAGCCCTTGTAAATCTAGAAATTTTAGCATTACATTCAACTACACTGAAACATTATTCTCCTTGCTACAAACTAGTAACTTTAAAGGAGAAAAAATATTTTCCAATTTTTTAGAGAAATTTCCTTTGAAGCGTTAATATTAATTTATGCAACTTCTTTAGCCATTAAAGAAATATCTAGAAATAGGATAGAATCATCCTTGGAAAGGATTATTTTACCAAATATTATGCATTCTTGATCCTCATAGGTCTCCCAATATTATGTATCTTAATAGGAAGATTTTGTATTATGGTGGGTCTTTAGATGGTAGGAATGACATTCTATTTCAGGCCCTTCAAGAAAAATTTCCTGTCACTAGGTCCCATTCCTAGAACAAATTTTAAAATCCAATGGAAAATTTTTAGTGGTATCTAATAAAATATAGAACCTAATTAGAGCTTTGACGTTGTCAAAATAGATCCAATGAAGCTTCATGAATATACCCATTTTATTTCCTAAGGTTTCTACTATTTTAAGTTCTCTGTATTCAAGTGGTAGGGCTGGCACTTGCACCCAAAGCAACACTAACTTTATCATTGTAGTTGAAAGGTTAAAATTGAGGATCCAAGGTTGAATATTTAGTCCCACACTTTGCAAGAACCATTTATTTACTTTGAATACAACATCCCATGTTTTCTTCAAGGTAAAATAGCAATAAAAACCCCCTTTCCTTCATATATGTAATAAACTTCATTATCTCCTACCTAAAGGTCATTAACCCATTTAGTCAAAACATTTTTGGTAGGGATAATATTCTAAAACTTACCAATGATAGCTTTTTCATGAACCTCCTTGATTTGTAAGTTAAGGATTTCTTCTAAGAATGTCACCTAGATGATGCCTCGTGGACTTTTGATGGTTTCTTGAGCCCTCATGTTTTCCTTAGCTAGTAAGTTTGCATCCTTTTTGTTGTAACTAAGGTCTCAGGTTTATGCCATTTTATTACAATTTGGTACTTGTTTTCTCCTTATTATGCCACTTGAAAAAAATTTGAGTGGGTTTTTGAAACCATGGTTTCCTTGAAGAGGAGTACTAAAGGGGGCACCAAATGGACTTAGTTTCATGATGGATATATTCTTAGGAAAGGTAGCAGGTCTCTTCCCACCTTCTAATGTCTCTGTGAGAGTGCTTGTTGGGCCTCAACTTTTGAAATGATCTATCTGTTGATGATGGAATATAGGATTTTAGTATCCTATGAAACCCTTCCCAATATTCCATGTACATGGAGAAGGGTTTACATAACCTGAATTTTGGGTTGTCTTAGATGTTGAAGATGTTTTGACTAGTATGTAGTATTTTTCCAAGCCATGCCATATGAAAACCTTCGCCATGGTGCCTCTGTGAAGTGAAAATTTGAAAAATTCCTATTAGGGTCATTTTTCATTTGGAGATCTTCCATTTTTCTTAACATTTTTGAAATCTATATATCTATTTTACTTTTTCTACCTTGATACCACAATGCTATATGATAAATCAATGATAAATGCACTCAAATACAAGATATATTATGAACATGATATGTGTTCAAAGTATATTATCCCAAGCTATAATTGAAATAACTTCATAGAATATTATGTATATAATCATTAAAGATAAGAGTAATATCACATTATTAAGGTGCACAATATTTTTTGAATCAAAAACCATGACCACATAACAAAATGCACCCAAAAAATCATAAAAGTAGTTTAAGTTGATCATGTGGATTATAATGAATGTTATTATAGCCTACCAAGCTATCCATAAATGATATTATGAAATGGCCTATTGTTAATTCTATGTAATCATATCAATACTTAATTATATCCTAAAAATTAGTTTATACATGAATACAATCATGACGCTTTGTGATAGCCATAATGTTTGACACCCAACGTGAATAGTTTGTGGGGTAGAAAAAGGTATGTTTTAAAATATTTTGTATATCATCCTTAACCACTAAAAATACTTCAGATTATTTTTTATAATTTTCTTTTTATTAGGATGGCCATAAAAATAAATCACTATGTTATAGAATGCTAATTTAGGATATATATACTAGTCATATAATCATATTTTTGGGAAAAGAGATAATAAAAATTGTTTAAATGATCATAATGAGAAGATAATTATGTAGGAGAAAGGAACTATTTTATTTCAATACATTTATTAGCATCATACATATCATTAGGGAAGTCAATAGTAACACCTACTACAAGGATAAGTGCATGATCTATTAGAGATCAAGAATATGTAAAATTTTAGGAGAAATATTTTAAATTGAAGGAGAATCATTATGAATCATAATGGATTCCCAAAATTATCAATGAAAAATAAAAATATATATATGGAATTATTGATCATGATGATAAGAAGGATGGTGAATTTATCAAACAAGAAACTATACTAGAGATTTATATAAAATAAATAAATCTAGAGGGGTAGAGGTGAGCTTGCAATATCCATGATAGCCTCAAGAATTAATAATGGAAAAGGAGAATTATGAGAAGTATCTAGTAGATAAATTTATATCCATGAAATTATGCTACTTGGAAGGATGAGTCTAATATGTGCATTAAGCTATATTATGATCTTAATAACTTGCTCCATTCAACCATAATCATTACCTTTGTACTAGATTTTATATAAAACATTTAAATTATGGCCAAATAAGATTTAAAATACATAAAAGGTAGATGATCACTATCAATATCTAATCAACATTAAATGTGTAATTTTGTATGAATCATTAGGAGATACATTAAAACTATTAATATTACTTTATGATTTTATAGATTATCTTTTTCAGATGCTAAAGTGATATATCTTCATTTTATACTCACAAACAAAAGAGCGAATACAGTTAACCCCAATTTTCATTAGTACATGTATCTGAAGTAGATGATGAAGCAATTATATTACAAAGTGTTGTAAAAGGATTGGGGTGATTTCTTAGATCTATCCGTTGATAATAATTTAAGGAATTTATATTATCGTTTGTTATATATGCTTTACTACTAAGGGAAAATAGATTAAATAAATTCAAGATGGATTTATCCCATTGTATGAATAAATTGTGTACCAACAAGAATAGTATATGAGAAATTTATTGATTCATTACATATACCATGTGTTAGATAATTCAGAAACATCCAACACTATATGATGTGCTGTCACTCTGTGGGCTTTCCTGTCTATAATATAAAAATAATGTACAAAGATATTTTTTATGAAAATAGTAAGATGCATCTATATTGATGTGATTTAATAGGTCCATGCTATAGATGTTAAGGCTAAAATATTTATCAATAAGAGTATCCTTGATTTCCATGAAATTAATGTAAATAATAATTAGATTCATACACTTTATAAAAATTGAGAGGAGGAATCCCATACTATTGAAAGATAATATTGGTATTTATTTTTATGCAGTTAATAAAGGTAGCTACCACATTCAATGTAGAAAATTATGACATAGGTATATCTTAGAAACATTCTTAGAGAATTATATGGTATGTAAGAGAATCATGAATCAACTCGTAGAGAGATATGTTAGATGGTGTATCACAAAGTTGCTCAATAATAAAATTGTTGAGAATAATCCTCTAAGGTAGATGAGAAGTTAATGATAAAGAGTAGAAGTAGGAAGAAAAAAATAGAATTATTGTATTTATTTCTTTCAATATTATACATTTGCACTACTATATGAAAATTACTACCCACATTAGTGTTGTAAATTTTAGATTTTACAATATTGGCTTAAAAATTTTTAGTTTATCATTAAAATTATAACTAATATTTTTAGTTTCAAAAGGCCTTGCGCAGAGCTAGAAATTAAAGTAGTGTTAGGTGTATTTTAAAAAATCACTAAGATAATGAATATGAATAAGAATTAAGATGTGTTAATAAATTAAGAGCATCATCTCACATAAAAAATTCTCTTTGGGAAATGGATAATTGAAATTATCAAAATTTTGAAGAGAGAGGTGCAAAATGCTTGGATAGCCTATTATCAAGAAATAATGAGGAAATGATGTCTGATAAGTCAAGTTACACAAAAAATAATATTGAGAATGTAGTTTATCAAAAAAAAAATTCTTCCTAAATAAATTATTCCTATAGGATTTAAGTATTTTTAATCAAAATATATGGTTCTAATATTCAATATAGAAAGAATTAAAAAAATCTACAATCTGAAAGCTTCTTTAAAATTAGAAATAAATAAATTGTATCATGACAAAACATAGAATAATTCATAGCATTCTATTTAGTATAAATTGTAAATAAAATTTAAAGAGTGAGATAATGGAACATAAAATTAAATGTGAATAGGAACCTAAGACCAAATGTTGAAATTCATTGTCTAGAACATCAAAACATCGCACCAAAAATACACTTCATGAAATTATTCATGTGAACTACAACACTAAAGAAATTCTAAAAAATATATTTTTCTAATCTAGTAGTTCCCCCAATTTATTGGATGAAAAATAGGAACACACAACTAATGTAGTAGGTGATAGAATTGATAAATAATTGTAATAGATGAAAATATTTACATTTAATGGAGAAAAGAAACAAATAATGAATATAAAATTACTTACTAACGTTCTTTTAGTTGAGTTCTCTCAAAAAATACCTATAAATATAAGGAAAAGGAAATGATTTGGGGGATATTTGGGAGCTTGCATTCAAGTGAACCCCTTATGTTGGTCTTTCCCCATTCATAGGAAATTAATATGTATAAATAATAATAAAAAAATATTTCTTTTATCCTATGATGAAGGAGCAGCTCCCGGTCTGCCCCTTTCCAACTCAACTCATAGTGACAACACAGTTTTGCATACATAAAATGATAAAGTAAAACAAAATGTTATTTTATTTCTAAAATTAAATTACATCAGCACATGCCATCAAATGGGCTTTTATTACATCATCTGCAAATCTAAAACTGATTTTCCTTAGCCTCTCACTAGTCTAACCTCTCCTCCTGCTATGGGCTACTCTGCCCCCACTTCTGCTACTTGTAGGCTGCTCGTCACTGCCATTCGCCACCTCTTTATGCCTTTCATCATCTTTGAGGTAAACCTTGATGTCCATCTCTCTCTATGTCATAGTTTCCTGGATCTCCCAATCAGCACTCGAAATCACCAGGCGGTTACCTCGCTATCAGTAGCTTCACCAAGTCATCCACTGGGAATGAATTTCACAACAACGATGTGGAATTCATTCGTTCTCGATCTACCAAGTGTGATCGTGTCATTCACCATCCACTGCCATTGACCAACATACCAATCGTACCACTCATGCCACCGCCATCGCCCTATCGGCCAGACTCCAATTCAACTTTCGTCGATCTCACCATGTTACACCGATACCATTTTAGTGCCCTGTCATTGAGACTACAAGTATCCTTCCACCGATCCGCTGAAGTCACTGTTCACATTGGGGAATTCTATTGATCCATTGGGGAGACCCTAACTTGACTCTCGTCAATACACAGGCATCCTGCCAATGACACCTTATACTCTATCCAAATCACTATTCGTAATTCGCAACAAGGATGCAAATTACCGATCATCCTATCACCACTTTCTAGTCGACAAACACATCACCTTCCTATCAGTACCACCATGGTCCTCAACCTTCCATTGCTCTATCGTTGGGACCCCAACTCTTCTTCCAACGATACACCTTCATCTTGCTGATCATCATTGTCAGCCCATCACTGGAACTCCTTCCAAAATCCTACCGATATCACTTGCTTACGCCGGTGAACCTGTAACACAACTGCTTCTGCCATATGGTCATCGCTGGAACACCAAAGGTCGTTCCACCGATGTCTAAGCCTTACGCCAATGAATTCCAACTGCCGCCAACCCATTGTTCCATCAATGAAACAGGGGAGATCCTTCCACCGATAAGCCAAAATCCTACTGACACAGAACAACGTCGGTCGAGGGGGCATAGGAGCACGATGCTCCTGCATCATCCTATATGCATATAAGAATTAAGAACATTGATATTTTAAATAAAACTATGAGTATTGATGATATTCTATGAAGAAGACTACCATAGCGTATACATCTAAAAATAGGTGGTGATCTAGAAAAAAATAGATTTTCCAAAATGGATAATGGGAGATGCAATATCAAAGTACAATAATATTACTAAAATGGAGAAGAAAAATATTATAAAGAATGATAAGCTCCTTGAAGGATTTGAGAAAAATGTAACCTTATCAATCTTGTGGGACCTTCAATCTCCAATTTAGAATAAAACAGTGAATCAGATGGAGTCTTTCATCCTTTTTTTTTCTTAGATTGCAGGAATTGGTTATCCCCCTATAAAATGTAGTGTACCTAGTATAAAATTTTCACATGACTGATGATGCTTGCACGACATTCCCTCTTGTACCATGGGGATGGGGGGAGAGTAGATGTCAGGATATGTTGCCTATAACATGATTCTTTAGCCAATCGAGCTAGGCCATCGACTCTTGAAGTCTTTCATCCTTGCAATGAATAGTTATATAGTTTCCATAAGAGAGAGTCAAGAGATCTAAAAAATTGTCTTACAAAGAGGGAATGAGAGTATTTCATGATCATATTCATTTGAGAGGAGCATTACATTGTAAGATGAGAATTGTATTGCATAAAAAATACTAAGTAGAAAGGAAATGATTTAAAATTAAAAACCACTAATAAATTAGAACTTCATGTACATATTTACGCACCATGCTAATTCCTAAAGAAATTTGATACAAACAAACCACTAATTATGTAAATATCCAAACCTAAAACTAAATTTTATATATTTAAAAGGAACTCTGAAGGAGCTAGAGTCCCTATCGGGCTACAAAAGTTAGGGTTTAGAGTACACTAGAGCAGTGGCGAAAGCAGTTGTCTATATAATGTTTTGTGGTTGTGATATCAATTGTGTAGAGAATGTCAAATAGTTTTTAGTTGGGAACTGATAAATAAACAAAATGTAGTGGGTTAATGTGAAAAGGAACCAATGAAGTGATGCCATAGCAGTTGTCGAGCGCTGATGATGGAAAGGAAAAAGTATTGGTTAGATCTCTTATTATGGGATGGTTGGACTAGGTGACAAAAAGCATGTTGATGTGGTGTTATATTTCATGATGTAGTCCTCAAAGAAAAGCTATAAATAGTTGAGTTTTGAAGTATGGTCTTGTGGACAATTTGTGAAATTTATTATGATTACTTAATAGCAAGAATATGTATATTTTTCTTATTGTATTTTGGCATAGATATGTGTCTATTGTTTGTATGACCAGTAGAACAAATAATTGTATATACATAGACATAGATACATTTAGACAATTTAACATAGATAGTTGTGTAAAAATATTTGTTTTCCTATATTTGTTGATTTAATGGAGTTGACATTTATTTTAACTATAATTATTTTTGTAGGCCATGTCCAAATGTTAAAAAGAAATCTAGAAATTGTCAGATTCCAATATTTAAGTTAAGTGTTATATGGATGTAGATTACA
The DNA here is from genome assembly GCA_007258455.2 of Sequoia sempervirens. Classification (NCBI taxonomy): domain Eukaryota; kingdom Viridiplantae; phylum Streptophyta; class Pinopsida; order Cupressales; family Cupressaceae; genus Sequoia; species Sequoia sempervirens. Next base: position 790,280,660 of record VDFB02271358.1, read on the forward strand.
AGCAAATTATGGTTTTGAAACATTGTAAGATATGGCCATTATCAATTGTTTGAAACAACACATTTATATCTATGTATGTATATATATAATTATACGCATGTATATGTTTCACATTTTGCATTTGTTTTGAAATGATTTTCATTTGCTATGAATAGAGTGCAGTGTGGTTGCTATGAATAGATTATACAATGGTTAGAAACAAAAGTATCAATTAAAAATCATAGTGTGGAATTTATCTTGATTATTGGATTGCTATGATATGTATATTTTTGCATGTGTATTTCTATATACGTAGACATTTGTGTATGGTACATATACGTAATGGCATATATATGTGTATAATTTTATATGTTTAGACACATATGTAGGTACATAAATAGATACATGTAGACAAATTGATGTAGGAGAATCTAGGGTGTAAGAGCAATCTTGCATCACCCAAAAAAATGTTGTTTCTTTCCAATAAGGGCTAAATTTGGCAAGGTTACAAGAAAATATAATGGTCGATCAAAAGTTATGATCCCATGAAGTTGTAATACCAAAATTAATAAACTTTCAAAATATCTTCCTGTGGAAGTTACACTTTGTAGAAGATTCTAGGGCATTTACACTTTCCAGAAGATTCTAGAGCAGTTACACCTTCCCAATAAAGGATGTAAAAGGAGGACTACAGAGAGGAGGCGAGAGTAGTGTAAATGGTGGCTTCAATTTGCATATTTGTAGATTTATGTAATCAGAAAGTACATGTGATGGTAAATGAAATGTTGTAATTTCATTTTCATTTCAATGATAATAGAAAATATTTTCTTTCCTTATTGCATTTTGTTTGTGCCATTATCTATTATTTTTGTGAGTTTTAGATTGTAAGGGGAGTACCCTTCATCAAGAGATATTAGAGTAGATTTTCTTGAGTGTGTAAATAGATTGCTGAACATGAGATAGTTTGCACCAGGACTTGTGGTTGTGGGTCTATGAGAAAATATTCCTCCATGGAGAAACTATGGTGGAAAAAATGTTAGGGTAATAGAGGAGGGTTTTAGAGCCCTCTATAGACAAGTTCAAGCACTACAAGAGGAGCTACATAAGGGAGATGATGTCAGAAGAAGAGATGAAAGTGAGGATGAGGCTTAAGATGAGGATCCATTTGAAGAGGAAGCACATGATTTAATAGATCCTACAGAAGTCAAACTTATTAGGGCCATTTCCAAGATTGTAAAGAGGCCAAATATAGAAGATTTTATTTTTTTCTAGAAACCTAAATCCAAAGGAGCTGGTGAATTGGATCAATGAAATGGAAGAGTATTTTGAGTATGAGGAAATAGAAGACCCAGATAGGGTCAAATTTTCAAAGGCCAAAATGAAAATTCATGCTAGCATATGGTGGAAGGAAGTCTAGTTGGAAAGAAATAGAAGAGGAAAAAATAAAATGACAAGATTCGATCGAATGGTGGAAAAAATGAAAAGACAATTCATTCTTGTGGACTATGAGTTGGATTTGTTGACGAAGATGCAAGGATAGAAAAAAGCAGGAAAATTTGTTGAGTATAAAAAAGAGTTCTACTGATTCTTGATCAAAAAAAGTCATTCTGAGGCCAACAAGGAGAAAGTTGCCTGTTACATAAATGGGTGGAAGCTGAGAATTCAAGAAGAGTTGAGTCTAGTAAGAATGTCTGCCATTGAAGATGCATATTAGTTTGCTATGAAGGTAGAAGAGAATTTGAATAGAAGGTTTGAAAGTAAGCAAAGAGGTGGAGGTCATGGTGGAAGGACTAGCGGATGGTCATATGGAGGTTGAAATGAAGATAAAAAGAAGGGTGAAGGATCCAATAGTAGCTAGAACCAGAAAGGAGATAATGCCTATCGTCCTCGTGATCAAAATAATGGATACCAAAGAGGAAGAGGAAGATCTAGGTGAGGACTAGGGAGAGGAAACTTTCATGGCACCTATTTCAACTGTGGAGAAGGGCATAGGGAATATGACAGTCCTCAACATCAAGGAAGGAAAAATAGAAGACCTGAGGGTAATGCACGAGTTGCACATGTAGAAAAAGATACTGAGTCTTCAAATTTTGTGTATGTATAAAGAGGAGAGGTTCTTGTGACTAGAAGAGCCTTGCTAAATGAAGAGGAGGATCCAACTCAAAGAAAGAATTTGTTTTGGATTAGATGCAAGGGTGAAGGTAAAGTTTTCAATGTTATTATTGATGGAGGTAGTACTGATAACCTTGTTTTAGAAGAGATGGTTAGTAAGTTGTGGTTGGAGAGAAGAAGGCATCCAAATCCATACCTAATTCCTTGGTTGTATAAGGACCATAAAGCTTTGGTAAATGAACAATGTCTAGTAAAATTCAATATTGGAAATTACCATGATGAGGTAATGTGTGATATTATGCCTATGGATATTTGTCATATGTTGTTAGGAAGACCTTGATAGTTTGATTAGCGAGTAGTACATGATGGGCATGCCAACACCTATTCTTTGACAAAGGATGGAGTTTGTCATAAGTTGAATCCCTTGAAAGAGGGAGAGGAAAAGGTATGTAGTAATGCAAGAATTTGTTTGGTTGATGGAAGAAAGTTCCTAGAAGGTATGAGGCATATGTGTTTTGCATTGATTCTTAGAGTTGATAAAGAAGATACTAATGAGGTACCTGTAGAGGTTTCAAATTTGTTGAATGAGTTTCAAGCTATCATTTCTGATAACATTCCTAAAGGTTTTCCTCCAATAAGAAATATTAGTCATCAAATGGACCTGATTCTTGGAGCCAGTTTTCAAATAAGGAAGCTCATTTTATGACTCCAGCAAAGAGGGGAGAGTTGAATAGACAAGTGCAAGAGCTGTTGCGGACGGGATTGATTAGAGAGTTTAAGTCCATGTGCAGTACCTGCAATACTAGCACCAAAGAAGGATGGGGAATGGAGGATGTGTAAAGATTCCAAAGCCATCAATAAAATCACCATCAAGTATATATTTCCCTTTCCAAGGATGGATGACATCATGGATTGTTTGAGTGGAGGCATATGGGTTTTGCATTGATCCTTAAAGTTGATAAAGATGATACTAATGAGGTACCTATAGAGGTTTCAAATTTGTTGAATGAGTTTCAAGCTATTATTTTTTATAACGTACATGAAGGTTTTCCTCCAAAAAGAAAGATTAGTCATCAGATGGACTTGATTCCTGGAGCCATTTTTCCAAATAAGGCAGCTCATAGTAGGGTATGTGCAGGATCATCATGGAAAAAACAAGCCCTTAAGTGGCAAAAAATTTAAAAAAAATCGAGTTAGGCAACTTGATGTAAAAATTTGAATAAGTTATCTATATTATTTCAAAAATATGAAAGAATAGAATTTGTAGAAAATTGAATTTTGTTTCTAAACTACTAGGTTTATTTATAAAAAGAAAATCTATTTGGTGAAAATTTGAAATTTCAATGCAAGTGCTTAAATTTCAAGGAAAAAATAAGAAGTAGGTGTTTGTGACTCCCTAACCACAATAAAATGATAATATTTTTTATAAGATTTTAGATATAAGTAGAGGACTCATATCGGATCGACATATTTTTTTAATTTTTTCTAAGTGAATAATTAATTATGAATTTTTTATTACAACTTTTAAAAAATATAAAAACTTGTCTAACTAACCACCTTAACTTGGTCAAAACTTCACGAAATTCAATCTTTTTTTTTAATCCTATAGTATGCAAAGCATTGAATGTGACGCATTTTTATTATTCAAAAAATGTGATACAGTTTGAAATCTATAGATGTTTTTCAATCATCCTATCAATTAGGACTTTAGTCATAATTCAAATAGAAAATGACTAATAATTACTTATTAAATTAAAAGTAAAGTATAATTTATATTGATGGAAAGCTGGGAATCTCCTTTAAAAACTCTTTCTTTTCATCAATTTTGGGTAAAAAAAAAGTCGTCATCCATATACCCTACACATACCCATCATATTGCCACTTTTTGGCCCATCATGATCCTACACATACCCAGTATGACTCCAGCAGATAGTGAAGAGTTGAAGAGACAAGTGCAAGAGTTGTTGTAGATGAGATTGATCAAAGAGAGTTTAATTTCATGTGCAGTCCTTTTAGTACTAGCACCAAAGAAGGATGGGGAATGGCGGATGTGTATGAATTCCAGAACCATCAATAAGATCACCATCAAGTATAGATTTCCCTTGCCAAGGATGTATGACATTATGTATTATTTGAGTGGAGTTGAGTACTTCACAAAGATACATTTGAAGAGTGGTTATCACCAAATTTGGATTAGATAAGGATATGAATGGAAGACAACTTTCAAGATGAAAGAGGGATTTTATGAGTGGTTAGTCATGCCCTTTGGGCTAACCAATGCATCAAGCACCTTCCTGTCGCTCATGAATGAGGTATTGAAAGAGTTTTTGGGTAAATTTGTCATTGTTTATTTGGATGCTATCTTATTTTTTAGCAAGACATTGGAGGAGGATTTGTTGCATATCAGAAAGGTTTTTGAGAAGCTAAGGGAGGATAAGCTACTGATTAATTTGAAGAAATGTAGCTTTGTGAAGAGAGAATTGGTGTATCTAGGATTTGTTGTCTTAGTAGAGGGTCTTAAAATAGACCGAGAGAAGGTGAAGCTATCATTGAATGACCTATCCCAAGGAGTGATATAGAGGTAAGATCATTTCATGGTTTAGCAAGTTTTTATAGAAAGTTTATTAAGAATTTTAGTATTATTTATGCACCTTTTACTGAAGCAGTGAGAGGAGATAGAAAAGAGTTTAAGTGGACTACAAGAGAAGCCAAAAGTTTTGATATGTTGAAGAAGAAAGATACAAATCAGCCTTTTTTGGAATTTCTAGATTTCAATAAGGTCTTTCAGGTATATTTTGATGCTAGTGGCACTGCCATAGGACTTGTTTTGAGTCAAGAAGGTAAGCCTGTTGCCTATTTTAGTGAGAAGTTGAATGATGCCAAGAAGAAATATTATGTCTATGATCATGAGTTTTATGCTATATTTTAGGCTTTGAAGAAATGGAGACATTATTTGTTTCCAAAAGAATTTTTTTTATATACTAATCACCGGGCTTTGTAGTATCTCAATAGTCAAGGAAAGTTAAATCAAAAGAACTTGAAGTGGGTTGAGTTTTTGTAGAGTTATACCTTTGTATTGAAGCACAGGAGTGGAAGGTCAAATAAGGTTGCAAATTCCTTGAGTAGAAGGAAAATTTTGTTGATATAAATGAATATAGAGGTTGGGTTCAATGAACTCAAGAGTTTGTATCTTGAAGATCCAGACTTTGCAGAAGCTTACAAAGCTTGTTTGGAACTTGCTACATTGGATAGGAAAAGATGGTTGGATTTCTTAATCCAAGATGGGATGTTGTTTAGAGGAAGCCAATTATGAATTCCAATGAGTTATATGAGAGAGAATCTAATCAAGGAGAAGCATAGTGGAGGATTGGCTAGACATTTTGGTTGAGATAAGACAATTGCTCTTATCAATGATAATTATTATTGGCCATAGTTACAAAAAGATGTGAAGCAGTTTGTACAAAGTTGTAGAGTATGTCAGATGATGAAAGGAACAAGTCAGAATATTAGATTGTATCAACCATTACCTATACTTGAGAGGCCATGGGAGGATATTAGCATGGATTTTTTTCTTGGCTTGCCAAGGACACAGAGAGGGAATGATTCCATATTTGTGGGGGTTGATAGATTTTCAAAGATGGCACATTTCATTCTGTGTCATAAAACCAATGATGTTTTTCATGTTGTAGAGTTGTTTTCCAGAGAGGTGGTGAGACTACATGGTTTACCGAAGAGTATAGTTTCAAATAGAGATACCAAATTTGTTGGTTATTTCTAGGGAACATTATGGAAGAAGTTGAAGATAGATTTGAAGTTCAATTTTGCTCACCATCCATAGATTGATGGAAAAATGGATGTGGTCAATAGGAGTTTGGGTAACTTGCCATGATGCTTAGTAGGAGATAAACCAAAGGGATGGGATTTTATTTTACCACAGGCATAATTTTCTTATAAAAATTTTGTCAACAGGAGCACTGGTAAATCACCATTCTAGATTGTATATGGGAGTAGTCCAAAGAATGCTTTTAAACTGAGAAAGATGGATAAGGGAGAGAATAGCAGTGTTGAGGCTGAATATTTTTCTAAGCACCCAAATAATTTGCATGACGAGGTGAAGAAGCATATCAATAAGATGAACTCTCAGTATAAGGATAAGGAAGATTAGAAAAAGAAGGTATAAGGAGTTCCAGGTAGGAGATGAAGTCATGGTTCATTAGCAAAAGGAAAGGTTTCCTATTGGTACATACATAAAGGTGAAGATGAAGAAGTTTGGACCATGCAATATCCTGAAGAAGCATGATTCAAGAAATGCATATGAGGTAGAGTTTCTTGATATAATTCATATTTCACCTATGTTAACATCTCATATTTAACAAAATATCATGAGGGAGGAATTGATGATGAAATTATAGAGGCATAGTGGAATATTCCAACACCAACTTTAGAAAAGGAGGAGATAGAATACATTTTGGATAGCCATGTGGGAAGAAGCACAAGAAACAAGCAATATGCAGAGTACTTGGTGAAATGGAGAGGAAGTCTTATTGAAGATTCATCATGGTTCTCTGCGTCTAAGGTTAACCATCTTGGTTTCCCTCTAACCCCTGAGAACTGATAGGGTCACTTTTCAAAATACCCTAAGTGTCTAATGAAAGAGCATCAGGGTGTAAGAGCAATCTTGCATCACCAAAAAAAAATGTTGTTTCTTTTCACTAAGGGCTAAATTTGGCAAGGTTACTATTTTAGTAAGTTTGTGTTTATGCACAATTGGACACAAAATTTTCCACAGACCTCCAGAATGGTAAATTGAAGCCAATGGGGAAGAAATCACTTCAATACCATTTGTCATTTGAGAGATATTAAAATATTATTTTTCAAAAATCCAAGTAAAATCTTCAAGGTTAATTTTGAGGCACTTAGAGGCTCTAGATGGGCCTAAAAATTGGTGGAAAATGAAAGTAGTTGGCCTTTAGACCCTACTATTTGGCAGAAGATTTCTTGAAATCTTTTTGAAAATGTATTATAATAGAAAATATGATGGTTGGATCAAAATTTATGACCCCACGAAGTTGTAATACCAAAATTAATAAAATTTCAAAATATCTTCTTGTGGAAGTTACACTTTCTAGAAAATTCTAGGGCGGTTACACTTTCCAGAAGATTCTAGGGCGTTACAATTTCCAAATCAATGATGTAAAAGGGGGACTATAAAGAGGAGGTGAGAGTAGCATAGATGGTGGCTTTGATTTGCAGATTTTGTAGATTTATGTAATTAGAAAGCCCATGTGATGGCAAATACAATGTTGTAATTTCATTTTCATTTCAGTGATTATAGAAAATATTTTCTTTCCTTCTTGCTTTTTTTTGTGCCATTATATGTTGTTTTTGTGAGTTTTAGATTGTAAGGGGAGTACCCTTCATCACAAATATAGTTAGATACATAGGTAGATGTTTATATATTCTTAAGACATTCATATATATAGGCATATACATAATCCTTTTGTGTAGAATGTCGAATAGTTCTGGTTGGAGATAATGTACTGTAGGGTGATGTTAGGAAGAAGATGCTCATTATCACTTTGTTCAAAACATAAGCAAATGAACATATATATATTTTTTTGGTGTAAATTTAGGGTACACATCATACATTTTGTAAAGCTTGATCAGTCATTTTCATAGTTTGGGTAAGTTTAGTGTTTTAATCACTCAAATTTTTAGATATAGTTGAAAAACAATTTATGGTCTTCAAACATTGTAAGGTATAGCCTTTTTTCATTGTTTGAATCAATGTTTATATGTTTATGTATGTATATATGTGTTTATATACATCTATATATTTTTCAATTTGCATTTATTTTGATATGGTTTTCACTTGTTGTCTAGTAGATTGATGTGTGGTTCCTATTAATGCATTATGCAATATAAATTTGAAAGTGTCAAGCAAAAGATGATTTATATATATATATACACATCATATATATTTATATGTGTGTATATATATATATATATGTATGTGTTTATATGTATGTACATATACATATATAAGTATAGACATATATTTATATATGCTTCTATATATACATATCCAGTTGGCCATCTTCTTTGGTGCTATTGTAAGTTGTGTCTATTGAGATGGGTTATATCTACCATGTTTGAGGCAATAGAACCAGCATTTTTAAGTTTCTATATGTTCTACATTTTCATTTTAGTCTTTTCTTCTAATTTGCTCAAATTGTTTGTAGAGGGCGAAATTAGTAGCTTTTGAGAGGTTTCTGCATATATATATTTGTATATACATAGACATAGGTACATATACATTGACACATAGAGGGGTTGCAATTTGTAAATCGAAATAGGGGTAGGTAGGCATATCACTGGCAAGATAAGTTTTTGAAAGAGGAAAATGGGTTTTACAGGGACCCAAAACCAAAAAGTTTACAAGCTAAAGATAAAATTGTTAAAGACACCAAAGTCAAGAAAAGTTGTGAAAAAAAAAAAATTCCACAGCCACCAGCAAAGCCAATGAAGGCCACAAAACCAAAAAAACCAAACAAAAATCCAACATCAGCTAAATTTTGGTCTTTAATAAATCTGCAGTCTCAGCTTTTAGCTCGTTCATATCCTAAACCCCCCTCTTTAAGATTTGAATCATTTGAGTTGGGGGAGGTACTTTCCTTTTGAGATTAGCATGGGTCCTTTTCGAGATTCCTTGGTCTTCATTCTTTCTTTCCTTTTTCTTTTCCAAATCAATGACCAGCAAACCCTGTTGCATTTTTTCAAGCTTTTCAGACATAACATTGATAATAATGGCATTGTTCCTAGCCATTTTATGGTTTTGTTCCACAACTATTTTCAATTTATTTTTAATTTTAACCATATCATCTTCTGAAGATTTTTACTTATCCTCAATGTCACCTCCATCCTTACTAGTATTGTTCCTGTATTGATGATGTGGAAACAAGATGGTCATTCTCACTTTGTCCACAACAAAAGACAATGATCAGAAAAAGTTTTGTTAGTATAGATCTTGGTTATGCATCTCTTGTGTTGTAGAGATGATTCTTTTTTTCAATTTGTCTTCGAATGTGAACATTGAATAGGTAAGTCTTCGACTAAGTTGTATGGTTACCTTGTAAATTTTATATCTTAGTAGTCATAATTTATCATACAGCTGGCAAACAATGTATGATCTTTAAACATAGGAGGTTTGTACATACATATTATATATATTTTGGGATAGTGGGAGTAGCTATAGAATAGTATAGGATGTTGATCACGAGCATTTCTATATGTGTGTGTGTGTGTGTGTGATTGATTATATATATATATATATATCACAATGATGACTTGATCAACCATTTTCAATTTGTGTTTGGAATGTGAATGTTGAGTAGGGAAATTTTTAATGTTAGTTGTATGATTCATTTTGTTAATTGTTTTGTTCTTGGTTTGTCATATTTAATCATGCAACTAACAAATAATTTATGATCTTCAAACATTGTAACATATGCATAATCTATTATTTGGTATACTAGGAATAAACAAGACTACAATGTATATCTATGTATATATATATATATATGTGTGTGTGTGTGTGTGTGTGTGTGTGTGTGTGTGTGTGTGTGTGTGTGTGTGTGTGTGTGTGTATGTATATATGTATATATATATATGTGTGTGTATATGTATATATGTATATATATGTATGTGTATGTATATATACATATATAGATGCATTCTTTTAGTATGTATTATTATATACATATATACATATTTGTATGTGTATGCAAATATAATGGTACATATATGTATGTATGAATATATATTATATGCAATGCAATTACTTACACATACATATACATGTGTATATATAGATATATATGTACATATATATAGATACACATATACATATGCATGTTTACATGCATATCTATACATGAGCAGTGCATTTATCGATAGTAGAAATATATGTCTATATGCATTTTATGTGTATATCAATATTTTTCATAATACAAATGCATGTTGGTGTATATACCGGTAATATGTAGATATATAGATAATTGGAATTTTTTCTTTGGAAGCTATTTTTTGATTTTATTTATTTAATGACAAAGGAAGAACATTGACCCATAAAATGAAATAATGCAAAAAACTATAAAACAAATGTTTAAAAGAGATACAAACTAACAATCAAAAATAATTTGAAAAGACACTGACTGAATGATTTAAGGCTTGGACATTTCCCAATTACTCATATCTACATAGGAAATGCATACAAAGAAAAGCAATAGATATTCACGGATTAAATACAAAGGAGTGGGAAAAGTATAAAACAACAATGTATGTGAGAAGTGTAAAACGGTACTGTAAAATCCATATGATGTTAGAAATTCCTCCTTTTACACTTGGAAAACACCATACATAGATTTAACATTTTTTTATATAAGGACATTTTCCAATTACCTAGAACTAATTTTTGTTTTCATGTAATAAATTGAAGTGCAGTTGCATTGCATGCGTGCACCGGATATTTTGCTTCCACTCTTAATCATGATCAACAAACTATCATGTCAATTCTTTATTAATACATAACGAAAAGTGCTTGAGGAAAGCAATGAAATAAATGGTAGATGAGTGTAGAAAAATGTGATGCTACGCTAAAATGAGATGAAATCAGATAATGGTTATATAAATAGCTATTTTAATAAATATTTGTGGTGACATAAGTTTTTTTTAATAAGTCTTATCCAAGTGAGGATAAATATCCTTGATCAATTTTCCAAAATCAAAAACATAGTATTTGATAGATTACAATGAATTATGAGATATATAATTTATGGAAATCTAAATACTGTTATTTACATAGTGTAGTGTCAAAAATTGTGCACGCTTGAAGAAAGAGATGCTTTCACACTTAATTTGGACCCATTTTAGTACCCTTGCTTTATCCCCCCTTTAAAAATCACCTTTTATAGGCCCCTAGGATACATTATTTTGGATCTCGAGGCTCATTTCACTCAACAATCATATAAAAATCACATAAAAACATTGAAATCCCTGAAAAATCTAAAAACCCACCTCAAAAACCTTAGGTGGCACTCATTCGCCACCTTGGGCGAATGAGTCCTCTTTTGTGGGACCCATTCACCAAGGGTGGTGATCGAGTCCCTTTTGGGGCATTTTTCAAGTTTGAGTGGGAATTCATTAATTCAAATCATATTTTTGGTAAATGGACATTGACCTTTGAGATTAAAATAACAGTCAATTAGGTGTCAATGTCTATAAAAGCAAGCTTCTAAGTCATTTTTTAAGAGAGGCAAGCATAATTCAAGCACTTTGAGAAAATACCAAGCATGAAGAGTCTCTCACAAGAGCATTCTAATTTCAAAAGTAAGCAAAGTTGAAGCATTGGAGTAGCATCAAAGCACTTTTGCAGGTCTTCAAGCTCACTTTCTATCAAGATCTAGCATTTTTAAGGGTAAATCATGGATGCCAATGGTGAATCATGATGGATTCTAGGTTGGGGAGATGCAACTAGCCATCAATCCAATCCTAAAGACTTGTTTCCTGAGTGATTTTATCTTCCATTGTCACTCTACACTCAGCCTAAGGAAGGTACAAGCATCATGGGAGTTCACTTGGGGTGATTGGAGATCATTACAAGTGAGTTATTCATCTTTGGATTTCCATTGTTGCATCATATTCTTGCACATTAGAATAGGATTGCATCACATCTTAGATTTCCTAGTCCTTAACACACTTAAGGTTAGGGTTTTTATGCACATTTCTTCATTTCTACAAAGGATTAATTACCAAACTAGATTTTTTATTGAGGAAAATTCCCTATTAGAAAATCCCTTTTAATTCTGTATTCTATGTATTTTTCATAGATTCAGACCCGAGACTCACACTGGAAGAAAAGGGCGGGTGTTAAAGTACAAATAAGAACTTTTAGTTTTCAAAAAAGTGGAACTAGATTGATTTGACAATGGTGTGGAATGAGTCCCACTATTGTTGTTTGTTAGATCTATTTGTAGGTTCTGGTACCCTTTTACCAGAAATAGGCTCTTGTGTAGAAAATAGGATCTAGGACTAATTTGCCCAGCTTGGCGAATGAGTCCTAGTGGCATAAAAGTCTAGATTTATAGAATTCTAGAGCTATTCACATCCTCTTCAAAGTTTCTAGGTGCACACCATTTACCTTCTTCCCCTTTTTTTATACTTTTATTGCATTTCTAGAGCATTTTTCCTTTGTTTGCATATCACACTATGTTTTCAATCATCTTGCATTTTCCAAGTTTACACTTGGTGGTGAACCCTCATTTGTTGTAATCCTTTGCCTAGAACTCTCCCTTTGTTAGATTTCAATCTCCTTTGCAATGGAATCTCAAGGGTTTTTTCTTGAGTGAATAGTGTTGTTTTGTATCTCTCCTTTTAAGTCCAAAAGCCTAGAAGCAAAAGAGCACAAAATAATCTTATTCATTTTGGTGAAGTTGCATATAGAGAATTATATTTCTGATTGGGAGTGCATTTACATCTTATATTTAACTTGCATTAACATTGCATTAGGTTTTGCATTGTTTATTTTACATTCCAGGGTTTCAAACTTTGCATTAGTAAAATGTTCATTTAGCTTGCATTTGTGCATATATTTTTATATAAAATTATTGAAAATTTGCACTTGCATCCTAGATCTAGGTCATACAGCACAAAAAACATAAAAATTAACCAAAAAAATCTGAAAATTCTAAAAAAAATCCCTACTAGGACTCATTCACCACCTTGGGCGAATCAGTCCTAGTGCAAAATTTGCATTGTTATTTATAGAATTAAATTCCCTATTTTTAAGCTTCAATTTGTCTTTGTTACTTTTCTATTTCAGTGCAGTTACTCTCTATTACATTGAAATCATTAGAAATAACATCATTTACATTCATGGTAATTATGGATAGCATTAATTTTTTGCAATTTTCATTTTTAGCATTTATTCCTAGTTCACTTAAATCACATTCATTAGAAATTTTAAAAAGAATATTGAAAACATCAAAAGAAACAATTCAAAAAATGATAAAATTTAGAAAGAACATATTATCCAAGACTTTTAGTAGTGATGACTTAGACCTGTTAGATGAAGCTCTTGAGGAATTCCTCGAACCAAGATCATCCACTAAGGCTTGTCATGAAAAACATAAATCAAGTGAAGTTAACCTACCCCTCAAGCCTTTTAGTAGTGATGACTTTGGTATGTTAGATGAAACCCTTGAGGACATCATCTCACAAAGGACATCCACTATGGCTTGTCATGAGAAACTAAAAACACAAGAATTCAATGTGATCCAACCTCAACTCATTGTTTATCCACCTTCGCATAAACCACAACCTAAAAACAAACATGAGTATACCCTTTATCCACCTAAGAATAATTTATTGCAGCAACCAAGTCATAATACCATTGCTCATGCATACAACACTAGAAATAATCTGCAACCATAACAATCAACTTCAACACTCTTGCCATTTCCTAATCCCATATTTCCTAGTGCCTCTTGTTTAACTTCACATAATGGAAAGGAGTATAATCCCATTGAGCAACTTAAGAATAGTCCTAAAAAGATATAACTATGGGATTTAATTCATAATTCACCAAACTATCATAGTAGCTTCAAACAACCTTACAACAAGTAGTGGTTCCTTTTGGCACAAATGTAAATGATGTGGTAGCTCTCTTACATGGAATGAATATAGTTAATGTAGAAATCACATTTCACCAACATGAGCTGCCCCCTTTGGCATTGTGATAGAAATAAGAGGGCTTTGCGATAATAGCTCAATTCAATTGAATAGGCATCAAAAGGACCATGGTTGATAATGGTTTAGCCCTTAATGTGTGTCGTGTGAAGCTCTTAGATAAGTTTTGAGTAGAAAAATCAACAATGCAACCATACTCTTTATCAATTTTAGGATTCGACAATGTATGAAGGAAACCACTCGGTGTGATTACTTTAAATATTATAGTCAGCCAGACCAACTTACAAACTCCTATTCATGACATGCCTCATGACCATTCATACAATCTTATTTTGAGAAGACCATGGATTCATGAGATGCATTTGGTGCCTTCAACTCTTCATTGTATTATGAAGTATGTCTATGACAACAAGGTATGCCAAGTTGAAATGGACCTAGGGCCTAAAAGTTGCTTACAAGTTGAAAAAGGATCAACAAATCCTTTGAGCATATTAATTCCAACATCCAACATAGAACCTTTACAAGAAGACAAGCAAGAAATGGAAATAGTGTCAAAATTGTTAGATGATGATTGGGTTTCTTTTGAATTCACACCCTCATTTATGGGATAATACATAATCACAAGAAAAGAAGGGGACAAAAAAAAACCAATGGTCATGTCAAGTCAGAATTTAGAAGAACACTCACAAACATCTAAATAATCCACTCTTGAAGAGGATACAAGTTATACAACAAACTTAGATGAAATAGACTACCAACAACCACTGAATCCAAAAGAAATGGAAAAACTTTATGGCAAAGGTTACAAAATTGTGAAACAATTTGGTTATAGTGGTAAAGGAATGGAAAAAAATAATAAGTAATTTGTGTCCCTATAGAACATAATACACAAGAGACGAAAACTGGTTTGGGATATTGTCCTTCTAAAATTACACTAGCAACGAAGAAACCATCGTTAAGCATCAATACTATCATCTATGAAACATCCTGAATTGCTTGACATGGATTTACCATCATCATGGGAGAACTTTGATGATGATGAAGCATTGAAACAAATGTTAGGAGTTTATGATATACCATCTACTCCTCCAAAGACAAAGGTTACATGTGCTATGATTAGCACCAAGCAAAGCAATGCAGAAGATGAAAGTAATGAGAATGATATAAGTGTAGAACAAAACAACCCTGATTTTCCAAAGTCAAATGCACTTCCTCTAGGGGACACAATTGATATACCAATAGATATAACTAAAAAATAAAAAGTCATTAAGACAGGGAAGTGCCTTGACAATGAAGAATAAAATGACACTACAACCTTGCTTCATGACATTCCCAAACTATTTGCTTGGAAATATTCAGACATGCTAGGAATTGATCCAAAGATAGTGACACATAACATTGTCCTTGTTGAAAATTCCAAGCCCGTTCGACCAAAGATACAAAATATGAATCATAAAATAACTTTACTTTTCAAGGGAAAACTTGAAAAACTCCTTGATACTAGTTTCATAAGACTTATAGATTATTCTCCATGGATCTCAAACATTGTTGCAATTACAAAACCTGACAACCGTATTAGGATGTGTACAGATTTTTGTGCTCTAAATAAATCATCTTTAAAATATAACTTTCCTCTTCCTAATATAGATATGATAGTGGATTTGATTGTTGGACATGCTTTGTTGTCATTCATGGATGGATTTCTAGATATAATCAAATTTTTATTAACCCTCAAGATCAGTACAAAATGACATTTCCAACTGTTTGGGGAACATTTTATTAGGTTATGATGCCTTTTGGATTAAAGAATGTGGGTGCAATATCAGTGAGCTATGACACTGATATTTCATGATTACATACATAAAATTTTGGAATATTACGTTGATGAAATTCTCTCCAAATCATTAACAAGAAAAGACAATGTGCATGTCCTTCGAGTTTTTTTTTGAGTGGATGCATAAATACAACATGTGATTGAATCCAAAAAATGTGTCTTTTGTATAGATAGTTGAGGAAAAATTCACAGTTTATTGTTTCTCATAGAGCCATTTAGGTAGACACAAAGAAGATTGATGCTATTTTCAACATTCCACCTCCTAAAATATTTCTTAGTTATGCACATTACAAGGAAAAGTTCAAGGCATCTGTCATTTTGTTGCATCTTTGGTTTATCAAACATTACCATTTACACATCTCTTGAATAATGATATCCACTTTGATTGGAATGACAATTACAAATAGGATTTCAAGAGATTGAAGGAATACCTTACAACTCCACCTATTTTACAACCTGTTGTGCAAAATAAAATGTTCATACTTTATATAGCTGCATCAACCCATGCTCTCACAGCACTGTTGGCTCAATAAAATGAAAACGGTAAATAGAGTCTACTCTATTACATCAAACGAAACATGATAGATTATGAGAAACGATACACAACAATCAAAAAACAATGTTTGTCCCTTGTATTTGCTACTATTAAGTTGCAACATTATTTAATAAATGCTGAAATACAAGTAATGACCAAATTTGACCCTCTTAAAAATCTTTTCAATAAAACAGATTTATCAGGACTTCTAGCTAAGTGGGTGATGTTGTTGACTGAGTTTGACCTAAAGTTTGTTTCACAAAAATAAATTAAGGGTCAAGCATTGACTGACCAGTTGGCTAACGCTCCTTCACCTTTGGCATTACCTAGCAATGACTCTTTTCTTGATTATAATGTGTTGACAATCGAACCTAATACATGGGAGTTATATTTTGATGGAACTAAGTGTAGAATAGGTTTTGACACTGGATTCTGGAGGAAAACCCATTCCATTGTCATATTGCTTAAACTTCATATGTACAAAAAACATTGTTGAGTATGAAGTGTTGATTGTTGGGCTATCTTGCTTTAATATTGGGTACACAAGACATTAATATCTTTGGTGATTTGTAATTAGTAGTCAAACAAGTAAATGGAAAATATCAAACAAAGCATGACAGGTTAGAAAAATATAAATACCTCACGATGAACTTGTTAGAAAATTTTGAGTCATTTACCATTGACAATGTCCCATGAAAAGATAATCGGCATGCAGATCCAATGGCAAGTGCAGATTCTCTTGTATCACCTCAAGATCCTTCAAAAGATTTCACATTCACAGTTCATCCAATCATGAAACCATTCATTGACTACAAACTTGAAGAAGTATTTGAAACAACCAAGCATGACTCAAGTCAATGGTATGATACAATGTTCAACTATTTGAAGGATGGTTACTATTCTCGATTCCACAACCAAAAACACCTGACGTCGCTTACGAAAACTAGAAACCAAGTACATCATCCTTGCTGATGTGTTATATACACGATCTTTTAACGAAATTTTGCTTCGATGTCTTAATGAATCTGAAATCCCCATAGCTCTTGAAGAGGCACATGCGGGTGCATGTGGAGGTCTTTTTGGAGGAAAATATTTGAGTTGAAAACTCATTCACATGGGATATTACTTGAGACATATGAAAAAAGATTCCTTTGAGTATGTTAAGAGATGTCAAAATTTTTAGGAACATAGCAATTTTATTCATGCTCCTAATTTTGAGCTTCAGGCCCAAATTCCTATTTGGCTATTCTCAATATGGGGATTCAATTTGATTGGAAATATCTCACCACCTTCATCTGTTGGACATACATTTATAATCATAGCAACAAATTGTTTCACAAAATGGGTAGAAATTGTTCCTCTTTGATCCACAACTACTGATGTATTATTTTGTTTCATATTGGAACACATTATTGCTTGCTTTGGACTTCCTTCCATGATAGTTTTAGATAATGGAACACCATTGAAAAAAAATGATGTGAGGAAATTTCTTGATACCTTTAATATCCAACATTGGTTTTCAACACATTAATACCCGCAATCTAATGGACAAGCAGAAGCAACTAATAATACCCTCAAACAAATTCTAAGAAATATAGCAAATAAAAATAACACAGATTGGCATACGCAAGTGACATACACATTTTGGGCTTACCGTACTAGCTTTAGAACATCCAAAGGAACAAATCCTTATAACCTTGTTGTGACATAGAAAATTGTATGGTCTTGGAAAAATAGACAATCTCACACTTAATTTGGGCCTAATTTTGAGTACCCTTGCATTAATAATTCTTCAAAACAACATTCATAGGGTCCTAAGACCCACTATTTTTTATCTAAAGGCCCATTTCACTTAAAAATCATACAAATACTAACAAATAGTGCTTAAATAATTCATATCTAAAAAATCCACCTCTGAAAACCTCACGTGGGACCCATTTGCCACCGTGGATGAATGAGTCCACTTTGGTTGGACCCGTTCACCAAGGGTGGTGAATAAGTCCATTTTGGGGGAATTTTCAATTTTGAGTGGGAAACTCATCGAATTAATTCAATTTTTTAGTGGATGTCAACCTCTTAGGTCTAAATTATGGGAAATTAGGTATTGATGCCTATAAATACATATTTTTAGGTCATTTTTAATAATATTTCATCATTTTTACAAGCAAAAATAAAAAATTCAAATGTTGAATATCTTCCACAAGAAGATTCATTAATATTTCTATAGCAAAGTTGAAGCTTTGGGATAGTAAGCTAGGGTTTTTCTAAGTCTTCAAGCTCACTTCTCATTCAAGATATTATATTGAAAATGGTTGATCATGGATGCCTATGGAGGATCATGGATAAATCTAGGTTGAGGAGATGCAACTAGCCTCAAATCAAGCCTAAAGACTTGTTTTCAAAGTGATTCCATCTTCCATTTTAACTCTATCCTCAAATTTAAGGTTTTCATGTCATTAATTCACATTTAAAATGGCATAGGGTTTCTTGTATTGAAGTCTTGCATCATTCAAGTTCATTTAAACAATCTTATTCTTGCACATTTGAATAGGGTTTTGCTTTACTTCAAATTTTCCTAGTCTTAGACACACTTAAGGCTAGGGTTTTATGTAAATTTAATTATTCTTCCAAGGTTTAATTACTAACTAGGGGTTTGAATGAGATAAAACCCCCATTAGAAAACAAATTATATTATGTTTTGCAGGCATTTTTTGAAGATTCAAATCTAGGAATTAGTCTGGAAGTGCAGTGCAGGTGATAAAGTATAGATCTGTAATTTCTATTTTCAGAAAATGGGAAAGGGACTAATTCACCACTAATGGAAAATGAGTCTTAGTGAAGGTTTATGTTGGGAAAAAAATTTAGATTCCAACACCCTCTTGGCAGAAACTGACTTCTGGGCAAAAACCATGATATGGGACTAATTTGCCCAGGGTGGTGAATGAGTACCAGATAGTTAAAAAGTCAACATTTTCAAATTTTCAGAGCTACTTTCAGATCTTCATAGTTTCTAGGTGCCTGATACTTATCTCCTATTACTTTAATTCTAATATATTTTAATTTTTAGGGTTTCTTTTATATCTTTTTATACTCGTTTGCTTATCACAGCATGTTTTCAAACATATCATATTTTTGAAGTTTTGCATAAGTATTCAATCCATTTTATCAACCCTTTGCATTTAGATCATTACATTTAGGCATATTTTCATTGTACTTACATTAGTTTGAGTGAACGACAAAGATTTTTGGGTCTATCTCTCTCCTTTAGGTGAAAAAACCTAATAGAGTAAGAGAGTCATAGCACACACAAAATATTTGGTTCACTTGTCTATGGTGTCAAGGAAATTATGAACTTGAAGTTAGAAATCCCCATGTTATGGATTTCTCTTCAAGGACCTCTAGGTGATGACACTTACAAACAACAACGATTGCATCAGCTTGAGCTGCTTGATGAACAGTGCATTAACGCTCTTAAGCACCTTCAAGCTTAAGCTAAGAAATTACAAGGAAATTATAGTGATTATGTCATCCC
>VDFB02271358.1:790300496-790318595 GCA_007258455.2 Sequoia sempervirens
TAGAGGTTGGGTTCAATGAACTCAAGAGTTTGTATCTTGAAGATCCAGACTTTGCAGAAGCTTACAAAGCTTGTTTGGAACTTGCTACATTGGATAGGAAAAGATGGTTGGATTTCTTAATCCAAGATGGGATGTTGTTTAGAGGAAGCCAATTATGAATTCCAATGAGTTATATGAGAGAGAATCTAATCAAGGAGAAGCATAGTGGAGGATTGGCTAGACATTTTGGTTGAGATAAGACAATTGCTCTTATCAATGATAATTATTATTGGCCATAGTTACAAAAAGATGTGAAGCAGTTTGTACAAAGTTGTAGAGTATGTCAGATGATGAAAGGAACAAGTCAGAATATTAGATTGTATCAACCATTACCTATACTTGAGAGGCCATGGGAGGATATTAGCATGGATTTTTTTCTTGGCTTGCCAAGGACACAGAGAGGGAATGATTCCATATTTGTGGGGGTTGATAGATTTTCAAAGATGGCACATTTCATTCTGTGTCATAAAACCAATGATGTTTTTCATGTTGTAGAGTTGTTTTCCAGAGAGGTGGTGAGACTACATGGTTTACCGAAGAGTATAGTTTCAAATAGAGATACCAAATTTGTTGGTTATTTCTAGGGAACATTATGGAAGAAGTTGAAGATAGATTTGAAGTTCAATTTTGCTCACCATCCATAGATTGATGGAAAAATGGATGTGGTCAATAGGAGTTTGGGTAACTTGCCATGATGCTTAGTAGGAGATAAACCAAAGGGATGGGATTTTATTTTACCACAGGCATAATTTTCTTATAAAAATTTTGTCAACAGGAGCACTGGTAAATCACCATTCTAGATTGTATATGGGAGTAGTCCAAAGAATGCTTTTAAACTGAGAAAGATGGATAAGGGAGAGAATAGCAGTGTTGAGGCTGAATATTTTTCTAAGCACCCAAATAATTTGCATGACGAGGTGAAGAAGCATATCAATAAGATGAACTCTCAGTATAAGGATAAGGAAGATTAGAAAAAGAAGGTATAAGGAGTTCCAGGTAGGAGATGAAGTCATGGTTCATTAGCAAAAGGAAAGGTTTCCTATTGGTACATACATAAAGGTGAAGATGAAGAAGTTTGGACCATGCAATATCCTGAAGAAGCATGATTCAAGAAATGCATATGAGGTAGAGTTTCTTGATATAATTCATATTTCACCTATGTTAACATCTCATATTTAACAAAATATCATGAGGGAGGAATTGATGATGAAATTATAGAGGCATAGTGGAATATTCCAACACCAACTTTAGAAAAGGAGGAGATAGAATACATTTTGGATAGCCATGTGGGAAGAAGCACAAGAAACAAGCAATATGCAGAGTACTTGGTGAAATGGAGAGGAAGTCTTATTGAAGATTCATCATGGTTCTCTGCGTCTAAGGTTAACCATCTTGGTTTCCCTCTAACCCCTGAGAACTGATAGGGTCACTTTTCAAAATACCCTAAGTGTCTAATGAAAGAGCATCAGGGTGTAAGAGCAATCTTGCATCACCAAAAAAAAATGTTGTTTCTTTTCACTAAGGGCTAAATTTGGCAAGGTTACTATTTTAGTAAGTTTGTGTTTATGCACAATTGGACACAAAATTTTCCACAGACCTCCAGAATGGTAAATTGAAGCCAATGGGGAAGAAATCACTTCAATACCATTTGTCATTTGAGAGATATTAAAATATTATTTTTCAAAAATCCAAGTAAAATCTTCAAGGTTAATTTTGAGGCACTTAGAGGCTCTAGATGGGCCTAAAAATTGGTGGAAAATGAAAGTAGTTGGCCTTTAGACCCTACTATTTGGCAGAAGATTTCTTGAAATCTTTTTGAAAATGTATTATAATAGAAAATATGATGGTTGGATCAAAATTTATGACCCCACGAAGTTGTAATACCAAAATTAATAAAATTTCAAAATATCTTCTTGTGGAAGTTACACTTTCTAGAAAATTCTAGGGCGGTTACACTTTCCAGAAGATTCTAGGGCGTTACAATTTCCAAATCAATGATGTAAAAGGGGGACTATAAAGAGGAGGTGAGAGTAGCATAGATGGTGGCTTTGATTTGCAGATTTTGTAGATTTATGTAATTAGAAAGCCCATGTGATGGCAAATACAATGTTGTAATTTCATTTTCATTTCAGTGATTATAGAAAATATTTTCTTTCCTTCTTGCTTTTTTTTGTGCCATTATATGTTGTTTTTGTGAGTTTTAGATTGTAAGGGGAGTACCCTTCATCACAAATATAGTTAGATACATAGGTAGATGTTTATATATTCTTAAGACATTCATATATATAGGCATATACATAATCCTTTTGTGTAGAATGTCGAATAGTTCTGGTTGGAGATAATGTACTGTAGGGTGATGTTAGGAAGAAGATGCTCATTATCACTTTGTTCAAAACATAAGCAAATGAACATATATATATTTTTTTGGTGTAAATTTAGGGTACACATCATACATTTTGTAAAGCTTGATCAGTCATTTTCATAGTTTGGGTAAGTTTAGTGTTTTAATCACTCAAATTTTTAGATATAGTTGAAAAACAATTTATGGTCTTCAAACATTGTAAGGTATAGCCTTTTTTCATTGTTTGAATCAATGTTTATATGTTTATGTATGTATATATGTGTTTATATACATCTATATATTTTTCAATTTGCATTTATTTTGATATGGTTTTCACTTGTTGTCTAGTAGATTGATGTGTGGTTCCTATTAATGCATTATGCAATATAAATTTGAAAGTGTCAAGCAAAAGATGATTTATATATATATATACACATCATATATATTTATATGTGTGTATATATATATATATATGTATGTGTTTATATGTATGTACATATACATATATAAGTATAGACATATATTTATATATGCTTCTATATATACATATCCAGTTGGCCATCTTCTTTGGTGCTATTGTAAGTTGTGTCTATTGAGATGGGTTATATCTACCATGTTTGAGGCAATAGAACCAGCATTTTTAAGTTTCTATATGTTCTACATTTTCATTTTAGTCTTTTCTTCTAATTTGCTCAAATTGTTTGTAGAGGGCGAAATTAGTAGCTTTTGAGAGGTTTCTGCATATATATATTTGTATATACATAGACATAGGTACATATACATTGACACATAGAGGGGTTGCAATTTGTAAATCGAAATAGGGGTAGGTAGGCATATCACTGGCAAGATAAGTTTTTGAAAGAGGAAAATGGGTTTTACAGGGACCCAAAACCAAAAAGTTTACAAGCTAAAGATAAAATTGTTAAAGACACCAAAGTCAAGAAAAGTTGTGAAAAAAAAAAAATTCCACAGCCACCAGCAAAGCCAATGAAGGCCACAAAACCAAAAAAACCAAACAAAAATCCAACATCAGCTAAATTTTGGTCTTTAATAAATCTGCAGTCTCAGCTTTTAGCTCGTTCATATCCTAAACCCCCCTCTTTAAGATTTGAATCATTTGAGTTGGGGGAGGTACTTTCCTTTTGAGATTAGCATGGGTCCTTTTCGAGATTCCTTGGTCTTCATTCTTTCTTTCCTTTTTCTTTTCCAAATCAATGACCAGCAAACCCTGTTGCATTTTTTCAAGCTTTTCAGACATAACATTGATAATAATGGCATTGTTCCTAGCCATTTTATGGTTTTGTTCCACAACTATTTTCAATTTATTTTTAATTTTAACCATATCATCTTCTGAAGATTTTTACTTATCCTCAATGTCACCTCCATCCTTACTAGTATTGTTCCTGTATTGATGATGTGGAAACAAGATGGTCATTCTCACTTTGTCCACAACAAAAGACAATGTATATATATGTATGTGTATGTATATATACATATATAGTATGCATTCTTTTAGTATGTATTATTATATACATATATACACATACTTGTATGTGTATGCAAATATAATGGTACATATATATGTATATAATATATATTATATGCAATGCAATTACTTACACATACATATACATGTGTATATATAGATATATATGTACATATATATAGATACACATATACATATGCATATTTACATGCATATCTATACATGAACAGTGCATTTATCGATAGTAGAAATATATGCATATATGCATTTTATGTGTATATCAATATTTTTCATAATATAGATGCACATTGGTGTATATACCGGTAATATGTAAATATATAGATAATTAGAATTATGTCTTTGGAAGATATTTTTTTAATGCTAAGGAAGAACATCGACCCATAAAATGAAATAATGCAAAGAAACTATAAAATGAATGTTTAAAAGAGATACAAACTAACAATAACAAATCATTTGAAAAGACACTGACTGAAATATTTAAGGCTTCGACATTTCCCAATTACTCATATCTACATAGGAAATGCATACAAAAAAAAAAAGATATTCACCGATTAAATACAGTGGAGTGGGAAAAGTATAAAACATGAATGTATGTGAGAAGTATAAAATGGTACTGTAAAATCCATATGATGTTAGAAATTCCTCCTTTTACACTTGGAACACACTAGACATATATTTAAAATTTTTTATATGAGGACATTTTCCAATTACCTAGAACTAATTTTTGTTTTCATGTAGTAAATTGAAGTGCAGTTGCATTGCATGCATGCACAAGATATTTTTCTTCCACTCTTAATCATGATCAACAAACTATCATTTCAATTCTTTATTAATACATAACGAAAAGTGCTTCACGAAAGCAATGAAATAAATGGTAGATGAGTGTAGCAAAATGTGATGCTATGTTGAAATGAAATGAAATCAAATAATGGTTATATAAATAGATATTTTCAGAAATATTTGTGGTGACATAAGTTTTTTTTAATAAGTCTTATCCAAGTGAGGATAAATATCCTTGATCAATTTTCCAAAATTCAAAACATAGTATTTGATAGATTACAATGAATTATGAGATATATAATTTATGGAAATCTAAATACTATTATGTACATAGTGTAGTGTCAAAAATTGTGCACTCTTGAAGAAAGAGATGATTTCACACTTAATTTGGACCAATTTTGGTACCCTTGCTTTATCCCCCCTTTAAAAATCGCCTTTTATAGGCCCCTAGGATACAATATTTTGGATCTCGAGGCTCATTTCACTCAAAAATCATATAAAAATAACATAAAAACATTCAAATCCCTGAAAAATCTGAAAACCCACCTCAAAAACCTTAGGTGGCACTCATTCGACACCTTGGGCAAATGAGTCCTCTTTTGTAGGACCCATTCACCAAGGGTGGTGAACGAGTCCCTTTTGGGGCATTTTTCAAGTTTGAGTGGGATTTCATTAATTCAAATCATGTTTTTGGTAAATGGATCAACCTTTGGAGATTAAAATAACAATCAATTAGGTGTCAATGCCTATAAAAACAAGCTTCTCAATCATTTTTTAAGAGAGGCAAGCATAATTCAAGCACATTGAGAAAATACCAAGCATTAAGAGTCTCTCACAAGAGCATTCTAATTTCAAAAGTAAGAAAATTTGAAGCATTGGAGCATCATCAAAGCACTTTTGCAGGTCTTCAAGCTCACTTTCTATCAAGATCTAGCATTGTTAAGGGTTAATCATGGATTCCTATGGTGACTCATGATGGATTCTAGGTTTGGGAGATGCAACTAGCCATCAATCCAATCCTAAAGACTTGTTTCATAAGTGATTTTATATTCCATTGTCACTCTACACTTAGCCTAAGGAAGGTACTAGTATCATGAGAGTTCACTTGGGGTGATTGGAGATCATCATAAGTGAGTTATTCATCTTTGTATTTCCATTGTTGCATATTATTCTTGCACATTAGAATGGGATTGCATCACATCATAAATTTCCTATTCTTTAACACACTTAAGGCTAGGGTTTTTATGCACATTTCTTCATTTCTACAAAGGATTAATTACCAAAATACAGTTTTGACTGAGAAAATCCCCTATTACAAAATCCTTTTTAATTCTGTATTGTAGGTGTTTTTCATAGATTCAGACTCAAGACTCAGACTGGAAGAAATGCGCATGTGTTAAAGTACAAATTAGAACTTTTAGTTTTTAGAAAAGTGGAACTGGATTGATTCAATAATAGTGTGGAATGATTCCCACTACTAATGTTTATTAGATCTATTTGTAGATTCTGGTACCCTTTTACCAGAAATAGGCTCTCACGTAGAAAATAGGATCTAGGACTAATTCGCCCAGGTTGGCGAATGAGTCCTAGTGGCATAAAAAGTCTAGATTTCTAGAATTCTAGAGCTATTCCCATCCTCTTCAAAGTTTCTAGGTGCACACCATTTACATTCTTCCCCTTTTTTATGCTTTTGTTGCATTTCTAGAGCATTTTCCCTTTCTTTTCATATCACACTATGTTTTCAATCATCTTGCATTTTCCAAGTTTACACTTGGTGGTGAACCCTGATTTGTTGTAATCCTTTCCATAGAACTCTCCCTTTGTTTTATTTAAATCTTCTTTGCATTGGAATCTCAAGGGTTTGTTCTTGAGTGAATAGTGTTGTTTTGTATCTCTCTTTTTAAGCCCAAAAGCCTAGAATTAAAAGAGAGCACAAAATAATCTTTTTAATTTTGGTGAAGTTGCATATAGATCATTATATTTCTGATTGGGAGTGCATTTACATCTTATATTTAACTTGCATTAACATTGCATTAGGTTTTGCATTGTTTATTTTGCATTCCAGGGTCTCAAACTTTGCATTAGTGAAAAGTTCATTTAGCTTGCATTTGTGCGTATATTCTTATATAAAATTATTGAAAATTTGCATTTGCATCCTAGGTCTATGTCATACAACATAGAAAACATAAAAATTAACCAAAAAAATCTGAAAATTCTTTAAAAAATCCCTACTAGGACTCATTCGCCACCTTGGGCGAATCAGTCCCAGAGAAAAATTTGCATTGTTGTTTATAGAACTAAATTTCCGCTTCAATTTATCTTTGTTACTTTTCTGTTTTAGTGTAGTTAGTCTCTATTACATTGAAATCATTAGAAATAGCATCATTTACATTCATGGTAATTATGGATAGCATTAAAATTTTGCAATTTTCATTTTCAAAATTTATTCCTAGTTCACTTAGATCAAATTCATTAGAAATTTAAAAAAAATAAAATTAAAAATCAAAAGAAACAATTCAAAAAATGATAAACTTTAGAAAGAACATATTATCCAAGACTCTTAGTAGTGATGACTTAGACCTGTTAGATGAAGCCCTTGAGGAATTCCTCTAACTATGATCATCCACTAAGGCTTGTCATGAAAAACATAAACCAAGTGAAGTTAACCTACCCCTCAAGCCTTTTAGTAGTGATGACTTTGGTATGTTAGACAAATCCCTTGAGGAAATCATCTCACAAAGCACATCCACTACGGCTTGTCATGAGAAACTAAAAACCCAAGAATTCAATGTGATCCAACCTCAACTCATCCTTTATCCACCTTCGGGGATTCAATTTGATTGGAAATATCTCACCACCTTCATCTGTTGGACATACATTTATAATCATAGCAACAAATTGTTTCACAAAATGGGTAGAAATTGTTCCTCTTTGATCCACAACTACTGATGTATTATTTTGTTTCATATTGGAACACATTATTGCTTGCTTTGGACTTCCTTCCATGATAGTTTTAGATAATGGAACACCATTGAAAAAAAATGATGTGAGGAAATTTCTTGATACCTTTAATATCCAACATTGGTTTTCAACACATTAATACCCGCAATCTAATGGACAAGCAGAAGCAACTAATAATACCCTCAAACAAATTCTAAGAAATATAGCAAATAAAAATAACACAGATTGGCATACGCAAGTGACATACACATTTTGGGCTTACCGTACTAGCTTTAGAACATCCAAAGGAACAAATCCTTATAACCTTGTTGTGACATAGAAAATTGTATGGTCTTGGAAAAATAGACAATCTCACACTTAATTTGGGCCTAATTTTGAGTACCCTTGCATTAATAATTCTTCAAAACAACATTCATAGGGTCCTAAGACCCACTATTTTTTATCTAAAGGCCCATTTCACTTAAAAATCATACAAATACTAACAAATAGTGCTTAAATAATTCATATCTAAAAAATCCACCTCTGAAAACCTCACGTGGGACCCATTTGCCACCGTGGATGAATGAGTCCACTTTGGTTGGACCCGTTCACCAAGGGTGGTGAATAAGTCCATTTTGGGGGAATTTTCAATTTTGAGTGGGAAACTCATCGAATTAATTCAATTTTTTAGTGGATGTCAACCTCTTAGGTCTAAATTATGGGAAATTAGGTATTGATGCCTATAAATACATATTTTTAGGTCATTTTTAATAATATTTCATCATTTTTACAAGCAAAAATAAAAAATTCAAATGTTGAATATCTTCCACAAGAAGATTCATTAATATTTCTATAGCAAAGTTGAAGCTTTGGGATAGTAAGCTAGGGTTTTTCTAAGTCTTCAAGCTCACTTCTCATTCAAGATATTATATTGAAAATGGTTGATCATGGATGCCTATGGAGGATCATGGATAAATCTAGGTTGAGGAGATGCAACTAGCCTCAAATCAAGCCTAAAGACTTGTTTTCAAAGTGATTCCATCTTCCATTTTAACTCTATCCTCAAATTTAAGGTTTTCATGTCATTAATTCACATTTAAAATGGCATAGGGTTTCTTGTATTGAAGTCTTGCATCATTCAAGTTCATTTAAACAATCTTATTCTTGCACATTTGAATAGGGTTTTGCTTTACTTCAAATTTTCCTAGTCTTAGACACACTTAAGGCTAGGGTTTTATGTAAATTTAATTATTCTTCCAAGGTTTAATTACTAACTAGGGGTTTGAATGAGATAAAACCCCCATTAGAAAACAAATTATATTATGTTTTGCAGGCATTTTTTGAAGATTCAAATCTAGGAATTAGTCTGGAAGTGCAGTGCAGGTGATAAAGTATAGATCTGTAATTTCTATTTTCAGAAAATGGGAAAGGGACTAATTCACCACTAATGGAAAATGAGTCTTAGTGAAGGTTTATGTTGGGAAAAAAATTTAGATTCCAACACCCTCTTGGCAGAAACTGACTTCTGGGCAAAAACCATGATATGGGACTAATTTGCCCAGGGTGGTGAATGAGTACCAGATAGTTAAAAAGTCAACATTTTCAAATTTTCAGAGCTACTTTCAGATCTTCATAGTTTCTAGGTGCCTGATACTTATCTCCTATTACTTTAATTCTAATATATTTTAATTTTTAGGGTTTCTTTTATATCTTTTTATACTCGTTTGCTTATCACAGCATGTTTTCAAACATATCATATTTTTGAAGTTTTGCATAAGTATTCAATCCATTTTATCAACCCTTTGCATTTAGATCATTACATTTAGGCATATTTTCATTGTACTTACATTAGTTTGAGTGAACGACAAAGATTTTTGGGTCTATCTCTCTCCTTTAGGTGAAAAAACCTAATAGAGTAAGAGAGTCATAGCACACACAAAATATTTGGTTCACTTGTCTATGGTGTCAAGGAAATTATGAACTTGAAGTTAGAAATCCCCATGTTATGGATTTCTCTTCAAGGACCTCTAGGTGATGACACTTACAAACAACAACGATTGCATCAGCTTGAGCTGCTTGATGAACAGTGCATTAACGCTCTTAAGCACCTTCAAGCTTAAGCTAAGAAATTACAAGGAAATTATAGTGATTATGTCATCCCTTGTGTATTTATTAAAGGATACTTATTCATGTTTGAAAATTAATGAAGCGTCAATGTCGACCTTATCGAAAAAAGAAAATTTAGTCCTAATTGGTTAGGACCTTATGTAACTAATGAAAGTTATGGGTTTGATGCATACATGTTAAGAGAAATGGATGAAACACCTATCAAATAACCTATCAATGCCATGCATCTATACTGGTATTATGTCTAATCCTCTTGAATAGTATGAATTATAAATCAATGTTGTTAGAGCAACTGGATCATATCCCATATGCTTTCACATTGCTTCATTCCTAACAAACACTAAGTTGATTATGTAAGTCATATTTCTATAATTACTTTAGGTTTCATTCTATTCAAATTCATCCTCTGTGTTATGTTAGATTAGATCCTTATATGCATTTAATGTTCTTTAGTTAGATTATAGATGCATTTAATTTAGCATAACATAATTACAATTTTGCAGCTAAGAGAAATTGTAATAAGTTTTTATTAGATCACATAAAGCATATTAAATCATGATGATATTTATTAAATAATCTTACAAAGGTTATTTAATTAATCACATCATGCCATTTAACATTTAAAAAATAAAATTAACTACTGAAATATCATATTCTCATATATATATATCAAATTTTTATGTACATGTCATCAATATACACAATATCACTGAGCTCTATGTCTACTAGCTCCCTCAGGATCTAGTTCTTATGCCACTTTGATGGTGGTACATAGGGAGATGGTGGTATGCGATCGTGACTATGATCCATCAATTCTAAGAGAAAACTCTAAGCCCTATAGATGTATAAGGGCCTCCCAATGTGCTCCTCCTATCTAATCTCCCTCCGCTTGTAGCCTAGCTACCTACAACTCTAGTGCCTCAAACTTTGTTGGGGTCCAAGATGACTATTCCTTTGATGCAACATTGGATCAATAGATTCATCTCCTCAAACTCTCATTTGTCACCTGTACTCTTGCAAATGGCCTAAGTGACTCTAGGTCCTGATCCACAATAGGTGGAGACACATAGTCTAATTCTATGACCTCATCATTGAATGATACATGCACTATCTCTTTAGTTGTCTATCGATAGAGATCCCACAATTATATCACATCTCCTACATGATAGAAACAATAAATAATTAGTACAAATCATGACATATATATAAAGCATAAGCATACACACAAAGTACATGCATGAATAAAATATCATCACCAATATCTCTGGGAGGCTATGCAACATCATCCTCATCTTGTGTAGGGGGGATGGAAGATGTGTTAGCCCCTCCATAGCTATGGGTACTGATGCCTATTATGGTTGATGCTTGTGATCTAGTCATACGAATGGATTAGAGCTCTCCCCACTCATGTCATGCTCGATCCTTAGCTGTTGCCTCATTACCCTCACTCATGGGTGGCTCCTCCTCATCATCCTCCTCATCTCCTCTTTCATGAGCATCATAATCAGGATCTATATCCTCATCATAGTCATCATCTATGACATCTGTAAATATGTCTGCAGCCCTATATCATGTCTCCTCATCCCTATTTTCTATATCATTTGGAAGTGGTAGTACATCTCATATAGGATCATCCATTGAAAATATGGGAGTTGGTCATGATATTGTTCACCACTCCTCATAGTCATTTGTGGCACTGATTTCATCAACATCAGAGATTGGAGGCATATCATGATCTAAGTACTTAGAGTCCTTGTAAACAACATTGTCTACAATGAACCATATTGTATCACCAAGTCTCTGGGCACTCCACACTAACCTCCTAAAGAAGGGTTGTGCCCTCGATGGTGTTTGGACCTGTCCAAACTATCATGTGACCTGATTGTTGTAGAATGGACGTATTATGTAACCTTTTTAGCCAATAAAACATATATCCAATTGTAATCTCCTCATCTTTCAAGTGTGATTTGGCAACTAAAGTGTAAAATGATATTATCTCCAAATCATCTCATCCTCCTCCAGTTGGTCAAACCACACTCTCCAATAGTGTAAATCACCATACTTCCAGAATTGTTATAGAGGATAGCTGAAGGCCTGAGGATACCCCATGGTTGTCGGACACAAGAAGCTAGTAGGTCTGGTACAAGTTATATGCTCAAGGCACCAAACCTGTAGAAGCATACAATGTACCATGCTGTCAACCTCTTGAAACACAAACCGTCCAATATCATAGTATAAGCTTTCTAGGATATAGCACCCCCAGGTGCATACTTTCCTATGCTATACCATCCCTCATATCAAGTCTACCAGTCCTCCCTCTAGGGGTACTACTCGCCCATCAGGGATGAGTACTAGTGCACCTATTTGCATCATAATTCATCTAAATAGTGGGGCTCATGAATATAGTAGCATCAGTAGATCAATCTATGCCCTCACTCACTCATCATGCATTGGTCCATTTAGGTAATATTGCATGTTGGCCTTCTTCTCTTGGAATTCCCAATCTCCTCAGAAGCATAACCGCTCACCCCAAATAGGAACTCAGAGTATGCGGTGGATTTCCTCTAGGGTGATCATCATCTCACCAGCAGGAAGGTGGAATGTACACTTGTAAGAATCCCAGTGCTCAGCTATTTCCATCAACATCACGTCATGTTACCTCATGGGGGCATGAGGCATGCCAAATATATCCCTACATCCTGTAATAGCTATGTGTCCTCCACTAAAAGTGTGTGGGCTAAGTCTCTAAGAAAGCTAAGTTTGATGCCACCTAGACATTGACATGAATGGGTGGGTACCTATCAATAAAGAAAAATATGTCTTATAAGTAATCTAAAATCTTCAATTTTCACATTAATAGTCATAAATGTGTACTAAAGTTACTCTAGTGTGCTTTCCCAAAGGCCCTAAACATTTTAGACCCCCTTTGGGACACTTTTCATAGAAGTAAGACACTTTGCAAACAAAAGGGACAATTTGTGAAACAAAGGGACACTTTGCAAAAAAAGGGGACACTCTACAAATTTTTTTTTAGAAGGCCCTAAATTAACCTAGAAATGTACAAAATTCATAAAATAACTGCACAAAGACAAAGCTAAGGAAGTAGAATCAACTCACCTCATGATGGTGTTCGCAATGTACCACCTGGTCAGGAAACACCTCTAGTCTTGTACGCCTATAGTCTCATCTACTCGACATCTTTCACTATTCTTCAATCACCCTTAAGCTACAAAAGGTAAAATGCAAAAGTAAGTTACTATTAACTTCACATTTTACTTTTATGAAAGATAAAATTAAGGTTTTTACTACATTAGGGTTAAAAAGTGTACTTCACTAAGACAAACATAGCGGGTTCTAGTGAACTCTTTTTTTGACGCCGTTTGTTGTGTTGAAATCATGATTTCGCTCCCAACATTATCAATTCTTTATCATTATGTGGCATGGTATTTGGAAATACACTATGGTACGAGCTACCCCATTTGATACAACTCGATTGCTACCTTGATTCCACCTTCGTAAAGCAAGTAGAATCAAGGGAGGAATACATCTACCCTTGAATGTGACTTCTAGTTAGAGGTTTAAAAAGAGAATTTTGGACAACTAATGGATTCATGTTGTAGGATGTAGTTCCCAACGTTGTAGTTTTGCAGACAAATACAATGGGGCCTTCAATTTTATGTATCACAATCAAACTTGTAGATGTATCCTTTTATGAAACAAAGATCATCACTGGATTCCATTAGCTTACATATGCATGTAGAGTCATATGGACACTAAAGTGGGGGCTAAATGTAGTGTCAAAAATTGTGCACTCTTCAAGAAAGAGATAATTTCACAATTAATTTGGACCCATTTTGGCACCCTTGCTTTATCCCCCTCTAAAAATGACCTTCTATAGGCCCCTAGGACCCATTATTTATGATCTTGAAGCTCATTTTTCCCAAAAATCACATAAAAATTCAAATCGTTGAAAAATTTGAAAACCCACCTCAAAATCCTTAGGTGAGACTCATTCCCCACCTTGGGTGAATGAGTCCCCTTTGGTGGGACCCATTCACGAAGCGTGGTGAATGAGTCCCTTTTGGGGCATTTTTCAAGTTTGAGTGGAAATTCGTTAATTCAAATCATATTTTTGGTGAATGTCAACCTTTGAGATTAAAATAGTGGTCAATTAGGTGTCAATGCCTATAAAATCAAGCTTCTAAGTCATTTTTTAAGAGAGGCAAGCATAATTCAAGCACTTTGAGCAAATACAAAGCATTAAGAGTGTTTCACAAGAGAATTCTAATTTTAAAAGTAAGCAAAGTTGAAGCATTGGAGTAGCATCAAAGAATTTTTGCAAGTCTTTAAGCTCCCTTTCTATCAAGATATAGCATTGTTAAGGGTTGATCATGGATTCCTATGGTGAATCATGATAGATTCTAAGTTGGGGAGATGCAACTTGCCATGAAACCAATCCTAAAGACTTGTTTCTTAAGTGATTCCATCTACCATTGTCACTCTACACTTAGCCTATCGAAGGTACAAGCATCATGTGAATTCACTTGGGGTGATTGGATATCATCACAAGTGAGTTATTCATATTTGCATCATATTTTAGATTCCCTAGTCTTTAATACATTTAAGGGTAGCATTTTTATGCACATTTCTTCATTTCTACCAAGGTTTAATTATGAAAATAGGGGTTTGATCAAAGAAAATCCTCCATTAGAAAATCCCTTTGAATTCTATTTTCCAAGTATTTTTCACATATTCGGACCCGAGACTTAGACTGGAAGAAAAGTGTAGGTGTTAAAGTACAGATCAAAACTTTAGGTTTTCAGAAAGGTGGAACTAGACTGATTCACCAATAGTGGTGAAAGAGTCCCACTACTAATATTTGTTAGATCTATCTATAGATTTTGATACCCTTTTTCTAGAAACAAGGTTTCGTGTAGAAAATAGGATCTAGGACTAATTTTCCCAAGGTGGTGAATGAGTCCCAGTGGCATAAAAAGTCCATATTTCCAAAATTCTAGACCTATTCGTAGCCTCTTCAAGGTTTCTACGTGCACATGATTTACATTCTTCCCCTTTTATTATGTTTTTGTTGCATTTCTAGAATATTTTTCCTTTGTTTGCATATCACACTGTGTTTTCAAACATCTTGCATTTCCCAAGTTTACACTTGGTGGTGAACCCTCATTGGTTGTAATCATTTCCCTAGAACTTTCTGTTTGTCAAATTTCAGTCTCCTTTTCATTGGAATCTCAAGGGCTTATTCTTGAGTGAATAGTGTTGTTTTGTCTCTATCCTATTAGGTCCAAAACCCTAGAAGCAATAGAGAGCAAAAAATAATCTTATTCACATAAAATTAGTCAATTTGATGCATATGGAAATGACAATTTCATTATGACTATAGTTGCATGTATTTTAGTGAACATCAACATAGATGTTATTTTAAACTTCACTGATTTAGGTGACTACATCGTGAGATCAAAAGTACTGATTAGTTCATGCAAGAAATTGTTTAAAGTGGAAAGAGTGAAAATATTAGAAAGAGAAATTGTTAAATATTAAAGAGACTGAAGATGAAAAGAAACTTACAAAAATCCTTTTGAATTCTTGTGAGAAGGGAGCAAGGAAAGGTGTTTCAAAGATGAGACATAGATCCTCTCAATAGACATGGGTCCTATCAAACATGGTATTTTATAGATTACAATGAATTATGAGATATATAGTTTATAAAAATAAAAATAATTTTATGTACATAGAATCACTCAATTCCATGCATATGGAAATGATAATTTCATTGTGACTATAACTAGATGTATATCAATGACCACCAACTGGGACGTTCTTTGAATCTTCACCAATTTAGGTGACTCTATCCAAAGATTACAAGTACTATTTAGTCCATGCAAGAAATTGTTAAAAGCACAAAGAATTTGAAAACATTAGGAAAATAAATTGTTATATATTAAAGAGAGAAGAGATGAAAAGAAACTTACAAATTTCCTTTCTAATGCTTGTAAGAAGGAACCAAGGATAGGTGTCTCAAAGATGAGAGACATAGATCCTATCAATAGATACATATGTCTCTTTCATTGAACAATGCAAGTCACTGAGCAAGCAACTTGAAAAAATGACAATTTAAAAGATATAGCAACTTACAAATCTTTTGCTTTTTGTTTAAAATATGATATATGCAAAGTGACTGAGCAAATGAGTACATGAAGAATGGAAGAATTGGATTACTCATTGTGCATGTATGAGGAGAAGGAAATGGGAATTCCAATGGAGAATACAACTATTACATGTGAACACAATGATCTTGAGTGAATATGAATAATAGGATAGAGGAGAGAAGAGAAATTGACAATTGAGTGAAACAAATTCTTGTACATACAAAGACTGAGTCACTACATGTAAGAAGGCAGCTAATCGCACATAGCAATGATGTTTTTCAAAGCATGGACCTCTATCAAAGCTTTGTAGGTTGTTTGGAAATCTATCTAGCAAGATAGATCTTAGATTTCCTAGTCTTTAACAAACTTAAAGCTAGGGTTTTTATGCAATTTTCTTCATTTCTACCAATGTTTAATTATGAAATGAGGGGTTTGATAAAGGAAAACCCCCCATTTGAAAATCCCTTTGAATTTTATTTTGTAAGTGTTTTTCACAGATTCAGACCTGAGACGCAGACTGGAAGAAAAGGGCAGGTGTTAAAGTACAAACCAAAAATTTTAGTTTTTAGAAAAGTGGAACTAGATGGATTCACCAATAGTGGTGAATGAGTCCCACTACTACTATTTGTAAGATCTATTTGTAGATTATGATACCATTTTTCTAGAAACAAGCTCTTGTGCAGAAAATAGGATTTGGGACTAATTTTCCTAGATGGTGAATGAGTCCCAGTGCCATAAAAAGTCCAAATTTCTAGAATTCTAGAGCTATTTGGAGCCTCTTCAAGGTTTTCAGGTGCACATCATTTACA
Organism: Sequoia sempervirens; assembly: GCA_007258455.2. Taxonomy (NCBI): domain Eukaryota; kingdom Viridiplantae; phylum Streptophyta; class Pinopsida; order Cupressales; family Cupressaceae; genus Sequoia; species Sequoia sempervirens. Next base: position 790,317,207 of record VDFB02271358.1, read on the forward strand.
TTCTTCCCCTTTTGTTATGTTTTTGTTTCATTTCTAGAATATTTTCCTTTGTTTGCAAATCACACTATGTTTTCAAAAATTTTGCATTTTCCAAGTTTACACATGGTGGTGAACCCTCATTTGTTGTAATCCTTTCCTTAGAACTCTGCATTTGTCTGATTTCAATCTCCTTTGCATTGGACTCTCAATGGTTTGTTCTTGAGTGAATAATGTTGTTTTGTCTCTCTTATTAGGTCCAAAACCCTAGAAGCGATAGAGAGCACAAAATAATCTTATTTACATAAAATCAGTCAATTTGATGCATATGGAAATAATAATTTCATTGTGATTATATTTTCATTTATGTCAGTGACCATCAACTGATACGTTATTTTGAACTTCACTAATTCGGGTGATTACATCGAGAGATCAAAAGTACTGATTAGTTCTTGCAAGAAATTGTTTAAAGTAGAAATAGTAAAAATATGAGAAAGCTAAATTGTTAAATATTAAACAGAGTGAAGATGAAAAGAAACTTACAAATGTCCTTTTGAATGCTTGTGAGAAGGGATCAAGGATAGGTGTTTCAAAGATGAGAGACAGATCCTGACAATAGACATGGATCTTATCAAACATGGTATTCGATAGATTAAAATGAATTATGAGATATATAGTTTATAAAAATCAAAATAGTCTTATGTGCATAGAATTAGTCAATTTGATGCATATGGAAATGACAATTTCACTGTGACTATAACTGCATGTATATCAATGACCACTAACCGGGAGTTTCTTTGAATCTTCACCAATTCAGGTGACTGCATCCAAAGATTAAAAGTACTATGTAGTTCATGTAAGAAATTGTTAAAAGCATAAAGAATTTGGAAACATTAGGAAAATAAATTGTTCTATATTAAAGAGAGAAAATATGAAAAGAAACTTACAAATGTCATTTCTAATGCTTGTGAGAAGGCACCAAGGATTGGAGTTTCAAAGATGGGAGACATAGATCCTATCAATAGATACTGATGTCTCTTTCATTAAACAATGCAAGTCATTGAGAAAGCAACTCGAAAAAATGACAATTTAAAAGATATAGGAACTTACAAATCTAACACTTTTTGTTTCAAATATAATATATGCAAAGTGACTAAGCAAATGAGTTCACAAAGAATGAAAGAATTGGATTACTGATTGTCATGTATGAGGAGAGGGAAATGGGAAGTCCAATGGAGAATACAACTATTACATGTGGACACAATGATCTTGAGTGAATATGAATAATAGGATAGAGGAGAGAAGAGGCATTGACAATTGAGTGAAAAAAAATTCTTTTACATACAAAGGTCTAGTCACATGTAAGAAGGAAGTTGCTAGTACATAGCAATGATGTTTGTCAAAGCATGGACC
>VDFB02271358.1:790318695-790452007 GCA_007258455.2 Sequoia sempervirens
ATTGCAAGGTTTTTAGACCCTACCAGATGACTTGAGTAGGAAGATCAAGGAATTGGTAAAGAATTTTAATGATTGGGGTAACACATTGTTACCTAATATAATTGATGAGTAGGGAAAAATCAGGTCACTCCAATAGTGGCAGGATCAAGCAAGTGAGGTCATTAGTGATAAAAAATAAATTAATTTGTAATGACTCAGATTATGATTTGTTGGTGAGTTGTATGGATAAAATCATTAGCACCAGCTCATTTTTGAAATCTTTTGAAAGAGATGCAAATTAGGTAGTGGTAAAATACACACCTTATAGTACCAAGGTGAATGAGGTGATTAATTTTGACTGGCCGACTAATGAAAATACTAGAAATGGGTAACTAAATATTTAACTGAGTAAAAAGAATGAGCTACTAATGGGTGGTAAATCAGATGTTGCAGTTACAATGGTTTCTAGTTTTGCTTTGGTGGCAGTCTCGATATGGGATGCTTATGGTTTTTTTGTTGCATCCACTTTTCTCAGCTGGCATGATGAACAAGAATATTTTTCAGGGTGATGGATTGTAACAAATTTTGGAATATCATAGGGTGTACCAATTCCTTGTTGATATGTGTACTTTCTGGCCCGATGCTTGTTTGCTCCTTCATTTTCTATAAGAAGGATTTCAAGGCTAGAAGTACGGGTTAGCAAGTTAGATAATTTTTGGGTCAAGTCTAGGTGAAGTTGCAGAGAAAATTGTAAAGTTTGATGGTTTTAGAGAAAAAAGTAATTTAAGTTTTGAGTCATTCTGTAATAGGTTTTGTATTAATGGGGATTTAATATTGTATAAAAAACTATCATTTGAGTTGAAATGATAAATTCAAACTCATGTCTCCCTACTGCACATGCATATCTAAATTTTGAATAAGATGACTAAGGGTTGTTTCATTCATCTCACTATTGTGGTGTGTATGATCCTTATTTTAGCTTTAATTCAAGAAATTAATTAAAATTCTTGAATGGGAATATAGAATATGTTTTGTATAAGGATTTGATAAGTAGTATTTGGTTAGAATGCATGTTGATGAAATTGTAATGCAATATTGTCAGGGATCTTATATGTTATGTGTTAAATCTATCATAAACCCTTAGATGCTTATGAATTTGACTCCTGCAATGGATATATGGCACTGATCTAAGTTGTACTTGTTCGTATGCTTCAATTTTATTTTTCTTTTCCTAGAGCTAGCTACAAATTGCAAATCAATGACTATCTTATACTGTAGGTTGTGTTGTAGTTATCTCATGCTCCACATAGTTGATATTATTGATGAACAACCAATTCTATTCGATATTATCCTATTGTGTTGAGCTATTAAGTGAGATTATATTTTATTATTAATGTTGTTTATAATAATTATGTAGAGGTTGTAAACACATTAAGGGATTACCCTTCCAGGTCTTGTAGAGCCTAAAGTCCAGGAGGATTTTTAAAGTCCTCATCATTTGGTCCAGGTCCTTTGAGCTGCCCTTGATTGGAATTGGAAATTCCATAGGTAGATTAGAAGACCAACCTGGTTAGTAGTAAAAACAAACCAACAAAATGGTGACTCTATTGGGGATCTAATTTTAATATTTCTTGTCAGCGTGTCGGTTGTCCATTTTGCATAGAGTTTTTATAGTGTTTTTGTGATTTGAAGGTTGAGCCTATAATTATGTGTTAGGTTTTTCCACTTCTTCTATTTTCATAAGTGTTAATCTGAGTTATGTTGTAAAGCACTTTTTTGTGTTGTCAGTAGAAGGTTCCAAAAAATTTATATTCCACCATGTGTATTTAGGTATTTCATATTCCCAAGACAATTGGGTGGCGACTCTGAAGTCTCTGCACTAGTGTGCATTTTATTTTGAAAGGTTTATTATAAGTGGAAAGAATTTTTTAACAAGTATGAGAATGAAGAACACCAGGTCATTCATGAAGAATCATCCAAAATAGAAATTGGAAGGTGAACTTCCCAAAATGAAGAAGAAGGATTGGATAAAGAAAAGACCAGAATCTAGTAATGCTGCTCCCATGTCACAAAACCATGTACACCAGGTACAAGTAAGCTTTTACATCCTATCCCTGAAAATATTGAAGAGGTGTCTAGAAATTCAGAGTCAGATAGTTGTGGATTTTTTGATGCATTATTTAATACACTGGTTCAAGAAGATGTGAAATGTCAAAGTAAAGTGCATGTTAGTGTTAAATATGCTAAAAAGAGAAGAGGCAAGAGTAGAAGTTGAAGCCATCATAGAGAATGCACCAGTGATGTGCCTCCTCCTGCTGAAAATGATTTAAACCCTTTATTACATGTACTAGAAGGGGTCAATCTAATAGACCTAAGTGATACATCAAGTTTTGATATGACTTTCCCTGACCCTGACGATGTTTTTGGAGACATTAATTCTTTGAAGCGGGAAATCCAAGAGCAAGTTGAACTCAAAATGAAAAGATAAAAAGAGAAGGAAACAGAGTTGAGGAATATTGTGATTGAAAGGGATAGGTTGATGAGACAATTGGAAACAATGAGGTTCCTGAACCAAGAAGAACCTAAACCAAGTGTTGAGGACCTAGTTGTACAAAATATTGTTAATAAGGAAACAAAGCCCGTGTCTAAAGAAAACCCAGTAGGGTACATTGATGTCCAATCCAGACCTATTGACCCAAAACCCTCAAATCATGTTAAGTCTCAACAGAGTAATACAAACCTTAAGCCTGTCTTGGATAAGGGAAAGAAAAATGTTGAGGGGATTAAAATAAATGAGAAGGTGACTCCCCATTTTACTCAACAAGATCTCTCGCTACATGCATTATTTCAAACAAAATTTCCCTTAGAAAAGGCTAGAAGGGAGAGTGAGGCTCTGGCAGAAGAGTTGGAGAGAATAGAAATTGAGGCTGCAAATGCAGAAATGAAGAGAAAAATAAGTTTCCTAAATATTTCAAGCACGAATGAGGTTACACAAGTTGCAACCTCATCAAGTCGCTAAGATTCCTTAAAGGATGGTCCTAGGGTACAAAATTTAGGCTATGGTGTTGATTCTCAGAAGAATGAAGGATTATTTCAGTGATGACCTATACAGTTGGAAAGGTATAGGCCATTGTTCTTTGATGTTATTCCTAGTTATCCAAATCCCATCCCTACTGACTTGAGAGAAAAGATGAGTAATTTTGTTGGTAATAATGATGTGATAGCAGAGGAACGCTTAAAAGATTTTATGGATATGCTAAATGATTATGAGGTAGAACATGAAGATGTTGTAATGAAATTTTTTGTACAATCCCTAGTAGAGGATGTGAGGGATTGGTATAGAGGTCTACCTAATGCTAGTACTGGTTCATGGGATGAGTTTGAAATTTGTTTCAACGAGCAGTATGGTGATAAAACTAATGCAAGTTTCATGCTAAATGAGATTAATAACATCAAGAAGTCATTGAAATAGCCTATGACGAAGTTTAATTTAAGATTTCAAAAATTAATGTATAAGTTGCTTCAAGTTTTGAAGCTTGATGAAAATGTTTGTTTAACTACATATTTCATTTTTTTTATGCTAAAATGGCGTATCTCCTTAGAGATAAGGACCATCGGACTATGAGGGATGCATTTAGGGTGGCTATAAACATTGAAAGTAATAGAAGAGCTTATGGGAAATATGGTAGGAGAGAAGAACCCATGCTTTAAAAAAATCCTAGGAATAAGAATGAAAAGATTTCGACTACAAAGCCTAAAGATGATAAAAAATGGGAAAAGGTGTACAGTACTTTGAAAGACATAAATAAAATTGTTTCCAAGCAAGAGAAGGGTATTAGAAATGAAAGGAAACCATATAATAAAAATGATAGGCCTCCAAGATTGCAAAATTATCTTTATAATACAAATTGGAAAGATGGGAAACTAATATTACCTAGCCAAAAGCCTAAAAATGATCAGCATACATAGACCCCTTGCAGAAGTATGCAGTGAATCTAGTATCAAATAGACCATGGTGTGAAGTGTGTGAACATCCACATGATCAAAATTATTGTGGTATTGCTCAGTTGCTTGTTGTTGAGGAAGTAGAAGAGGATGTTCATGATCAAACATCAGAATATGAGTAGGAAGATGTAGATGTTTGTATGGCTAGATCATACATTGATGAGGCAGAATGTTCCTCTGATGATGAAATACATGAAGTTGATGTGGATAATCAAAGGCAGAGAAGTGAGATGTACCATTAACAGGTCTTTTCTAATGAGGAAGGTGATTTTGATCATAATTCTCGCAATATGGAGCAGGCTGAAGGTTCAGTGTCCTTAAGGAGACTATCAGAAGAAGAGATTACAAGATTGACTGAGGAAATGGCTACTCAAATGAGAAGTTCACTTCAATTGAGAAGTAGAGATGTGGGTGGTGAGCAAGGTAAACCTGCTGGCCTGTTTATTAAAGAAAAAAATGACAAAAACAAAGGCATTAAGGTTGACAACAAAAAGAACATTTTAAAAGTTAAAGAGGTTAAGAATGACAAGGTTTGGGGAAAAAAGAATGAAACCCCAAAGCCTCTTGAGAAGATGTGACTTCATCATTGGTGAAGACCAAGGTGATTACAAAGGTAGTTGAACTTGTTGCAGAGGATAAGAAGCAAAATAAGCTAGGAGGAAGTAATCAACAAGAGAAAAAGGAAAATCATGAAGGTATGATGTCTAATTTTCCAAAATATACACCTATAGATATCTATCATGTGCTTTATTAGGTTAAGGTAACTATACCTTTGCTAGAAATGATGAGAATAAATGAACACAAATAAAAGACAATAGCCTTGATCATAGATGTTGTTGGTAATAAGACTAAACAAGGAAGTGGTAAAGAAGCAAAGGATGAAGAGGAAGAAAAATAAGTGGGGGGAATGTGTCACAAATTCCCCCTATGTATTTAGGAAATTCTATTAACATGTGCCTTGAAAACATAACCCCGTTTTTCTTAAGTGTGGATATAAATGGGAAAACTTTACAGAATTCTATGATAGATTCAAGGGCATCAAATAATGTTATGCCAGTCAAAATAATGGAGGAAACGGGCTTGACAATAGATATTGCTCAATGTAAATGTTATGCTATGGATTCAAGAGAAGTGCCAGTTGTTGGAAGTATTAGAGCATTGCCTTACAAATTGACTCAGTACCTTGAGAAGGATTTAGTCATGACTGTATTAGTTGTATATATCCCACCTCATTTTCAAACAAGAAAAAGGAGTGCATCAATGGGAGGTAACATTCAATGTGATCTATCATTTCCTACTTTCTCCATTGATGGTAAGGATGTTAAGATTGAAAGAGAATAAAAAATACCTCATATGATTGAGCATGCTTGATTGAGAATATGACATGTTTTATTGATAGTGGTATAGATGAATTCAGGGTTGAGGAATTTCCTAGCAATTGTGATAAGCCTACTGCATTCATTGATAAAAAAATAAAACAATTGTTAGAATTTGATGACTTGTGGACTATGTATTTTGATAGTGCAAGTTCAAAGGAAGGCTTTGGTGTAGGTGTTTTGTTATGATCACCAAGTGGAAAGATATTCAGGTTCTCTTTCACTCTATTTATTTGTATGCACAAATAATGTGGCAGAGTATGAAGCCTTGTTATTGGGGTTGAGCTTGGCTGAAAAACATGGGATCAAGAAGCTCAAGGCAATTGGGGATTCTGAGCTTGTGGTCTCCCAAGTTACATCCAAGTATGTATCAAAGAACAAGAGGTTGAAATAGTATAGGAATGCTATTTGGGATGAATTGGATAACTTTGATGCATTTGGTATAGGGTGGATGGATAGAGGTCAAAATAAAGTGGCAAATTTATTAGCTAATATTGCAATAAAACTAGATGATATGACTTATGTTGGAATTTCAAAGGTTGAGGTGCAAACCAGGCAATCTATCCCTAATAACATAATAAACTAGCAAGTTTTTGATAATGATGATGATTTATTAAGGTTTTTGAATTGTGTGGGTGAATATGAAAATCAAGAAATTGACTTTGGAGCTTTTGTTGAAAATGTTGATGGTAAGGATACTATATTTGGAAATGAGGTCATTAAGTTAAAGAAAAACACAATTCCCAAGGGTCTATTTGTACTAGAAAGAGTGTTTGATAATCGAGATAAGACAAAGGCTAATCATACTATTTCCATCCTGATGACTTGGAAGAGATAAATCTTGGAACAGAAGCATCCCCAAAGAAGGTGTTTATTGGAAAGAAAATGTCACCACAAGTGAGAAGGATGCTAATTGATCTATTAAGGAAGTTTAGGCATGTGTTTGCATGGTCCTATGATGATCTTAAGGCATACAAGGAGGATCTTTTCCAACACAAGATTCCTTTGTGTGATGATTCCAAGCCATTTAGACAAAAGAAAAGGCATGTTAATCCCACCTTGGCCCCCAAAATGCAAGAATAATTGATAAAAATAAGGGATGAATGGATCACCAAGCCTATTAGACATTCATTCTCAGTATCAAACTTGGTACCAATAAGGAAGAAAAATGGAGACATCGGGTTATGTGCAGATTTCATAAATTTGAATGTGTCTTCATTAAAAGACAATTATCCATTACCCAGTATGGAAGCCATGTTGCAAAGGGTGACAGGCTATGAATTGATGTCTATAATGGATGGTTTCTCTGGTTATAACCAGCTCATGGTCAAAGAGTCCGAGTAGTTTAAGACAACTATCACTACACCATGGAGAACATATGTTTATGTAAGAATTTCATTTGGTCTAACAAATGCAGGGGCTAATATTCAAAGAGCCATGAATGTGGCATTCTCATATTTCATTAATTTATTTTTGGTGATCTACCAGGATGACTTGATAGCATATTCTAAAAAGGAAGAGGATCATTGTGGGCATCTGGAGAAGATATTCATTAGAGCTTTGGAGTATAGTATTTCTTTGAATCCAAAGAAATATCTGTTTGGAGTACTAGAGGGAAAATTCTTGGGACATATCATTTCCAAGGATGGAGTAAAAATTGATCCAGAGAGGGTAATTGCAATAGATAAAGTTCCACAACCCCAAAATTTCAAAGGAATACAATCTTTCTTTGGGAAAATAAACTTCTTAAGGAGTTTTGTGACAAATTTTGTTGAGACAGTTCACCCGATTTCCAAAATGCTCAAGAAAGGAGCCAAGGTTGAATGGGATGAGGAATCTATGCAGGATTTCCAAGCCATTAAGCAAGCAATAAAGGAGGATCCTTTGTTAAGAACCCCTGATTTTTCCAAACCTTTACAAATTTTTTCATTTGCTTATTTCCACACAATTGTACTTGTGTTGTTGCAAAATAATGCAGAAGGTTTCGATTAGGCTATAGCATTTTTCAAAAAATCTTTACAAGTTGCAAAAATTAAGTATGATATAAATGAAAAACAAGCATATGCATTGGTAAAAGAAGTAAAATCTTTTAGGCCTTATTTGATGGGAGCTACTATAATTGCATATGTGCCTATTGTTGTTGTTAAGGACATTTTCACACAACAGGAAGTGTCAAGAAGGTGTAGGTGGATAAATAGGATCCAAGAATTCAATATTGAGGTCCAGATTACTAAACTAGTAAGAGGACAAGGATTGGCCAAGCTTATAGCCCAAAGTAATCTAGAAGCAAATTAGATAAATTTGCTAGAAGAGGGAAATAGATCACATATATGTGAAATGGAACATTCTGAATGGTATAAAGATGTGGTATATTATTTGCAAAGAATGAAATGTCTTGACAATTTGAGTGAAAATGAGAAAAGCACATTGAAGTTACATGCTATCAAATATGCTATCATAGCTAGAAAGCTCTGGCGGAGAAATGGAGAAGGTTTCATGCTGAAGTGTGTTGACCAAGATCGAGCACAAGAAATTTATAGTGAGATGCATGGTGGAGTTTTTCGAGGGAATTATATGGCTAAAACAACTGCACATAAGATAATGAGGGTTGGATTTTGGTGGCTTACAGTTTTTAAGGATGGACACCAACTAGTGAAGACATGTGATTCTTGTCAACATTTCTTTTGTAAGTTAAAGTTTTCTGGTAACTAGCCTTTAAAACCAGTTATAGTACTTGTAAGATCCATTCAAGTAGTGGGGTATTGATTTTGTAGGAGAAATAGCATGTAAATATAGTGGAGGTCACTCATGGATATTGGTGGCCACTGATTATTTTACCAAGTGGGTGGAAGAAATTCCAACAAAGAAAGCCACTAGTAAAGTGGTAATTGACTTCTTGATGAGCAACATACTGACTAGATTTCGATGTCCAAAAAGGATTATATCAGATAGTGCAATGTGTTTCAGATTTGAAGAATACATAGAATTTTTTTTGAAGCATGGCATCCAAATTTCTTATTCCTCACTATATCACCCACAGGGAAATGGATAGGTAGAATCAAGCAATAAAATCTTGATGAATATTATTAAGAGAATCTTGGTTCAACATAAAAGGGCTTGGGATCTCCTAAGTTGAGATTAGCAATCTAGGCAGATAGGGTAACTATGAAGAAGGCAATAGGTTGTACCCCATTTGAATTGGTTTATGGGATAAATTCCAGGTTGCCCAAAAACAACTTAATGGAAATGTATAAGTTTGTCCACATGTATGATAATGAAATTGATGATGAGATGAAATTGAGAGTGGAAGTTGTTATAGAATTAGGTGAAACCAGAAGGGAAGATCAAAAGAGAAATGCAAAGTTGTAGTTGCAAGTAAATAAATTGTATGACAAGAGGGCAACTGAAAGGAGTTTCAAATATGGAGATTTGGTTTTAATGTGGAATGCCAGACTAGAAGATAAAGGGAAACATGGGAAATTTGATGCAATCTGGTTGGGTCCAGTTTTTATTAATGGTAAGTGGGGTGAAGATTCATACTTCCTCCAAGATAGGATAGGGGATATTCTTGAACTGCTTCATGGATAGTTTTTGAGGTTATACTTCACTTGAAGTATTCTTTTCCATGAACAATAGTTTAGGTTTGTATGTTTTGTATATATTTTGTACATAGTTTGGGTTGTTTTGTCCAAACAATCCCTTTTTGGTCGTCTCTGCATCTTGGTCTACTCTACCTGAGATTTTGAATTATCGCTTCATTCTAGTGGAATGAACATCCCCAACTGAAGCCACTGATGGAAATTCAAATTTTTACTCCTTGTATTCCATTCCTGCCCTGCGTTATGTTACTGGTCTTTCATGGTGTCATATTTTTTCCTAGGGTTGGGGGTTTTAACTTTATTTTCATGTAAAACCCTTGTGTTTATTTTACATCTTTGTTGGGATCTTTTTCATTGTTACCTTTTTGAAAGGTTTTAAAATGACTTATGTCATATCATTTCTTCTAGGCTGGGTCCCTTGGTCTTAATATTTTAATTCCTCCGTGGGGTTTTATTTTCCTAAGTCTTGGTTGGCCCCATGTTTCATCATTTAAAAACAACTTATGTCATTGTTTACCATCTGCATAGTGATGTCCCCTTGTCCTTTTAATAATTTTTTTATTTTTCAAAGGGATAAAATTTGTGCGACTGTTGATCAATTATCATCAGATCTCAACGGTTGCCCGCAATCGGGTGATCGAAAATTAAAAGGTTTTTCTTGATCACGATATCACAGATAGGCACCACATGTCTCAACTGATGAAGCCGATGGAATAAGGGAAATGCCTTGGTAAATTAATTCAGCCTTAATACATTAGACGACGAGTTACTAAAGTGTTCATAAGATGCACATGTTTTAAATCAATGGATATGTTATAAACTTGGTAGAAAAGTTGCTCGGTGGTTAGTGATAGGCTGGAAACTGTGTTGAAAGAACAAGTTCACCGATGATCAAGATCTATGGTTGCCCACCATCGTGTGATCAGAAGTTGCAGGATCTTTACTGATTGTGATATCATGAGTGACCGCCACGTGGATTTCCTTGGCAACGTATGGTATGGTGGGCCCCTTATTTTCATGTTGGTGATTGTGTCAATTTTTTTTAAGGCATTCTTTCGATGATTTGATCAAACTGAAGAATCGATGGATAAAATTTAAATCTTCATCAAATATTATTGGAGCCATTTGTGCAGTGTGCGAGTGAGATTTAATGGTGGATGAGACACTTGCTAGCATGATTTGATCGAAAAATAATCAATTCTCCTACTTTATTTGTATCACAAAGCATTCAAGTATTTTACGAAGCAATTTTCAAAGCTGAAAGCGAAGTTGTGAGTCTTTGCAGCCAGAATTTGGGATTTCTACAAGCACAAAGTTGTGAGTTAATTTTTGTGCCTCCTTGTTATTCTGCACTTGAATTTGGGAAAATATTTGTTGTACTTGTCATAGGGCTTGTTGATAAATGTTTTAGGGCTATAGTTTAATTAAATTGTGAGAAATTGTAGTGTTTTGTTTTGTAATTTCATATCTCTGGTTAGTCCTAGCTGCTTGAAGTGTTAAGTTGTAAAGAGGCCCTAGTTTGTCCAAGATGGCACCACTAAAGCAACATTCTAGCCAAATTGACTATTTAAGTAGAAACATGTAGGATGATTTCCTGGATCAATTGCCTTTGTCAACAAATGATAGAAAGAAGGGTTTGGTTATGATGCGAGGGAAAATGCTAGGGGAAGGGTTAGTATATACTTTCTCCAACATAGTTGATGCTAGGGTTCCTCTCACATGCTTGGAAATGTTTAAATTGTGGTATGGAAAAAGGAATTTTCCTCACCCTTTTTTAAACGGCTTGATGTATGATATGGGGAAGCTAGTTGTACCAAATGTTTTCCTTGATGTAGACCTGCTTAGGGTAGTGGTTGCAAGATATGACCTTGTCACATGGGTAATCAAAGATCATGATGGAAGGGTTCTGCTAATCATTAACAAAGAAGTCCAATAGGTTTTTGACTTTAGTGAACTAAGTGAATATTTGGTTCCTATTAATTTTGAGGAAATGATGCATGAATATGCAAAGTTAAAGTCTCTTTTCAGGGCTAAGTTGCTTCCACCTCATCTGGCTAGGGCAAGAGGTTCAAGATTTCATATTAGCCCCACTGGCTAAGAACCCTTTACATTCAACTATTTTGAAAATCATTTCTTGGCCACTTTTTATTGATTATGCAAGATGTTGGGTTTCAGTCCTACTACAGTGATGCCCATTGCATACATGTTCATAGGGGTGCAAATACAACACCCCAATTTCTTTGTGACATATGAATTTGCTTCTTTCTTGGGTGAGATGATATATGAAGGGCTGTCAAAGTTGTAGAAAAATGATACCGACACTCAATTATTTGGGTATTCTATGTTGATGTATATGTTCTTGTGCAAGAATGTTGACTTTATCTTTGAGAAGATGGAATTGAGGAAATCAGTTGATGGAGAAAGATTGCCAGTATAATTATGGGCTGCAAGATTTATCTTGCAATAAGGAAAGCACCAGTTATGTGAAATTTGATAATTACTTTGCTTCCAGATTGAGGTCTAGATTGATGGTAAATGTACCCATGATCCCTAAGGAATTGCATGATTTTCTCAGACTAAAGGGGAGGAAGTCAGAACTGAAAGTCTGCCATAACTAGGGTGACATTATCCCATACCCAGTCAGCATTGTTTTGAGGGTATATGGTTTTCAAGGAGCCCCCCATATACTGCCATACAATGTACCACCAAGAGTGTGGTTTGCAGAAGTTATGTGCAAAGTAGGTTGTATCCATGAGGACAACCTCACTGGTAGGGATAAGGCAACATTTTTCCCAAATTATTAAGTGGTTTCTGACTTTTCCTTTTCAAAGGGAGGTTGGGTTCATTTTGGGAAATTCTTTGATAATTATCATTTGAGGTGTGGCCCAAAGCGACAACAAGATCTTAACAGTTTCCTTTCCCTTTTCAGACAAAGAATAAAGAGTGGAAAGTTTCTGCATGAGTTCAACTTTCCTGAGGACTTGATTAGAAATGAATTTGATCTAAATAGGAAAGAGTTGAATAAGGAGAAATGGATAACTTATGATAAGCTATTGGATATTTTGTAGAAAATGGATCTAAATTATGATACATTGTTGCTGTTAAATCCATACCATAAAAAAATTGACTTTCTAGTGGAGAACTTCAAGGAAATTATGGGAACCTTGAGGACCAAAAGGATAAATTTAGAACTAAGTCTGAGTGTACAAGAACAAGGTGCCAAACCAATTGAAATAGGGTGAACATATCAACCAACTAGAAGAAGGCCCATTTACATGAGGAAAAAGGATGACAGTAGTGATGAAGAAGAAGTGAACAGAAAGGGGAAGAAAATAATGAAATTTCCTTCACAACCAGGTCCAAAATTGAAAGCCCCTAGATCAATTAAAATCATTGATTTAAAATCATTACCAGAAGATAGTCCCTCATCACCCCATTTGACCCAAGCCCTAAAAGGGAAAGAATTGTTCAACAATAGGAGGATTTGATGGATGAAATTGTTGTTACTGATCATGACATGCAGGTTGGTATGCCTTCCCCTCCTAGGCTAGCTGAATTGATTTTATCTAATTTAGATATGAAAGGAAAATGTGTACAAGATGCAAGAATGGAAGCATGCAAGGAGTTTCTAGATGAAAATACATTTATAAAAACTCTTGTATTCTTGCAATTGGTATGGAGGATGAAATTTGAGTAATATCAAGATAAATGTAAGAAGAGAAGAGAACAAAGACTTGACAAGTTAGACTAGGAGAATGATAAGGAAGTGAAAGTTGAATTAATGGAAGAATTCAAGAACATCACTCCTGAGGAAGGTAAAAAACTAGTGAGTCAGGTTGGTGTATTGATTCTGCCTGAATGAGACATTGCAGATGGTGTAGCATTTAATGCTATTATGAAGTCTAAGCATCCCTTTCAAGACTCTGAAGAAGTAAATGCAGCATTGCAAGACTCTGCCTTCAGTGAAGAGTATGAAACCTTGGCAATTTGGGCATTAGCCCCACAAGGGAGAAAGCCAAATATTTCTTATATTAATCCAAATTTCAGAGGGGGATTAATAATAAAGAGAGCTTCAAATACCTCAACCACCAAGGCCACTAATTTGACTATGAATGTTGCCAAATTGGCCCAACTATTGAAAGGGAGAAGGCTGAAAAGAAGAGCCTAATGGAGAAGTATAACCTTTTGATTGAGAAATATAGCAAGATGCAACAAAAGAATGTTGAGTTGTAGACTGAGGTTGAAAGGTTTAGGTATAAATAGATTGGGGAGTCATCAAGTGCTCCAGGGACCAGTACATTGCGTTCCACATCAGGTCAGTGCCTCCTACTTCTCCAATTGTTTCCGCACTAGAGTCTCCCAGTCAGAATCTTTCCCTCATCCCTCCTTTAGAAAAAATTGATGTAGAAACAGAGTGCTCTATCGATCCTACAAAGAAGCAACTCATGCAAAAAATTGAAGAATTATAAGCATCTTTGAAGGTAAGTGAGGAGGGATCTCTTTCAAAGAAAAAGGAGGTTGTTACTATTGTCTTGAGGCATTTAAATGAAAAGGTTGATAATAAATTTCCATTTATACATTCTTTATAAATTCTTTATTATTAAATGCAATAAAGAATATCAATAGGGATTAGGAGGTAGTGACACCAATGATTGAAAATTGGATCCCTAGGGCTAGTGATTTAGATATAATGTATAAGGCCTCAAGGTTTGATACAAATAATAGGCCCCAATCATTAAGGCCTACTAAAGTATTAGTTAAATCATTGCAAGGTTTTCAGACCCTACCAGATGACTTGAGTAGGAAGATCATGGAATTGGTAAAGAATTTTAATGATTGGGGTAACACATTGTTACCTGATATAATTGATGAGCAGGGAAAAATAAGGTCACTCCAACAGTGGCAGGATCAAGCAAGTGAGGTCATTAGTGATCAAATCAAATTAATTTTTGATGACTCAGATTATGATTTGTTGGTGAGCTGTATGGATAAAATTATTAGCACCAGCTCATTTTTGAAATCTTTTGAAAGAGATGGAAATTAGGTAGCGTTAAAATACACACCTTATAGTACCAAGGTGAATGAGGTGATTAATTTTGACTGGTCGACTGATGAAGAATACTAGAAATGGGTAACTAAATATTTAACTAAGGAGTAGTAAAAAGAATGAGCTACTAGCGAGTGGTAAATCAGATGTTGTAGTTACAACGGTTTCTAGTTTTGCTTTGGTGGCAGTCTCAGCGCGAGATGCTTATGGTTTTTTGTTGTTGCATCCACTTTCTCAGCTGGCATGATGAACAAGAAAATTTTCTAAGGTAATGGCCATTGTAAAAAAATTTGGAATATCACTGGGTGTGCCAATTGGCTGGTGATATGTGTACTTTCTGGCCCAATGCTTGTTTGCTCCTTAATTTTCTATAAGAAGGATTTCAAGGAAAGAAGTATGGGATAGCAAGTTAGATAATTTTTGGGTCGAGTCTAGGTGAAGTTGTAGAGAAAATTGTAAAGTTCGATGGTTTTAGAGAAAAATGCAATTTAGGTTCTTAGTCATGATGTAATAGGTTTTGAATTCATAGGGATTTAATGTTGTATAACAGTACTAGCATTTGAGTTGAAATGATAAATTCAAAATCATGTCTCTCCATTGTACATGCATATCTGAATTTTGAATAAGATGACTAAGGTTTGTTTTGAGCATTCATCTCACTGTTGTGGTGTGTATTATCCTTATTTTAGCTTTAATTCAAGGAATCAATTAAAATGCTTGAATGGGATTATAGGCGGATATGTTTGTATAAGGATTTGATAAGTAGTATTGGGTTAGAATGCATGTTGACGAAATTGTAATGCAATATTGTTAGGGATCTTATATGTTATGTGTTAAATATGTCATAAACCCTTAGATGCTTATGAATTTGACTCTTGTAATGGATATATGGCACTGATCTAAGTTGTACTTATTCGTATGATTCAATATTTGTTTGTCTTTGCCTAGAGCTTGCTACAAATTGCAAATAAATGACTATCATATAATGTAGGTTATGTTGTAGTTATCTCATGCTCCACATAGTTGATATTATCAATGAACAACCAATTCTATTTGATATTATCCTATTGTGTTGATCTATTAAGTGAGATTATCTATTCTTTTTAATGTTGTTTATAATAATGGTGCAGAGTTTGTAAACAAATTCAGGGTTCACCCTCCTGGTTCTTGCACAGCCCAAAGTGTAGGAGGATTTTTAAAGTCCTCGTCAGTTGGTCTAGGGCTGCCCTTGATTGGAATTGGAAATTCCATATGTAGATTAGAAGACCAACCTGGTTAGTAGAAAAAACAAACCAACAAGGTTCTTAGGCTTTATAAACATAACGGTAGGGTCATATTTGACCCAAAAATACTCCAAAATTATCAATACCTTCTAGATCTTGTATCTACCTTTGAACTTCAAACCCTTACTAGTCTAGCATTACATGTGTAATATGAATAAACCAAAATGATAAGATAAAAATCGGAGACCCATTGGATTGAATGATCTAATATTAGACTTGTAGGAATATGCTTCAATATAAACTTGAAATATATAGCCAAGAAGAGGAATTCCCATAAAATTTGGTATTTCTATCATTTTTTTTTAATTTTCTAGGTCATCGTAAAATGCAAGATGATAGCATACCCAAAATTTCAAGATGCACAAATATTTGTAACCTAGATCTCTAAATATAGACTAATAAAGGGATATCCCAACAGTTTTTCTAGCATGTGAACTCTTTAATAAAATAATTCACAAAAATATGTTCTCTTGTATTAACATAATCACGAGAAATATAAAAATAGTATTGTTGAAATAGAAACTTTTATACAAGTGTAATGAGCATGGGTAAAGCCAAAATCTACAACCATTTTATGAATCCTTTCTTCTTGCATGATAATGTCAGTCTATTCAATCCTTTTTGTGATATGTAAGCATATAATAGAAAAATGTTTATAGATTAGAAGCTTTAGAAAAATGCAACTTCTAGGATTAAAATTACATTTTAGGTCTCCAAAATCCTCCTCCACTCCATATGTCAAAATTAAAGTTATGGATTGTTATATGGATTTCCATGAAACCATTATTTAGATAGTTTTATGATGTGTTAGAGTTATAAGTGCATAGAACTAAATTAATAATCAAATACATTACAAATTCCTACCTATTATTTTTACATATAAATCATTTGACAAAATGCATTAAGAGATGTTCATTCATAGATAAGGCCTTTTTCATTTTTCAAATGTATGAAAGGAATGTTTAGACATGGTGAAAATATACCAAAAGGAAATATCTAAAATTTGTTAGATTTATCATAAATTAGACTAATAATCAATTAAAGATTAATTAATTATTAGCTAATGTATGATAACTCTAATAGCCCCCCTTAAGATGAACTTAGGGAGTAGCTAAAAACACACAAAAAAAAAATATGGGTCCCAGAAAACAACGCAAAAAAAGGAACCCATGTACAAACATAAGATCTCTATAATGTGGAGAAATAGATAAAACCTCATGGGAAAAACTCTACTCCAAAAAGAGATGAAATACAAGTGAAGGACTGAAGAAGCCTCCAAGCAAGACAAGGTTGGCTCGTGGTTTTGTGCTTGTTTCACAATTCTAACATGGTATCAGGGAAACAAACAAAGACACCTTCCATGCAAGAGATCTGCAAACAAGAATTTTTAAATTCATCAACAAGAAAAAGTTATAGAAGAAGCTTTCAAAAAGATATGAAAGCTTCAGATATTCTCCATGAATTAATTAAAATTAGGGTTGAATTCTTATAAGAGAAAAGCCATAAATGAGAAAGGGATTGGATCATGACAAGTGTCAACATCACATGAGATAAGACATAATGATCTAATATAAGCTCAACTAATGAAGCATTCATAAGTTTAGCTAAAGTGTGTGAGAATAAATTAGATTAATAATCAATTAAAGATTAATTAATTATTAGCTAATGTATGAAAACTCTAAGAAATTTTAGATATTTCCTTTTGATATATTTGCTCCATGTCTACACATTTTGTTCATACATTTGAACAACTAAAAGGCCTTATCTATGAATTAACATCTCTTATTGCATTTTATAAAATGATATATATGTAAAAATAATAGGTAGGAATTTGTAATGTATTTGTTTATTAATTTGGGTCGATGCACTTATAACTCTAACAGATTATAAAACTATCTAAAGAATGGTTTCATGGAAATTTATATCACAATCCATATCTCTAGGTACAGTGATGTGACATTATTTACAAAAAATAAATTGCAAAAAAACCTGCATCCAGACACATTTTTGGGTGCCATTTTTTTTCAAAGTGCATGTTTTTTCGTGTGCTTCATTATTGTGCTACCAGTTTCCTCTTTTTCTATCAAAGAATTGGTTTTTCAGCTTGTTGTCCTTTTGTGGACCTTATGGGCTCACATTGCATGTATTTATGATTTTGTCAATGCATTGAAATAAAGTGCCTCAGCTTTGTATTGGTAGAATTGAGATTCTTGCACATCACTTTGTGCCTTGTTGTACTTGCACTATGATATAAAGTTCCATGGGAGTTGATGTTTTCCTTTGTTTTCCTTCATACCTTTCTCATGTGTATGTGACTTTTTTTTCACATCCTTTCTATCTACTTATAATTTCATGTGTGGACCTTCATATGTTCTTGGTTCCTCTTCATGCACTACTTTTAGGAATTCAATTTTAGTGTACCTGTCATATCTCTCCCTTATCAACATTATGGGATGCTTTCTACTGTTGGTGTTATTGCTTCCTTAGTTTCGTGTTGGAGTGAGATATGTATACAGTATTTGTTCCTATGCACTAGGTGGATGCAACAGCTGGTTACCTATGCATTTCAGTAAGATGGATCACTTACCATATGGACATTCTTGCATTCCTATTTCTGAAGGCGACCTTCCATTTTCACTTGATCAGTTATTCAGACTACTGGTACTTGTGCCATCTATATATTTGAGTTCCAGATTTTTTTCCTCGGTTTTCCATTGGATTTGAGTAGTGTCATTGAGGGAACTCATGCATATTCTTGTCTTCTTGATCTTGATCATCATATGTTTCAATGGAGGTTCTTCTTTTAGCATTACAACAATCATTTTTCGATAGTGTTTAGAGCTTTTTCATGCTTCTAGATGTTCCTTTGTTCCTATGTTTTGGGGCAGCCTTGTCTTGTTTGGAGGCTTCTTTATTCCTTCACTTGGCTTTCATCTCTTTTTGGAGTAGAGTTTTTCCCATGAGGTTTTCTCTATTTCTCCACATTATAGATATCTTCTATTTGTACGTGGGTTCCTCTTTTGGCTTTGTTTGTAAGGACCCATCTTGCATTCTTTTTAGAGTGTTTAGCTACTCCCTAGGTTCATCTTAAGGGGGGGTGTTATATTTATCAAACATTAGCTAATAATTAATTAATCTTTAATTTATTATTAGTCTAATTTATTCTCACACACTTTAGCTCAACTTAGGAATGCTTTATTTAGTTGAGCTTATCGTAGATCATTATAGCTCATCTCATGTGATATTGACAATTGTCATGATCTGATCCCTTTCTCAGTTAGGGCTTTGCTCTTATAAGCATTCAACCCTCATTGTAATTAATTCACAAAGAATATCTTCTGTAACTTTTTCCTATTGATGAATTTAACAATTCTTATTTGCAGATCTCTTGCGTGGAAGGTGTCTTTGTTTGTTATTTGATCATGTGGCTTGTGGGTTTGTGCGTGTTTCACAATTCTAACAAAATTAAATTAAAATATTAAAATGCATAACATGTTAGATCTAAATACTACAAAGAAATAATGAATGTATTTGAGAAAGCATACGCACAAAAGATAAAAGGTTAAGGCTATTGACCAAACTAAAATTATGAAAAATAAGAGAGAAACTTGAAGAAGAGGAAAATATATAGGGCAATGTCTAGAGATTAAGTAAACCTTCTATTGGATCTGAATGTTCTAGAACCTTTCACAAGCCTATTCAAATTGATGGTCAGTAAGCCATAATTTCCAAACCATTAAAGAAGTTGCATTGCCAAAGTAGTATATTATTTTTTATTAAAAGGTAAGGATGTATGAATTCATATTATGAAGGTTGTTGCAAACATTGTTGTTGAAGAATGAAATCAAGAGAGAATTGTTGAGGCTAGTTTTGACTATTATAAGCTAATATGAAAAATATCAAAAGAAATATCATATCATGAATTGCAATGATTGAACAATATGCACAAAATAAATTTGTTGAAAAGGCTTCAATAAACATTGATGTAGTCATGATTGGTTGAGGCAAAGCTTAAAACTAATGACTCTTGCAATAATCCTCCTTTCTTGTGATGTATGAAAGCTTTGGAATAAGGTATGGAAGACAAGTAAACTATTTAAAAATATTACTCAAGGAAATGAGATCTCATGGAAAGTCAATGTTGTAAAATATCTTTGAAATAGAGTTTTTAAATATGCATTAGAAACTTTAAAGAAAATGTGGGTAGGAAAACGTAAGTTGAAATTTTATGTCAATGTCCTTATCTATTCTATTGTAGGTATTTTAAACAATGAGATAATATAATTTTTTAGAGACGAGGAAGGTAAATTGCTCACCTAGAAAAAGAAATGGATAAAAATAGTGTAGATTATCATAAAATAAACATAACAATTCTCTGTTGGGACACTTTTCTCTTGTGACCATCTTTCTATCTTCATTCTATGTTTATATATGATTGAAAGAAATGAATCCTATTCTCTCTAATCTTAGCTATGACTAGCAAATAAATAGAGATAAAACATATTATTAACATTTTCTTAAAAGATACTGAAACTTAGTAACTCCATTATCACACTTGCTCCAAAACACTTTAAATCTAATTGTCAAACAATAATAATTATATCAAGATCTACTTAATTACTTAGAGTATTTAAAATTTAAATTAAATAATAAGTAAAAATATTTAATTAATTATAATCTAATGAATACAAAAAATAAATATAGGGTTATGACAAAAGCTATTCCCACTACCTTCCTCTTTATTGTGTTGGAAAAAATGACAAAAGGATTTATGTTTTGAGATATTCACTACATGTTCTCTAGGGAATAAGACAACACTCCCATAAACAATTTCCAATGCCGAGCTTATACTTTGTTATAGTATTCCACATATCATGAACAAAGTCATACGTGGAAGATAAAATATGGAGCTTCTCCTTTTGGCACCTTCCTTTTCTTCATGTATACTCACTAGCAATCACACCTTGGGGTGCAATGGGTATGCCGAACATAATATAGTGAACTTTCTATTAAATATGTTTATTAATAAATAGAAAAATCGTTTTAGAGCCGTAAAGTAGATATATCTATTTTTACTTAATTCCTTAAGAAGTTGAAGTCTTGTGAGTTGAGTAGACCAAGTAAAACTTAAACCCTCTTAATAAAGAAACATTAATTGAAAAAAGAATTTGAGTGGCAGAAATGCTTTTTATAATTGACAGCCAAGAAGCAACTTAATAATATGTTGTAATTATATTCAAAACAATGATTCAACTATGTTTCTTGAATATATGAGTTGCACGAGAAGCCTTGAGTTGTATCGAACTAAAATCCAAACACGTAACAGGAATGAACCATAAGCAAGGAAGCAAGGAATAGGTTCACAAGGCTCAATAGATTTCGACTAATGAACATAAACCCACAAGTCCAATATATTCCTCTAGAAATATAACCAAATCTAAAAAGAATTCTAGGACATCTTTTTCCAAAATGTCTGTACTTGTCTTTAGACAATTGAGAAGCCCATCTTTGCGATAATCTGATATTGCTCCTGCTTGAGAAAGCATGTTCCTCGCATCCCTCCACATTGTAGGAGGCTTAACATGCAAAGAACTTCCAATCACCTTAAGAGCAAGTGTTGATCTCCAATTATTGGCAGTTGGTCAGCATCTCTGTGACCATAACATCTATATAGTGTAATCCTCAATTATACACAATACTTTGGACTATAGACTGTAAAGCAAAGCATTAATATCGAACAGCTATTATTTTTCTTTTTATTATTTACATCTAAAATTCTATAGATCTTGTAATCATAATGGACAAGGATTCTCATCACTAAATAATATAAGATAAAATAATAATGATGATTATGAATACTATATGGAATAAGCCCTCATAGAGTATGTCATGTAGTAATAATCATTGGAGAGATGCTTTGACAACCATAAGATCTTGTAAATTCACTTCAAAATATATCAATTTTGACATGTGTAAATTATAAGTGTGTTAAGTACAATGAGATATTAAAAAATAATGAAAGGATCATGTGAGTGTAAACATGTAAGAATGTGAGAATAAATGGATAAAGTTCATAAGATGACCCCAATGGTGGAAACACTATAGTAAGCATGCCATGAATAGAAACAACATATATTCATGATATTAACATGGGCGCACAAAGGTTTGCCATCAATAGTGGTCAACCCAAAAAGAATGTGTGTTATACTTAGAAGAAATAATGAATAGTACTAACTTATTGGATTTGAATTCATCTCACATAAATTATTCTTTTGCAAATGAATTTGTATGATTTCCCTAGAGGACCAAATCACCAATTTCAAAATTTTGTGGGACAGTGGCTTTTACATCTCATTCAATCATGTTTGATACATACTTAAATTATCCAAGGCATGAACACAACACTCATTGTACGTTTCAAGATCTTGTAATCTTTGATATCTATATGTATTATCATCAATTATTCATCTAAAGAATATTGAATAAAGATGAAATTTCTAACCCAAATGGTATAACACCTCAATATTATAAATGAGTAAGACATATATCCCATAGAAATGAGAATGGTAGTGCAATATGTCTAGAAAGTAGGAATAATTTATGTATGTCAATTAGTTGAATATTTACTAATAATTTTCCACAAGATTTGTTCATGTTTTATTGGTATCCTTGGCTTAGCCATTACATTATGAATAATATGAAGAAGGAAAGTGTTGTTGAATTGGAATTTTTCCAAAAGTTTACTTTATTTCATTTAGTTTTCTAGATAGTATAATGTCAAAACTATAAAAGAAGAAATTTGGTGTGTGGCAATTTTCCATTGGACAATGTTAATCCAATCTTTGTCCTTGTTTCCCCTTTTACAAGAGACAATGATGTACACAAATCCTTATCAAAATGGCAAGGGCTTTAACCTTTGGAAAGTGACACAATAGATATTAGTGATGTAGAGAGAGCTAGTTGAACATTCACTTCTATCTCTTGGATTAAATCTTTCAAAAATTTAAAAATATCACAACCATCCTCATTTCAAAGTTACTCCAATATTAAAACACATATTTATAACACTATCAATCTAGCAATGCATACGATGGCTCTAAAAAGAGAAATGTGGAGTACTCAATCAAAAAGGCTATAAATATCTATGATTATTAGCTATATTTGATAACAACTTTAGGTTATCAATATGTAACTTGACTACTATTTGGTCTTCTTGTCTTTTGTCCAAATCTTTACAAATGTGATATCTTCATAAATTAATCATGATTTTAACATGATTGTAATGTTCATAATCTATTGGTATTGAGAATTACAAATGAGAGATTGATAAAATATAAACACACATTTTTTAAGAAGCTCTTTATTTGAGGCATTTGTCATCCAAATCTTTTCCTCTACATCGAAAGATGAGCTAGGGCTTAGTAAATGTCAACTTTAATATTTCATGTGACCTAGGCTTATAAAGAATAGATAAACACACAAAGATTTTTTTTTTAAAAATGTAGAGTATGAAGTAAGCATTCTCTTGATTTATTTTGTAAACCTTTACAAACACAATTTATGGTTTATAACATGGTTGCAATGTTTATAGTCTGACATTGAGAATGATAGTTAAAATATTGATAAAAACTAATACACATTTTTCTCATAAACTCTTCATCTAGCACATTTATCTAATTACTTCCCTCTACACTACGAAATGAGTTAAGGATTAACAAATGACACCTCTAACATATCTTGTGACCTAACTTTCTAGAAAACAAATAAACATGCATTTTTCTTTTTTGAAATTGTACCACATGAAAAAGCATTCCATCACAAACTCATTACAAATTTTAACATGACCGAAATATTCATAATCCATCGGCATCAAAATCAATAACTGAAACTCTAATAAAATTGAACATAATTAATTAAGCATTTGCTTGATTCATTTTATAACCTCAAAAACTTAATTATAGTTTTTAACATTAACAGTCCGTCCATTCACATTAAGAACCATAGCTAAAACATTGACAAAAATTAAACACGGTTTTTTCATAAGTTCAAACTCTTCATCTAATATATTTGCTGTACAATTATTTCCTCCTATGTCACGAAGTGAGCTAGGGTTTAGTATATCATATGGCCTACCTGTCTAGAAAATAGATAGACATAAGAAATTTTTGGATGACTTCAACACCTAATTTTTGGATAACTTAACACTTTAACATTGACAAGCATTTTTGTTATCCATTTAGAGGCCCAGCCAATAAGGCCACAAATGTGAGACCTCAACCCTGTCTCCAAAAGAAATCAAACACGCTGAAGCAAGGCAAGCTGAAATGGTTCTTCTGTGCTTTTGGAAGTCAGGATTAATGGAATCAAAACAACTCTTTTGTGCTTGTGGAAGTCAGGATTAATGGAATCAAAGCCCTCATCACTTTCAAAAACAACCCCCAATTAGGACGCCATTCCACATAGTTGATGCAAAAGTAGTTTAACAACAAATATAAACAGCTTTCATACAAAAAGATCTGATAAATTACATTTGAGTTGTACATTTGTTCAAAGCAAGCTCCAAAAATTCAATTCCTCATTATGTTCACATAAATAAAATTTAGTAGGTATATGAAACTAACCCAGTAGTAAATCATATGGACACATATAGTATAGGGCTAAGATTATTTTGCTCTAATCTCTTACCATCAAAAATAGGAAATCTTGGATATTCTAGTTTTGGGTGCGCTTAATTGTTGCTTTAAGTCTATACAGAATGGTTGTGTACTCATCTTTCATGAATTTCAACCTCTGCATACATGCTTCCACTGCAAGATACAGATGCCTTTGTTTCCATATCTCCTCTGCTATCAGAACTTGAGAGTGACTTTCACTGGACATTACAGTTTGTCTGTCATCTCCAACCAGAAGTTGTAAATTGATTCATGAAAAATTAATATTTTATTGAGACCGATTTTATCACTGGACATTAATATTTTATTGAGAGTGACTTTCACTGGACATTATAGCTTGACTGTCATCTCCAACCAGAACTTGTATATTTTATTGAAAGAGATTAATTTGTCACTTTGACTGTCATCTCGAGTGACAGTCTGATTAATATTTTATTGACATTACAGCATGCAAATTGATGAGAAAAAGTACCTGCAGTGCATCCCACCTTATAGTATCACGCATGCTCTCCATTTGGAAACCTCCCTCATTGTTCTCGGCCTTCACATGTAACACCACATCGATACCCAAAGAGACTTTGGTGGGGTTTTTTAACACTTCAACCAAAGTAGCCTTTTTTTGGCTGCATATAGGGTGTATCTGGTTGCCCATGAAAAGAAAGTAAACTTTAGCTTACACCTACTTCTTAAGTGTCCCCGCAATAGTAAGTCAGTCTTCTCTCTCCTAGACCAAGTCTACAAGGATTTACTAACAAGAAGTTATTTTTGATGACCAGTTGTTTTTGAACCTCTCACCAAATTAGGGGCATACCAATGAAATGTGGCAAAAAATTAATGTTAAAATACCTAGAAAACCAGGTACAGTGTCCACTTTAAGTATACAGTGGCTGGGGTTTGTGTCCAATTTACTATGTCATATCCCAGAGCACTCGTTTGATCATATGAGTGATGCAGGCAGAAGCTTCAGTCAGAACTTCATGTTGCAGGCACCACTGAGTTTTTTTTAATCATAAGCATAGTGGGTTTTCATTTCCTTCAATACCCATCTGAAGTTCTGTTTTGAAGGTTCTTTTGTACAACATAGAAAACATGGCAGAGGCTCTCTCCTTGTGCGACATTGTAATGTTTTTGTGGAGATACGTCTGCTTTTTCAGCCCTCAAGTTAAAGAGGGCTCTAACTTCCATTAGTAGCATTCCGTGAGACCACATCTCGTTGAAACATTTTGTCAAACAGATCAGATGCCTTGTTTAACCCAATGTCTCTTGCTAGTTCAATCCCAATATAAGTAACACCCACCAATATAGGTAACTCTGTTCTTTATTTGATTCAATCCCAACATACGTAAACACCCACCATTCAAATTACAGAGTTCCACCCTGCTAGTAGTATATTGCTTGGGCAATGTGATAAGCAAGCCCTGTTAGAGGGAGCAGAATGTGTTTGCTTGTAGCATATTGATGACAAAGTGAAAGATTTGAATCTGCCTGTCATATGGTTCAAGGTTATATCAGTTTTGGGTCAATTTTATAAGTATTTGGTTCTGAGTTCTTATCTTGTGCCTATGCACTTTATATGTCTTACACCAGCTATTACAGTGCAAAATCTTTAACCAGCGATTCTTATCTTATGTCTTTATTTATATAGGCTTTACATGTATCTGTTACTCCAGCTGATATAGTACTAAATCTTAACAAGTTGGTTTTTCCCATTCGATCTGTGTTTACAATATTTATGTGCAGAGTATAATACAAATAGACCATTGAAGGTAAGTGAGTGCATGTTAGATAGATTACTTGAAAATCACTACAAACTGTACAACTCAAGTGAACTAACTGTCACATTCTGACCGGCCCTCTCAAATTTGAGGGAAATCAAAATTTAATTGTTTTCTGTCTATGTCAATTACATTTGAGGCTTTAAATCTCATATCTTCTGCAAATGGCTCAATAATCCTTCCATCCATTTCCCATTTGAATCTGTTGATAAAGAACATTAGAGGCAGGGAAATGAATAACTTTCTATGGAACACATTTGGGAGATATTTAAGCTAAATAAAATGAAATCAAGATCAAAGGAAAATAATAACAAATAGATGATGATAACAACAGGAAGAAGAACAAAAAATTTTGCAGTGCTGAGATGTGATCTGCTCAGGCCTTTGAATGACTGATGTTTCTAGCACCAGTCACATTGGAACCCACTCAAAAGCCCCTTCCATGCCGTCCCCTGTAGAAGAATGATGGCGCCCTTATCTCCCTGTGCAACTGCTACTGTCAAGGCATGAAATGGACCTATGCGCTGGGGGTTACAGGGCAGCTATTTTCTTTCAAAGTATACTTTATGTCTAATGCCCGCCATGTACACGTCCCTGCAGTAGTCTTAAACCAGAATAAAATATCAATGAATCAATAACATAAAGTTCTGGTTGGAGATGACAGTCAAAGTGACAGATTAATTTCAATAAAATATAAATTTGAGAGATAAATCGGACCCCGGTTCAAATCTCTTTCTCTGTGGTGGAGATAGAGTGTGTAAGTCTTTAGAACCCATTTTCCTCTTCTTCTTGGCATGCTTCTTATTCCTTACTTGAGCTTCAACCAATGCAGCTTCTGTGTGATGAGGTGTTGAAGGTTGTTGGATGCCACTGTAAGTTTCAGCAACACCAACCCCTATGATCCCACATTTGTGCTCTCTCTTTGAATCACCTTCAAATTCATTTATTTGTGATACAGATGAAACCTCCTTTTTCATTTTCTTTCTCTGTGGTATGACTAAAACAGGACAAAAAATCTAACACTGAAAATTATTGTTGTAGAATACAATTATCTCATCAGTCTAAAACAGGAATTATTGCTGCAAAATACAGCTGTCTCATCAGTTTCAACTTGTCAAATAGGTGAATCATTGTACCATTGCATAGATTGCAACATTGTTGTTCCAGTAACACAGCCATATAATCCAAATAAAGAATAGTTGTACAAAATCCCTCTGATTTTACAGTGAAAGCATTTTATGTACTGGTATTTAGATTATCCAACGCACCTGTAACGTTCATGAGGTTGATGAACAATGTGCTTTGACTTTTCATTGTTTCTTGTGTGAATTTGCAAGGCAATATTTTGTCTAATTACGCTGTTGGTGGAGAGTTGAGGATAATTCTTTGTGAATGCTGTCCAAAATATTTAGAAGATCATTGTTCCCTACTCCAAGATTTTAGCTCCTTTACATGCTATCACAGCAAATGGTAAGTCTTCCACTTGGATTTAAAACTTAAAAGTAAGCAAGTTGCTTTTAAATAACTGATGAACAAATGGCCTTAGCAAACTTGCGAGTATTATTTGAGGTAAAGATGGATGCCTGGATGTATGCAATCGGAGCAGTGATAATGCCAGGAAGAAGACCTATGTGCTATCAAAGTTGTTTCGTGGGGCAGTTCTAAACCACATAGCAGATGACAAGGATCAACAAGGTATTTGTGACGTGAACCACTCCCTTACATGGAGCAGAGGTTTGATCACTCCAAGGCAAATTCCACCAGAAGAGTGACGCAGATGCAACATGGGCATATGCACCTCGATAAAATACTGCAAAGGATAAAACCCCATCAAATTTGATATTATGTACCGATTGTAAGGAAAATATGGTCCTTTAAGTGATGCATAAGAGCTTGCAAATCAGGGTGATGCAATGACAAAAATATACCATACCATAAGCCCAACATGTTTTGATCTGCTGTCAAACATCTCAGATCTAAAAATTGCTGGGATGGATTTCATCGCAGGCAATTGCCTGTCGTAAAAAGATTTGAAAAGATAAAAATTTCTTCTTTGACCTGTGCTATGTGACGCCGCCTCCACACACAGGAAATAAAAGAAAATGCTGACATGGTGCCCCCTTACATCCTTAAATTACTTCTTGATTTATTAAGGTGTAGATTATGGTGACTAGAGTTGAGTCTATGCCGAGCTGGGAGTTACCATCACTGGAATCAAGTCTTCTTTCGCTGAGGTGGGGTATTTGTCACGTGGCAGCCAAAGTTTTGTTTTTCTTTATTGGAAGGCAATATAATGAAACCCTCTTATATTTGGGATTGGGTGCGTGGGATTCTTAAAATGAAAGTAATATCATGACATACACCAAACCTCATTTTTTATTGCATAGTGTCTAGCAAAGATCATATGTACGTGGAGCTATCTAGAACAATCGAGAGCCATACTAAGAAGCCAAGTTGGGACCCAAATGGGAAGCCAATTTGTGATAAGAACTCAGAACACAGACTGAAATAGCAAATTGTGGGCTAGAGATTCGATAATATAGTATCAAATTAACGTAGTAACAATATGATTTACACTAGCCTAATCCTTCAAGGACGCAAATTCAGGGATGCCATAAAAAAAATTCTGGACAGCTTATAAATCTCAACGCTCTTACACAAGTTAACTACTTAAACAACTTAACAAATACTTGCAATTTAATCTACCACAAATCTCTTCCTCGCTTTGAGGCCCTTCTCCAGAATCTGATCATAGGAGGGAAGAATTTTTTTGACGCTTTCCCTCTCCATACATCTCTTAACCCACGCGTCAAGCAACGGGTATTCAGTTTCAAACGGTATCTTAAAATTCCCAATAGTCTCAAGTGTATGGAACCATGACGCATAGGGAGTTAGGGCAATATCCAGCAGCCCGAAATCCTTTCCCCCGAAGAAAGGGAGGGATCCTCCTCCTGACATTTCTTTCAACGCCCCTTCTAAAAATTGGAGGTTCTCCAGCATGTCACTCTTGGCCTGCTCCTGAGCTTCATCTTTCGATTTAATTATACGTAACGCCGAGTCAAGAAACTGCAAAAACAGAGCACGCATGAATTATAACTTTTCAATCTCAAGCTAGTTGAAAATGTGTTGATTTAATTGAATGCCCATGCTTACTACAACGGGTAAACCACTACCTTCTTATCAAGGAAGTCAGCCCAGAAGCGGGCAAGGGCACGGGCATATGGCGAAAACTTCTTGGAGCCCCAGGTCTCATCAATGTACTCAAGAATAATGAGAGACTCACATATGGGCTTGCCATTGTGGATGAGGACAGGTACTTTCTTGTAAACGGGATTCATTTGCAGGAGGAGGTCGCTCTTATTGGAGGGCAGATCCTCTTCTTGGCGTTCATATTTCACTCCTTTCTCTTCCAAGGCAACGAAGACGCGTATGCCGTATGGACTGGTCCCTGCGCTGAGCACCTTCACTTGCTCCATGTTAAATTACACTCACAACACAAAGTCCAGTGATTTCTTGATCATTATCTTTTGGATTTGGAGTGTAAATATATAAGAAAAACTAGGTCGGCAACCATAGGGTGAGTCAACGCTGTTCTCCGCCGGCGAAGGCCCTCGCGTAAGATGATCCAGCTGTTCGCTGCTCAGAGTTCTGCTGACGTTGGCGCTTGCGTAACAAGCTCCATTTAAAGGAGAAGCATTGACCACGGAATCAATTGAGGCATGTATTCATTGTGAAGGATGCGAAACCAAGAAATCCCACGAAGTCTAAGGTTTAAGTTATGCTGTTCGCTGCTCAGAGTTCTGCTGACGTCGGCGCTTGCGTAACAAGCTCCATGTAAAGGAGAAGTATTGACCACGCAATCAATTGAGGCATGCATTCATTGCGAAGGATGCGGACCAAGAATCCCACAAAGTCTAAGGTTTAGCTGACGCCAGGGTTTCGACTTATGGAACTTGCATGCGTAGTACAACAGGTATACAATGCAGTTATATATTGTTATCTGATTTACTATTTTCATCTCCTTATCAAATTTTTACTTATTTTTGTTTTTATGTATATTAGGTTGAAGTTATATAGTTTATTTCATGTAACATTTTCATTTCACGAAGAAAATATGTTAGGCAGTATTTAATTATAAAATTATATATTTTCAATTATGGGTTTTATTAGTCCTCGTTTTTAAAAGGTAGGGAACTAATGTTATCACCTCAATCTTGTATCTTAAAATTGTGTTTGGGGAATGGCGCCGGAAAAATAAATATATGGTTTTGGTGATGTTCGGGGGAATATTTAAAAAAAACGATTTGTTTTCCTTCTTACAATTTTGTGATTGGCAGGTGTAATTTTCCTTGTGGTTTTGACATTTTCTAATTTTTTTTACTAATAATAATTATTGTAGGGAGTTTTGTTGTTGGAAATATTTCATGAGTTTGTTTGTATAGTCATGTCTTGCAATGGACTCTTGGTGGGGACGCATGGTGTCTTGAGCAGTACATGTGCATTTACTATTTGTGTCTTCTCATTTATTGTGAGGACACTGAAGTATAGCCGTCATTAGTAGGGTATGGTGTAAAGGTTTAAGTCTGTCGAGAAAACTATTATTCACATTGTTTGTTCATTTGCTCAAGTTGTTTGATGAAGCTAATGTTTGTGTTTGTTGGGAGGGTTTTCATCTATTGTGTTGGAAGCGAGGAAGGTGGCCTTTGTAAGTTACTCTATCTCCTACGCTTCAATTTTTTTCATTTGCTTGTTGGTTTGCTCAAATTGGAAGCGACAAAGGTGGCCTTTGTAAGTTCTTATATCTTTTATAGTGTCATTTTATAGTTTTTTGTATATTTGCATTTTAAGGCTAATTTCCACTATGTGCAATCATGCATTGCAAGTGCGTTTGAATTTATTAACTATTAGCTATTCTTTATGGTTAATTATGTTGGGAAAAGTTTTTTTTTTGCTGTTTTCCCATTTGCCCAAGTTGTTTCTGTGAGTGCAAATATGGGTTAGTCTTTCTTGTTCGGTCCTTTACAATTGTCGACTGCTTTTATGGGTTGCTGGTTGTTCTCGAGTTAGATACTTAACACTGTAATTCATTGATGTGGATTTCTCTATTTCCCATGATTAAGAATGGAAGTAGCTAGTTGCATTTCAATCTATTGGGTCAAAATGAGAATTGTTCATATTTGAAGTATTTCTTGCGCTTGAAGTTTAAATTTTGTCTACCGAAGTTTTATTTGTGTTGTTTTCTCATTTGCTCAGGTTGTTTGTCTGAGTGTATTTATGGGTTAGTGTTTCTTGTTTAGTGAAGGAGCTAGCATGATAGTGTGTTTTTTATGATTAAGAATGAAAGTAATATTTCCTGGGCAGCCATGCATTGCAACTGCATTTGAATTTATTTAACGAAAAATAAAAATTATGCCTAGGTAATTGGAAGATGTTGTTGTTGGAGAATTTGTTTTTCCCTTCTTGCAATTTTGTGATTGGCGGGTGTAATTTTCCTCGTGGTTTTGGAATTTTCTAATTTTTTTTAATAATAATAATTATTATAGTGAACTTTGCTATTGGAAATATTCATGAGTTTGTTTGTATAGTCATGTCTTGCGATGGAATCTTGGTGGGGATGTGTGGCATCTTCAGTAGTCCATTTGCATTTACTATTTGTGTCTTCTCATTTATTGTGAGGAGACTGAAGTACAACCGTCATTAGTGGGGTATGGTGTGAAGGTTTAAGTCTATCGAGCAAACTATTGTTCGTGTTTTTTGTTCATTTGCTCAGGTTGTTTGATGAGGTTGAAGTTTGTGTATGTTGGGAGGGTTTTCATCTACTGTGCTCGAAGCAAGGAAGGTGGCATTTATAAGTTACTCTATCTTTTACAGTTTGATTTTTTTGCATTTGTGTGTTGGTTTTCTTGCATTGGAAGTGAGAAAGGTTGCCTTTGTAAGTTCCTATATCTTTTATAGTTTTATTTTATTTTATTTTATTTTATTTTGTAACTTTTCTTTTTATGGTTAATTTCTACTATGTGCAGTCATGCATTGCAAGTGTGTTTGAATTTATTAACTGTTGGCTATTCTTTTATGGTTAATTCTATTGGAAAAATTATTTTTTGTGTTGTTTTCCCATTTTCACAAGTTGTTTCTGTGAGTCTAAATATGGGTTAGTCTTTCTTGTTCAGTCCTTTGCAATTGTGGACTACTTTTATGGGTTGCTTGCTCTTATCTAGTTAGATACTTAACACCGTAATTCGTTGGTATGAATTTCTCTATTTCCCATTATTAAGAATGGAAGTAGCTAGCTGCATGTCAATCTATTGGGTGAAAATGAGAATTGTTCGTATTTGAAGTATTCCTTATGCTTGAAGTTTAATTTTTTTCTAGCGAAGTGTTATTTGCCTTGTTTTCGCATTTGCTCAAGTTGTTTCTCCAAGTGTATTTATGGCTTAGTGTTTCTTGTTCAGTCAAGGAGCTAGCAGGATAATGTGCTTTTCAGGATTAAGAATGAAAGTAATATTTCTTGGGCAGGAATGCATTGAAACTGCACTTGAATTTATTTAACAAAAATGAAAATTACACCTAGGCAATTGGAAGATGTTGTTTGCATTTCCTGCATACATGCATTGCATTGCAATTGCACTTGAATTTATTAAATAGTGATAAAATTAGGTCCAAGTAATTGGAAAATATCTAGGTATAAAATCATTAAATTTGTGTTGTTGAAATGAGGCATTGGTAACTTGGTATGCCTTTTACAGTGTCATTTTATAGTGGTTTGCATGTTTGGATTAAATGGGTTAATGAGTACTAATTTTAGTTGTTTGTATTTTGTGTGCTAATTTATATTCTTCAATATTGTTATTTTCTTGTATGGGTTAGTTCTTGTTGTTGACTTAAATACCTAACAATGTAATTCGTTAATGTCGATTTCCTTGCTACCCATGATTAATAATGGAAATACCTAGTTGGACGTGTTTGTAAGTTTCGGTGTCTTTTACTGTGTCCTTTTTATAATTTTTTGCATCTCCGCGTCTTATAGGTTAATGCCTTCTATTTGGATGCATTCATTGCAATTGCACTTGTGTTTGTTAAATGACAATGAATATTAGGTCTAAGTAATTGGAAAATGTGTGGGTGTAAAATTATTAAATCTATTGTTGTTGAAAGGGTTTATGTCTATTTTCATAACTGAAGGTAGGTTGCAATGTAGGCCTATTTTGCACTTGTTGAGTAGCTTGTTGTGCAACTTGTGTGTTTTGTCCTTTTTGAGCTTGGAACTAATGAAATGCCTTTTGTTAGGCTTGTTGAGTTGCTTACAATGTGATGCTATATTGGTTGGACATGTTTGGTCTTGGTGGTGGTGGTGGTGGTATATTTGGAATGGTATTTGTTGTTGTGATGAGGGGTGTCATTGTATTGAGGATAGTGATTTGTATATTGGATGGTGCGATTGATATGCTTGGTCCTTGAGAGACCATGTTTATGGATGGTGTAGTGATTGCTTGGGTCACTTGGATGGTTGCCATTTTTTGTTGTGATATTGATGGCAAGATCAAAGGATTCAGTATGATGCTCTAATTTATGATTGGGGGATTGTTTGGATCTTGTTGATTGATGGTTGGTAAAGGAGGTTTCCTTAAACCAAGAAGTGGTGTGGATGTTAATGGTAGAGGTGGAAATGGTGAAAAAATGGGTGGTGTGTTCCCTTGAGCAAATGATGGTGATGATGATGAGGGATCAAAGATTCCCCCTTCTCTAAATAATCCACCTTCTCCTTGTGAGGTCATAGGGAGAGAGGTTTGTGTGTTGAGAGGATATGTCGGTGTTGTGTGAAAAGAAGATGGGTCATTAGGATCATGGAAGGTGAGAAGAACATATGGGTGTAGCAGATTTTGAGGAACAAATTGACCCAATATGGTATTTGCATCCAAGTCTTAGTTATTAACAAGAGGATGTGTTTGAAGAGAATGAAGAAATGAGCTTCCCTTATTAACAATAGGTTGAGTTAGAGCAATGGATGATGTGATTTGCGAGATGGATTGAGTGATGCTTTGGAATGAGGGTGTGAATGAAACCAGAGGCATGATCCCAAGAGCCTTTTCCACAATAGTGCTTACATAATAGTCAGAAGGGAGTTTAGCCCCTTCTTTTGCCAGTTCTAGCATATATTTGGAAGGATTGAGCCTCATCATAGTATTGAAAATTCTGTGAGTTTCAAAATTTTGGACCATTTCAATGATTTCATCTTGTGTCATCCCTAATACATTATTGGTGATGTATTCCACTTGACCTTCCTCTTGATAATTTTGTGGTAATAGAGGAATATTGGATGTGGGACTTCTAGATCCAATTGGATTTATTTTGGGAGCGGTTTGACTTAGGTCACTCAAAGTTGATGTTTCCTTGTTGGTTTCCATGTTCTTCTTATGTTGAGATCTAGTTTGAACCATAAAATAGGGATCAATTTTCAAGAATGTAATAGATGAACCTCTAACTCTTTGGATTGATCTAAACTTTAGGAAAAAAAATAAAATCTAGGATGATTAAGGATCAAAGGGCGATGATGAAATATGTGAAAGATGGATGACTGGTGAGTGATTCGAACTCTTGAGAAATCTTGAAGGAGATGCTAAACTTTAGGACTTTGGATTGATGTTTGATTTGATTTTGGATTGGTTTGTTTTGATTTGGTTTGGATAGTGAACTCATAAACTCTAAGAGGTTGGATGTTTTCCTAGAGTTAACTTGTCCACAAGATGCTAATTTAACTAAGTGTGTAAAGAAGGATTCATTTATACATACCTAGCCAAACAAGATGATTTTGATTTGTTTTGAATTTTGGATTATGGTTTGGATAATGAGATCATAAACTCTAAGAGGTTGGATGTTGTCCTAGAGTAAATTTGTTCATAAGATGGTAATTTTACTAAGTGTGTAAAGAAGGATTCATCTACACACACCAAGCCAAACAAGATGGTTTTGATTTGGTTCAAATGATTTTCCCAAAGTTTAGTATGAATGATTTTTTTCAAGAGTTCCAAGAATTGTTTGTGAGATGATTTTTTTATTTTGATGTTTGAGAATGGATGAAGGTTTTGATTTTGATCCTAAGAGACTTAGAAATACTTTTGTTTACTAGACCAAGATGTTGAAGAACATGCTAGTACTTCCTATGTGAGATACTCAAACCTTTGAAAGAGACTTGGATTTTGACAATAGTGAAATGAATACAAATTTGGATTGTTCTTTGATGCACATTTGTAAAAGTTGAATGTCAATCTTTCCCTAAATTCGTAAAGCATGGACAAATATTTCTTGCGAGCTTTTTGACTAATACCTTCAAATTTTGGTTTTCAGATTTTGATCTTTCGTGAAATCATTTGAAAGAGCACATGTGTGGGGTTCAATTGTTCTTATCTTTGCCTAATGAATTCCTTTTACCAAACATACTCTCTTGATTATATTGTCAAACTAAGTGTCTAATGTCCCAATTTCTTTTCATCCCAGAAAATCCATTATGTGGAAATCAAGAAATTTAAGGAAAAAGTTCCCTATTGTTGACTTTAGTGAGAGAAAATTGAGATGAAAATTTGAAATACTTAGAAACCTCTAAGGATAGAATCCCTAGGGCAAGCAATAGCACTTGGATTTTGTTAAAGGTATTTTCCCCTCCTAAAGGGTTTGAATTTTGATGTTCATGTTTGAATGTTTATTTTTCAATGTTTTAAATCCAAGCAAAGTGTTTTGATTCCAAGAAAATGTACAACCCTATGTATAAAAATGAGACAATATTTGTTGAGTTCCCACTTGGATAAATCCAGCTATGCCTACTCCTAGCGGATGATTAGAAGCTAGACCACACAAGCTCCCCCTTATAGTGTACTCATTTCTTGGGTTAGCCAAGCTTTAGTACCCATGAAAATCCCATGGAATACTTATCATCTCTACTAAGAGCCATAAAAACATGGGACAACTTCAGAATGACCATTCTTGCAACAATAAATAGATTAAGGATTTGGGATTTCTAAAAAAAGGGTTCTAGTATAGGCATTTTGTTCATGGGGGATCATCCATTTGGCAATAGACCATTGCTGCCATTATTGTCGAAACAATCCTTGTGATACTTGAACTTTCCTCAAGTACCCACAATTATATACCAGTTGGAAGTCGCTTGGCTTTAGCGTGTTGCCAGTTGAGTCGTTCCCTAGGGTGATTAATTTTTCCCACCAGGTAGGCCCTCTAAGAGTAAAAAAAAGTGAGCAAGAACATCCATAGTTCGATCAATCTTTTTCTACATGAACAAAGAGAGAACACACATGATATACCTAACTCACACTCCCAAGCTTTGTTCAATTTTAAGAATCCAAATTGAAGTGTGGAGGAAATCACTTATACAACTTAATATCACCAAAAGACTTTTGATTCTCAAGATCTCTGTGAGGCACAAGAGAAGCACATATGCCTTTTAAATTATATTACTTTGGATAAGAGATTACAAAACATAAAAGGCACATGTTCATTTTAACCTTCAAAGCAAGAATGGATTCCTTTAAAGCATCAATACTGAAGTTTGAGATTTCTTTGTTCAATTGTTAAGCCAAAAAAAAATGTAGTAATTTCCTAAGATTCTTTTTAACCCCTTTGTTTTGTTCTTTTTTAAGCCCAAATTGAAATCTATTGAGTCTTAAAGCTTGAAAGAGAGCAAAGCCTTAAAGTGGGATTATAATTTTTCCCAAAGTGTTTAAAAACACTTGATACAATAGATTGAAGATTCCATAAGAAGCCTAGCTTTCGTTTCCTCCTTTCACTTTTTGATCAAGCCAACCAACAAAAACTAGTTAGAACTATAGAAACAGAGGCAAAAAAAAAAAAGAAATTAAAGTGATCAAAATGAAAAAGAGCACATGTTGCAAAATAATTGAAAACTCCCTTTTACCCAACTCCAATGGTGCAGTCTGGGATGGCGGTGTAGTTTAAAGGAATCAGCGTCGCTACATGGCGATGTTGGGACTGATAGCATCAGACTGTAGAGAAACTAGTAAGCACAATTGCCGCGTTATTTTGACCAGTGACGGAGTTTGGAGTTTGGATGACTAGTCAATAGGGAAATGACTAAAGCATCGCTATTTGGAATTCAAATTTCTAGCGGGAATGACTCTGCATCGCTGTTTGGAGTTTGATAGCGTTGCTAAATAGCGCTGCTGGACTACTAGCAGTGAATTTTGACTATCAGTGGTGTAGTTTCCTGTAAACACACAAAAAAAAAACTTGGTGAAAAAATGTGTTAATTTCTTCAAATTAGCCCTCCTAGTGCCAAAATGTGAATGGTGATCCTAAACCTGCACAAACACAAAAACAAACACATTATTAGTCGAATATGCAAGTTAGAAACAACATTCCCCATGAAATTCATTTGAAATGCAAAGAAAAATAAATAGCCTGAAGAACACAAATAAAAGTTATGAAATCCTATTCAATGAAAACAAACTCTCAATCCTATGGGGGAATTGGTACTATTTTGATGTGGAAAATGGTCCTTTCCCAATTCCTTGCAAGCTTGATGATCAATGGTGAAGATTTG
The DNA here is from genome assembly GCA_007258455.2 of Sequoia sempervirens. Classification (NCBI taxonomy): domain Eukaryota; kingdom Viridiplantae; phylum Streptophyta; class Pinopsida; order Cupressales; family Cupressaceae; genus Sequoia; species Sequoia sempervirens. The sequence goes on from VDFB02271358.1 coordinate 790,356,001, forward strand.
ATGCTCCTTGATGAAATCTCTTCCTAACCTAGCTATCAAATTGTGAAAATGGATGAACTTGATTCAAAACATGAAGATAACTTTTCACAAGTTGTGAATGCAAATACCTAAGATTGTGGATGAGGTTGTGGATCCAAAATCAATAAGAGAGCCTTGTATTTATAGAAGAGAATGATGGAGGAATGAAAAATGGGATGAATGTGGGATCAAACACCAACCAATAGTGTAAAGCCACTTTTCAACATGTGTGTGGACAAAGGTGGAACACATTTTGGTCATGGTGCAAGTAAACGCAATTAGGTGGAAATTCAAATTTGGAGAAGTGACAAATTGGAGGGAGAAGAAATTGAAGGAATATTCCCACTAGATGCCTTTTTGAATGAAAAAGGAAGATTTATTAATTAATTAAATTGATTTTCATTAGCAAGTTGCAAAAGCTAGAGGATTTGATAGATTAGGATTAGAATTAATCATGATTTGATTAATTTAGATAAAATTTAGCTAATTTGACAATTTGATTTAGATTTTAGGATTTAAATAAATCAAAATGAGAGGAATAATGATTTAAACTTAATTAAATAAATTTTGATTTATTTAATTAAAAAGAATGGTGCTAGTTATAAATCAAATAAAGATAAATTTATTTATTTTAAAGGGAATGACTTTAGAGGTTAATTAGATAAAACTGATTTACTTAATTAAATAAAATTGATTTATTCAATTAAAGAGGGGAATGTGATGATTTAATCAAACAAAATGATTTGTTTAATTAAAAGATGAAATATGATGAATTTATTCAAATAAAAATTATTCAGTTAAATTGTTAGTAAAGGAGATGATTCAGGACGAATTGGTGTTAGTAAATTAGGATCAAGTGTATATGATAAATCAATATATTTTTCATGTCTACATTTCTAAATATTCCCCAAAACATGACCAAAACCATTTCTTTATTTTTTCAGGACCATTCGCCACGCAAAATTTTAATATGCAATATTGAGGCGATAACATTAGTTCCCCATGCCAAAAATGGAAAAAGACAATGAGGAAATTGCAATAACATGTGAATAAAATATGTATATATGGTGTCAGTATCCAAGGGAAATATGCTCAAAGACTTCACAATATGGGAGAAAAATATAACACAATCATGTACAAACACATGGGAACACATGAAAACACATGAAACAAAGTTGGAAAAACATATATATATATTTGTATATATTTGTATACATGTCCATATGTATGTTTGTATGCATTTTTATATATTTGTATACATGTCCATATGTATATATGTGTATGCATATATATATGTATGTTTGTATGCATATATATATGTATATGTTCGTATGCATATATATGTATATGTATGTGCATGTGTCATCGTCATTTTATGCTTTATTTCTATGTACCTTTCACGGTTTTCTCATTGGCTGAGACTAGTACTTTCCTCATGAGTTTCTCATTTTCTAATATGTGAGCTCTCATTTATTGTTTGTGGATTGAAGTGAGTGGGTTATGGTGTGAAGTTTAAAACCTATTGATAAAAGTATTATTTTCATTATTTTTTCATTTGCTTAGATCCATGGCAAATAACCCATGTCTTGAACATATAGTGTCAGTGTATACATTAATTTTTGCATACACATAAGTTGACCTAAGCCTACTTAGGAATTTATTGTGGAGGCTAATATTTTTCTAATATTTTTCCCAGCCAATTTATAGACTGGAAAGGTGTTGAAACACCTCAACACCTCATACTTGGCCATTTCTCCTTTACAAGGAGACCCCTGACTGTCTAATAATACAAGATGATTTCATTTGCAATCTTGTGCTTGTTCGTCTACTCCATGATCTTAGTTTTTACATGGTATCAAAGCATTGTGGATAGCTTCAAGTTGTATGTTCTCCATTGTTGCTTGCAACACCAACACAACACACCATAATTGATTCAATCCTAGCCCATCAAAGTCATCTGAGATATCTCTAAACCATAAGGCACAACAATCAAGTTTCCTGTTGAGGTTTGTTTTTGTTTGAAGGAGGCCCGAGGTGGAGGAAAGAAGGGAGAACTAATTTCAGGAGGAAGTAAGTTTAGTTAGCTTGAAGGCACAGTTTATTCTCAAACAGAGACCCCTATTCCTTGAGGGTGAGATTTATTCTCCGCCCCTTGGTGAGAATCTATTTAGTGAATTGTGGGCATGATTTCTTCTCACCTTTGTTCCTGCTAATAAGTTCCAATCTATTCAGTGGATTGGATCATTCCCCAAGTTTGTGCTACACAAGAGGATTTTTTGGATGTGAATTGTTAGAGGGTACTTGCTACACTTGATTTTTGCTATATAGTGGCAAGAATCTTCTGAAAAGTCCTTTGTAGAACCTCCCAATAGGGCATCATGAGTTCCTCATCAATGGAAAAAGTTCCTCATCTGTGAACAAAGCACACCTTACATTGTGTAGGCCACGAGCTTGGATAGGCCATGAGTTATTTTATGGAGGCCATTCTGGCCCTCCTTCACCTACGTAAAGGAGGTCAGTGGTTATTTTTTGCTAGTGGAGAGTTTATTTTAGGTATGGCGGCGAGTTGAAATCCCATGAGGGGGCTCAATTGATAGCATGAGAAATAAGCGGTGTGAAAAATTCACCTTTGTGAGGCATTTATTGTCCTTTTCTTTTGGAATTTAATACTCTACTCTTGTCTATCATTTAATCCTCTCCTCTGGGCATGGGAAATCTGCATAGTACAATGAAGCAAGGCTCCCAGTGCCACAATAAACCCTTAGTCATATGGGATTTTTAGCCCATGGTCACACCCTACCATAGGGGGCTTGAAAATCTTCCTCTCAAGTTTTTTCTCTCTGGAATCATTGTATGTAATTTAATTTAAAAGTGCTATTGTTTGTCCTCTTTCATTCTACCTTGTCATCATATTACCATTACAAAGTGCTAGTTCAAGTTACTTTAGAGTGACAAACACACTTCTTTTATTAATTACACAATATGGGGGGTAAAGAACACATAATCAAGTGGGTGTTGTGTGGTTCATTTACACTCGTCCTCAAGAAGTTCTTGTGTGTATTGTGTTTTAATTTCACTTATGCGCACATTTCTAAGCTTTTCATTTCCACATTTCTTTAAGGAATTAGCTAAGTCAAAGCAGTATGGAATCTAATGTTATTATAGTGCCATTCACACCTTTCAATTATCATGATTGGTAGGTCAAAGCAATTCTTGTACTTAAGAACTAAAGCTTATATAGGGTAACTATGGGAATAGAAAAATAACCTAATGTAGCTAAAGATAAAGATTTTTTTTTCAATAAGTTTGATCAAGCATTTGGTTTTCTATGTTTAAATTTATCTCCTAATTTGTTGTTCCATGTTGAGAACTTGAAAACACCTAACCAAGTTTAGGAAGGTCTTGAAAAACTATTTGGGAAAAAGTATTAACTTAGAAGCCATGAGTTGGATAATCAACTCTTAAATCTTAGTTCTAGTCATTTATCAAATTTAAAGGGATTTTTTACTAAGTTTAAATCCTTGAAGTTGCACTTAAAAGATTGTGGAATTGAAAGGAAAGAGGATCAATTAATCCTTTCTATACTTTCCAAGCTAGGTCTAGAATTTTCTATGTTTTTATCAACTTTCTACTCTACTAAAAGGGCTTTTGGAGCCTCATGGTCAATTCCCACATTTGATAACTTCATTGCTGACCTCACAAGGGAGCAAGAAAAGTTAATTCAAATGCGTACTTTGAAGTTTATGAAACCTCAAGCCCTCCTTACAGGGAATGAAACACATCAAAATTTAAAAGGGGAGAAGAAGAACACTAAAAATGACAAGTTAAGAAAGAAAGCTAAATTGACAACTCCAAAAAGGACTCTCAAGGTAAAAAGAGAGTTGCATGAATATTTTGTAAAAATATTCGACATGATGAACAACACTGCATGAAGAAAAAAATTGAAGTTCTACAACAAATTCTCAAAAAGAATTATATAGGGCTACTTGATTCTATCAAGGTATCTTAATCAAATCAAGATAATACTAAGGACAAAGAGAAATCAAAGGGAAAAGACTTAGTTGCTAAAGCATCTTTATCTCCATCATGGATTCTAGACTCTGGTGCTTCACACCATATGGGTTCTTCATAGGCTGTCTTTTCATCCTTAGAACCATCATGTATGTCCACAATCACCTTAGGTGATGATACTCCAACATTGGTAAAAGGGAGAGGGTTTGTTGAAGTTGAAGGAATTTTTTTTTCAAATGTTTTAAGTGTACCTTCACTCTCAACTAATCTCCTTCCAGTGTAAAAAATAACTCATTTAGGGAAAGGCATGAGAGTACACTTCTCTCTAGATTCAGTTGAGATAAGGGAATTACAAAGCAACAATTTGGTAGCAATAAGAGAGGCAAATCACAAATCACGATTATACACCTTCTCCAATTTCGCCATAAAATTTCTCAAAAATTAGTACTAACTCATTCAAATGAAGCTAGCAAACTATGGCATGAGTGGTTTGGCCATCTTAACTACCGCTTTCTTGAACAACTATGTCAATAGAACATGGTTAAGGGATTACCTAAGGTTAAATTTTGTAAAGGTCTTTATGAAGGTTGTGCACTTGGAAATCATCTAGAAGCAAAATTTGACAAAGGTAAATCAAGGAGGGCAAGACAAGTTTTAGAACTTGTTCATAGTGATGTTTCAGGGGATTTTACACATACGTCTTTTACAAAGGCTAGATATGTTCTCAACTTCATTGATCATTTCTCAAGTTTTACATGGGTCTTCTATCTTAGACAAAAATCATAAGTTTTTGAGTCTTTTCAAGATTTCAAAGCTCTTGTCAAAAAATAATCAGGGAAATTCATCAAGGTTCTTCAAATAGATAATGGGAGAGAATATGTCAACAATAGTTTTGAGTAGTTTTGTATATCAGAGGGGATAGATCTACAACACACAGTTCCTTGTACCCCACAACAAAATGGTGTTGTAGAATGTAAAAATAGATCTTTAAAAGAGATGGCTAATTGTATGATTCACTCTAAGGACCTAACACCATCATATTGGGAAGAAGCAATCAACTATGCATGTTACATACAAAATACAGTTCCACATAAAGCCTTAAAGGGTATAACTCACTTTGAAGGTTGGAAAAGGATAGAAACCTGTAGTTGATCATTTCATAGTTTTTGGATTGCATGCCATGACACACATTCCCAAAGAGCAACACAAGGCTATGGATCCTCAATCCAAACCTTGCATCTTTGTGGGATATCTAGATGGAGTAAAATGCTATCACCTAATCCATCTTACCACACATGAGTTGTTTATTGGGATAAGTGTTAAGTTTCAAGAAACATCTCTTGAAACTATACTTGACACTTCCCAATATATTGTAGAGTCTTCATATCCTAATTACAGTACTGATGATTCAGATCATTCCCACAAGATTCCAAGTGTAGTATCTTCTTCTTCCAGTTCTCACAGTGATGAGGGTTCATCTTCATCTAGTTTAAGGATTACATTAGAAGTTGATATATCTACACCAGACTCACCCACATCTTACACTATACATAGGAAAAATACAAGGGTACAAGATTTAGCAAATGGTAGACTAATTCAAGAAGATTTTTAGGGGGGCACATGCCTTCTTTTCTTTAGTTTCAGATCCACAAACATTTAAAGAGGCATCAAGCATACCAAAGTGGGATATTTCTGTGGATGAGGAATATGATTCCTTGATTAGAAATCACACTTGGGATTTGACTTCTCTTCCTAAGGGAAGGAATATAGTTTGATGTAGGTGGATATATCAAACTAAATTAACAACAAATGGGTTAGTTGATAAGTACAAAGAATGACTGGTAGCCAAAGATTTTTCACAAGTTGTAGGCATTGGCTATACAAAAACCTTTACACCAATTGGTAAGATGACTTCCATTAGAATCACACTTTCTATTGCCTCATCACATGGATGTAATGCACATCAGATGGATGTGAAGAGTGATTTTCTTCACGAAGACCTTAAGGAGTAAATCTAAATGGAACAACCACCAAGTTTTATTTAGGATTCATCCTTAGTTTGTAGACTTAAGAAATATCTCTATGGCCTTAAACAATCTCCTAGAGCTTGGTATTCCAAAATGGACTCCTACCTCCTATATTAAGGTTTTACTAGATGTCATTCTGATCCTAATGTGTATCTACTATGAAAAGATGATTCACTTTTGATACTGGTTCTATATGTTGATGATTTTTTGATTACTAGGAGTATTTCATCTACCATTATAGCAACGAAGACATCACTTTAGGATAGATTTGACATGATAGACTTGGGTTTATTGCACTACTTCCTTGGAATCAAGATTTCACAGTTAGCTTCAAGGATTACTCTTGCACAACCCAAGTATACTCTTGATCTACTTGCATGGTCTTATATTACTACTTGCAAACCATCTCTGACTCCCTTTCTTTCTGGAGTGAATATTGAGACTTCTTGTACTACACCATTGGTTGATGCTATATTGTATCAACAACTTGTTGGTAGTCTTATAGACTTGACTCATACCAGGCCAGACATTTCCTATGCAGTAGGCATGGTTTTGAGATTCATGTAGGAAACTCATGAGCTACATTGGAAATCAACTAAGAGGATCCTTCACTATTTTCATGGTACTCTTGGGTTTGGGATTCACTACAGAGTTGGTTCATCACTTGACTTGGTTGGTTATACAGATTCAGATTAAGCTAGTGACATTGAGCATCGTAAGTCCACTTCAGGTTACAATTTTTCACTTGGTTTAGGTCCTATCAGTTGGTCTAGCAAGAAGCAAAATGCTATTTCTATATCATCCATAGAGGTAGAGTTTAGAGGGTCTATTAAATCAGGTACTGAGGCTATATGGGTTCAAGGCATTCTTTCTAAGTTTGGTACTCCTTTTAGGAAGCCTATAATCATCTATTGTGAAAACCAAAGTACTATTTAGATATGTAGGAATCTAGTTCAACATCAACAAACCAATCACATAGAGATTCATATGCATTACATTCGTGAGTTGATTCTTGGTTAGATCATCGACTTAGTCTTTTACCAGTCTTCAGAGTAGGTTGCTAACATCTTCACCAAATCCTTCACTGAGAGAAATTTCATTCATCTACGAGTTATTCTTGGCATTTGGTCTATATCAACATCATCATCATCCTTGGGGGGGCTTTCTAGTCTTCTCCACTTCTCATTTTTGTTGTGGATAGTTTTTTCCCACTGGGTTTTCTATCTTACTCTTTTTTTAAGAGAGATTGAATTGTACATGGGTACCTCACCAGGCTAGTAGTAGGGACCCATTTTATCCATTCCCACCTAAGTTATGCTTAAGGGGCTGTGTCATTGTATACATTAATGTTTGCATACACATAAGTTGACCTAAGCCTACTTAAGCATTTATTGTGTAGGCTGATATTTTCTTGATATTTTTCCTAGGTAGTTTATAGACTAGAGAGGTGTTGAAACACCTCAACACCTCCTACTTGGATATTTCTCCTTTATAAGGATACCCTGGATGACTATCTAATAATACAAGTTGATTTCATTTGCAATCTTGTTCTTGTTTGTCTACTCCACGATCTTGGTTTTTATAGATAAACATTCTCCAATTTATATGACATATATGTTCCAATTGCTTCCACCTAATTTTCATTGATATTTAATAAACTCAAGTGAAATTGAAGTGTGATACATGTGTTCACAAAATGCAAACAATAAAAAATGATAGACATTCACCCATAAAATACAAACGTGTAAAAAACTATAGAATGACACATACATATATATGAAAATGTAAGTATGTATATATTAAGGTATGTATACATACATGTACATATGTGCTTATATGTATGTGCATATGCATATATTAACTCTACACATATACACTTACATATGTTTATAAAACAACACATGTGTGCATATATATGTGTGTGTGTGTGTATGTATATATCTATATATATATATATATGTATATATGTATGTATGCATATTTATATACACATATATTTCCATATGTATTTTTGTTGATATAGATATATGTGTACATAAAAAAAGTATGTATAGATATATGTATATATATATATATGTATTTACATGTGTGTGTGTATATACAAGTATACCTATATGTGTTTATATACACACTTACATATACATATCTATATATGAGAGCATATACATACATATATATGTATATGTATTGAGCTCCATGAATATATATAAGTGTGTGTGCATATATATATGTATGTGAATATATATAGATATGTGCCCATCTATGCATTTTTTTGTGTATATGTATGTCTCTATATGTGTGCACGTGTATATAAATGTAGAGATATACACCTATGCATGTATATATATAGATATCTGCATATATATCTGTGTGCATATATATGTATTTATACATATATATGTGTGTGTGTGCATATGTGTGTGTGTGCATAGACATGGCACAATGTGTTTTGTAGTTGATGTCGATTTTGTAGGTGTCTATGTCAATTGTTTATTGATTTCCATCCTACCACAGTTGTACAAACTAATGTGCTGCTGCAATGAATGTGAAGAAGCCTGCTCTGAAATGGTTTGTGCACCTACAACTGCTATCAATGGCCATGTATAGAGAAAAAAATAGGTAAATTGCAATGTCATTTATTTTTTCGATGCTTAAAAGTTGTAGTTTATACATTATAGTATATTTATGTGACCTTTTGTTTGAACCTATTTTGAAGCTATGAAAAGAAGAAGACAATCAAATTGGAGAGGAATTTGCATTAGTGACAATGTTAGTTGATCATGAAGTAGAGATAACCATTGAGAAGTTGAGCTAGTATATGAGTAAGGTTTTAATTATTTTTTCTTGCATATTCACTTTTAAATATTCCCTAGACCGAGTGAAGTATGGGTATTAAATTTACAATAGACAATGCAATGTCTTTTCCATTTTTGCTTATATGCATTTCTTATGCTTTTTAGAAGATTATGGAAATTATCTCACAAATGCACAGTCTGTTTGGTGAGACTTCATAGCTTTTCCAAATGCATGGATTCAACAATAGATAATAATTCAGGTTTATTTTCCATCATATTTTGTGGTTTGTTTATGTTTCATATTTATTATGTGTTATAGTCATGTGCTTTTCAGATGTTATGTACTAAAGGTGATATGATCTATGTGAATTTCAGTAGTGACTATTGCAATTTATGTTTTAATCTTGGGTGGCTTTCAGCTAGTGAACCCCAACTATATTTCATCTGCTAGCATGAATTTGGGCATTGGTGCTTCTTCAAGTGTTCAAAAACTACATCTCAAAAAGGTAGCTACAAAGACAAAGATCAAAATCCTATTTGTTTTAGGTTATTTTTTAATTCATTAGCTACATGTGTTGATTTTCTAATAGTAGCAGGCTATTGCTTCTATTATGAAGATACCTATCAATTTTAATAATAAATAAAATTTATGTATGCATGCATTTCAATTTCCAATGGGACATGTCAACTACTATGAACAATGAAACTTATCCACCAACGATATACATAGTGATTTTTCCAATATGTGCATGGTGTCCATTGATCAAGAAACAAACAGAGCACTGTGTTTATCTTCAACAGGTGGGCATTTTTCTATCTAGATAAGTTTAAATGAACAAGAAATATAATCCATAGATACACTAACATAAACAATTTGAGCAAATGAAAAAATAATGCAAATAATACTTTGGTTGAGAAACTTAAAACTTCAAAACCAAGAACTATTTCAAATACAAGCTATTTTCATTTTCATCAAATGAATAGAATTGTAGGTAACCACTTCCATTCTTAATTATGTCTAGCAAAGAAATTGACAAATGTTATGTTGATGTATATGTTATAAATAATATATAGACATATAACTAATTAGGATTTTGTCTATGCAAGCCATTTTTTTGTTTTTATTTCTTTAATCAGAAAGGAAGGACATTGACCCATGAAATGCAAGAGTGTAAAACAACTATAAAATGACACTTTAAAAGACATACAAATTTACAATTGTAAATAATTTGAATTGATATAAATTCAATGGTTTTAGACTTGGACAATATCCAATTTCTTAGACTTGATTTACATTCTCATTTAACAAATTCAAAGACTATTGCAAAGATCATGTATGTCTTGAATAGATAAGATTTATATTTTTGCATTCATCATTGCACAAAATTTCACTACAAAATATTTTTAATATTTGTAGAGATGTGAGTTAAAAATTATTTTGCTCGTTCGAACATCAATGCCTACTATTGAACCTACCCTAAAATTATCTATGGCACCATTGAATTGTATAAGTTGGTGATCCTTTTAGTCCATTGCCTCACATTAATCTGTCACCATCCTTTGCTATTGTTATGTATAGTTTTGTTTAATGCGCATCTCTTTGAATTATCAATTCATCTATTTTAGTTTGCAAAAATTTGAATTGTTTTCATATTTTCTATTTGTAAATGTATTTGAATCAGTTAGGGGACTTGGTTTTGTGAAGGCCTTTGATAACAGCCTATGCAATACTTCACAATTCAAATGGAATTATGGACCAATGTAACATAGTTTGTCATTAGAAGAGCATTCATGATATTAACTCTCCCTAATACACTTTTGAATGTAGCAATAGTGATGACTCTATAGGGGGGAGGAGATGAGACACACACATCCAATTTTTGAAATTCCACATGAACAAAAAAATAATATTTGTATGCATTCTTTTTCTTATGAAGAATATTATGTCTCCACCCCAAGTTTCTTCAATGGAATCAAAACAACCAACAATATTATTTATTGCTAAAATAAAAAATTGAAGCATTTCTTTCACACAAACACACACACACACATATGTGTGTGTGTGTGTACATCCATGTATCTATGTGTACATATATATACATATATGTATATATATGCTTGTATTATATAAGCTTATATATACAAGCATATATATTTGTATATGTATGAAACAATAGACATAAGCTGAAAAATACAGAGGAGTGGGAAAACTATGAAACAATGCTATAAAAGTCATGCAAAGTTAGAAATGCCTTGTTTTACAGTCGCCCTACAGTAGACATGGATTTAATGATTTTTACAGCTAGAATTTTTCTAGTTACTTAGACCTAATTTTCATTTTCATTTAATAAATTCAAACTTGTAGTAGGAATGCATGCATGCGGGGGAAATATTATTTCTATTCTTGACCATCAACAACACTATTGATCATCAAAGCTTGCACTTCTCTCACAGTCTTATGGGAAATTCAGTGAGTGGGGGACTAATTTTTGCCTAACTGAATCCCTCTAGGATTTTTATAGAAATCCATTTCTTCTCTAGGTTTTAGAGAAAAGGGTAGACATAAATGTAAACATAAAACAAAAAATAGTGATACACCAAATCTTTTACAACATTTAAAATCTAATATTTCCTATGAATAATATATTTAGACACAGAATGCCACAACCCTTCATTGTTGGGAAGAGAATGAACAACAAAGGCTAACTTCAAGCATAGTGTAGACATTCAAAATTCTCGCAGGTAGTGTTCATTAAGGTCTGATCAAACATAAAGATTTCCAAGGTTAACAAAAAACATTCTAAAATTGCATAAAATCTCTCTCCTAATACAACATAATGTAACAAAACAACAACCCTTTAGAAAAATAGAAGTCCACAAACATAATCCAATTTTCACAAGTTATTATCCTACTATATAAGCCCACAACATGGAAATCAACAACTTAAACTATTTGAATTCAGCTTGACATAGTATTTTATTCAGAATGAAAGCATAAAGAAAGAAATTTTCATAAAGGCCATACATGGACAGTCTCAAAGATCTCTTCCAAAATGATTCGTGCTTAAATATCAAATGAACTTTAAAACAGAGGTTAGATTCCAATCCGGTAATAGTTTGAGCATAAACAATATAAAATTCCAAAGAAAAGTAGTTTTGCAATTCTACTTCTAAAAATAGTCCTATAACTTAAGAAAATTAAATAAAAAATTTCCTTAGCAAAGGAAACTGAAACTTGGAATCCAACCCTTTGTTTTGTTTCCGCCTCTCCTTTATAGCTGGTAAAAGAGAAAACCACTGCCACAACATAGAAGTAATTATTGTCAAGTGTGGGAATTTGATAGCACACGATCTGATAATGGAAATTTAGTTAGGTAACAATAATCTTTGCTCATAAATTCTCAACTATCACATTAATGCTCTTTAGATATTTAGCAAAGATAGTTATCTAAAAATGATCAGATCCTAGAAATAATCCTAGAAAAATTCTAGTTGACCAGTCATGTAACCCAATGATGCCGACTCAAAGCTTCCATCTAGAAAACCAAAAAGTGGCCAGCAAGGTCCAGAAAGCTCCCAAAAAGATTGCTTCATAAAAGAATAAACTACTTGTAGTGGAGTTGACATGTCAAATAGGAATGAATTCTCAAACTCATGAATATAGCTCCTTGAGAAAATCCTTGATGAGTTGACACATGTCCCAACTCTCTCTCGAAAGCAAGGTGAGAAATGAAATCTGTGCAGCCACCACATGGCATGTTATGTACCTTTTCAACCACTTTACTCTTACGCAAACACATCCGAAGCCAAAAACATATACAAGCTGAAAATGAAAAATGATCTAGTAAAAAATACTTCACATTTCTGGCGACTAACAGGGGGTCTTCACTCGTGGAGGGATGAACCTAGGCCTCTGGTAATTCTTGGAGTTTGTGGAAAGTAGAATGCTGCACTTCCCAATCTACATCAGTCAGTCAGATGGGAGTATGGATGTGTGTATATTATTGCTCTAGCTCACAATTTTTTTTGAAAGAAATAAATCCCCATCTAGAAGAAACCACCCCAAGGTAATAATAGAGTCAAGAAAGAGGAAATATCTCATGCTCAATATCATCAATTATGGGCGTTGTGCTTGAACCTAAGAGTTCTATAGAAGTTCAGACCTTCCATTGGATTGCATCTATGACCTACTCAAATGTCAACACATATGCATCATGCAAAAGAAGAGGAGGTAGCACAAAGTCAACTAGGATGCCAAAGTCCTAGATTTCATTGAACTACTTTTTCAATTCCATCTAACAATCCTTGCACCTCGCTGTGACCTTGTGGTAGTTGATGATCTCGTTTGCTTTGATGGAGGTGGCTCTTCGATCGGTAATCCCTACACTTTTTAGGGCCTTATCAGTGGCCACACACAACTTGGAAATCAAGCTTTGTGATTCTGCCAGTTAGGGAGTACATATTTGCATAAATTAATTGGCCATTGGACCAACCTTCACATTTAATTCATGTACATCCCTTAAGAATGGTAAAGTGAGCCCAAGAATGGAAAAAAAACCATGATCTGCTCCTAATGTGTAGATGTCAACTTCTTCAATATTCAGAGGGTCCTAGATCATCATGGAGTAGATATCTCTTGATTAAATTGAGCCTCTCTTGCTCTTACACTCTCCTCCATTTGAATTCTTTCTCTTAGGGAATTTGTTAGTTCTGAGTTTAGCCTTTCAATCTCTTTTTTTGACTTTTCGGCTTCCACATGGGCCTTTTGAAGATTGTCGTAAGTTTGAGATTGGAAACCATCCAACTCTCTTCTCATGTTTTCCTAAGCGTGCCGGTACTCTGCATTCCTTTGGCGCTTAGTAGCCAACTCAACTTTCAATCTTTCAATTTCAGCATGAAGCTAAAACTTTTCACCCTGGGCTTCTACAAGAAACTTGGGTGTATCTCCTTGCTGAATCTATATTTTCCTTATGTGAGCCATCTCGACATCTCTAGCCTAGATCTCATTCTACAGCCTTCTCACTATTTCCTTCACATTTATTAGCTCTATCTTGCGCTTCTTCAATTTTCTTCCTAGTCTCTCATAGTCCACATATACCACCTTCTGAGTGGCCTTAGCTAGGACCACTTTATTGCACGAGCGAGTTTTGTTCAAATCCAAGCCAATGGCTCTGATGTCATAGTCCTCTATGTGCATCTTTCCTTTAGGCCTAAACATGAGCAACTTCATGGTAGTGATTAGGAGAGAGTTCTTCTCTTCACTGATGCAAGCTTGAATATTCTTGGTGGCTGGCAATGCGAAATTATTTAACAATAATTTTTGCTTCTTGACCTATCGGGCATGCTTCATTGCATGGAAATGCTCTTGGAGACTCTGAGGGGTATTAATGCTTTGTGCAATAATGGAAGCACTAGCAGGGAGTCCAAAAATGGTGATAAAAGAAGAAAATTTGGATATATGAGCATGAAGGGAAGCAAAATGGAGTGTTATCATGGAAAAAGGTGGGATACCACATTAAGATTGGCCAGGGAAAAAACCAGTCAGGGTGAAACGAGAAACAAGTGAAAGGAGAGGTGCCTTCCTAGAAGTGGATGGAATGGAAGTGATAGGAAATCCCTTGATAGGGCGATCAAAGAATCAACAACGACATAAGAAAATGTTGCACATTTGATGCGTGGGGTAGTTTCAGAAGATTCATTAGAAATGGGAGGGGTCATATTCAAGACTATTAGCTCAAGGTCTGAGGATAGAGGATTTCTTTCCATGAGAGGGGACAAAGGAGTCACCAAATATTCACATGAAATAAGAAGAGAGGGAGTAAAACTTACCTGGGCCATGGTGGTTAGAACATTTTTTAGGACAGACTCCGCTTCTTCTTCTCCTCAGGCTAACATGTCGGGTGCACCTAGATCCTAGACTCATCTTCTTTTTAAATCTAGATGAAAAAAAAATTTAAATCTAGCCTAAACACTAGGATGTTTCTCTCCATCCATTCAAAATTTTGATGCAAAATTAAGTGATCCAAGAAAGAAGAATGCTTGAATTTAGACTCAGTGCTATTATTCTTCAATTTCTCTAGCATTTTTCTGGCTATTACATCAACAAAATCATAATATTTATGGTTTTCTTCTCTTTTTAGCGAGAAAAACCAATCCCACCTGAAAAAGGATGGACTTCCTCATCATTATCAAGCCTGAAAACCTAGGCCAACATTGAGAATACAGAATTTGTGTCTTTCTTGAATTTCCTACATGAAGGAGGAAAATAAAGATGACCTCTCTTTGGCTTTTGCTTTGCTTCCTCCTCATAAAAACTTTTTTTCTTGGCTGTTTCTTCACTGAATATATCCATATTTTTTTCATCAAAATTTTCAGCACCCTAGGTCATAGGGATAAACAACATATCCCATATGGCTTCGACATAAATGGTAACTTTGATATGGTTAGCCTCAATGGATCATATCCTTTTGTTGAATCTTCTAGCACATGCATTGACCATCTCTGGGAATTGGTGTACAATAGTGAACATGAACTGTGGCAGACCACAATTCCAAAGCCAAAATGTGAAACCCTCAAATAGCTCATGCTCTACCATTCTTTGAAATATGTCCTCCCTTAAATATTTAGGGTTAGATGACAACCTAGGGTCAAAAACATTATCGGCGACATCTTACACCACCTCTCTTAGGATACTTTTGTCTAGTTCAATCCTTCTACAAAATTTGAATGAGCACTCCTCATGTGGTAGGGCATTGGCAAATGAGTTCCGCCCAAAAATATCAGTGTAACCAAGTCATTTGCTTGAGGCACCAAATTTTCTACTAGATGTTGATGGCTATGCCATGGCTATATCAAGAAGTTGCAAAGAGTTTCCTTAATGAAAATGACCACTTTCCTTTTTCCTCTTGGAAAAATCTACTTTTGAGCACAATTAATTTCCTCGCACGTACACATAGTTAAGGCTACACTGTTACTACTAGTCTATTAATTGTTTCCATTGAGGTGATACATGTGAATTTGAGATTCGTATCCCTTAGGAATGTTGAAGATGTTGTAAGAATGGAATTAGTACATTCTCCTCACCGCCTCTTTCACAAATAAACTCATTGTATTGGAGCATGTGCTTTTAGGTATGAGAAACATGCTAAAGTGATGCAAGGTACCTTTGAAAAGATTTTCCCATTAATTTTTTAGAACTTAGCACGTTAATCCATGTCTTTTCACATAAACAAGCTATTTGGTGCTGATGATGGAAAAGGACACACATCAATAATTGACATAAGATAGCATTTAATCCCAATGCCCAAATATAATTCTTAAGACCTCCTGTTAGATACTCTGTATGATTTATCTACCTTCCTCCATTTTGCTTTGATATTTTCCTGTTGCCATCTGACAAAAAAGGACCTTTCATTGGTTAGGTTTTCTAGCTTATCTTTTCTATATATAGCTATGCCACCTTATTGCAACATTCATTCAAAAATATAGCCTTTAACTTGAGCCAATTTTTTTGTTGTTTCCCATTCCACCACAATTCGCTACTTTCTAAGAATGTTGGCTAGCTTAGGAACTCCTATTTGGCTTCTCCCACAGAGGCCATAGTATTGCTTTACGGGAGAGATCACTAGTGAAAAAATCAAGCACCTAGTGAAGAGGTGCAGTTGTCTTGCCTTGGTTGTGTTTATGTGGGTAGTCAACAAGGACCTCATTGAAGACAAGAACTAGCTCTAGAGCAAGTACACCATTTTTTCCTGCTTCATCACCTCTTTGATCAAGCTGAATGTGGCCAAACCCATGATGATTGAATTATTCCACCAGATGTTTGACGTTGCATTGATGGAAGGGCTTGGCGAGATGGTGCAAGTAGCTATCCTTGGTGTTGGTATTTTGAGCACCATGGATCTCTGCAGGCACATGGACTAATGGATAGAAGTACCCTGGATGCCCTTCCTTTTTGAATTTCACACCATGGACCTTGAGATGCATCACTCAGGATCTCATCCAATGACCACCTACCTACTACAAGAGTACAATATGGAGCATGTTCATTGGCTCACCTATAGGAAGCACTTCAAGTTTCTGGTGTAGAGCCATGGTGACTAGGTTGGAAACCTACACTGTGTGGAGCTCGTATGTGTTGTGTGTTCATCCCCTCTCTCATCCTAATAGAGAAGAAGAAGAAGAAGAAATCAAAGAAGAAAAACCTAACGATGAGCCCTTTTGGCTCCCTATACAATGATTGGAGGCTTTTCTTTACTATTTTTTGCATGTTGCCTCCATTTTGCTTCATACCTCTTTTTGGGTTTTCGAGAGAGAGCATCATGTGTAAATATAAGCCTCATACTAGTATTACATTGTAAATTTTTGATGAATATAATATAATACTATAATTTTCTACTTTTTCCTTTTTCTATTTTGACTGGCTTATTCTCAAAATTAAGTGTATTTACAAAAAAAATACATATGGTACATAACTATTAATTTTTTTAAAGAACTACATATTTTAATGGAATAATTTTAGATAAATATCATTCACCGGTATATCTAAAGCATTACTTTCCATATCTTCAAGTTCATACAAATTATTTTCCTTGCATGCCCCAATTCAGAAAGGTCCCTTCCATAGCACTTCAAATTTTGTGTGTTGCCCTGGTTTCGTACTACATTCATCGTACTTTAGCACTAGGCTCCCTTCTCTGAATTTTGGGCTAGATGTCTTTTTTGTTGAACCATTTCCTTATTGTCTATTGATGGTTGATCATGGCTTCATAAGCCTTTTCTCTATCTTCCTCATGTTTGAGGAGTTCTACCAATTGTACTTCCATTCTACCACTTTCTTCAATCTCCAGGGCTTTCAATATTTGTAAGGTAGGAATTTCTATGGAAATAGGTAACACTACCTCTTTTTTCGTACACTAGTTCATAAGGGGAGGTCATTAGGATTTGCTTGGGAGTAATCTGGTCCACCCACAAAGAAAATCGCAAGTCCTTATGCCAATCCCTTTGTCATTTAGACCTAATACACTTGATTAAACTAATTAGGTTTTCGTTAGTAGACTCCACTAACCCATTTCCTTGTGGGTAGTAGTTCGATGAAGTTTTAAGGAAAATCCTATGTTTGATAGAAAAATATGACATCCCAAAACCTACAAAAGCTCGAGCATTGTTGAATATGATGGGGTGAATCCACAATAGTGGTTTACAATTTGATGGAGGAAGGAAAACTCACATAAAATGAGTGAATGGAAAAAAAATTGATTTTGGGGGTTTGAATGAATTTGTTGGTTCAAATGAACCAAAAAAGCCTTTGGTTGAACCTAGGTTCAAGCAAACCAAATTAATGCATGCATAGACAATTTTTTTTTAAAAACCTTTTTTGGAAAGGGCGTTTGGCAGAACCTAGGTTCGACTGAACCCCTATGGGTTTGACCGAACACCCCTTTTCCCTCATTCACCCCCTTAGGCACTTTGAAAACCTAAATTTTTATGCTTCAAAGTTCGAGTAGAGGATGAAAATGGAGGAGTCTTCACAAACCCAACTAGAATCAACTATTCCTCAGAATGAGCTATCCAACGAATATAATTTTAATATGTTTTGGTTTTATTATGTATTTATTTTTTTAGTTTTATTAAACATAGGTTTTTCATCAAAAATAAAGGTCTTTGTTCTACACATGTGCAAAAATAGCTATTTATCAATTTTTTTGTTTTTGAAAAATATGAGTGCACTAGATATTGAAGTCCTTGATCCAACAGAAAATTAAATTTAAATTTGATATATACAAAAAAAGTTACGCGTTATACGATCGCGCTATGTCTAAATTGTAATTGGTTTGACTTCGAAACTTGATTAAAGAAAAAATATTCAATAAAAAACTATCTAGCCAAGTGAAGTACTAAATATTGAAGTTACAAATCTAAATTCAATATAATTAGAATTTTATCCTTCATGGAAAAAAATTTATGCATTATACGGTGTGTGTCACTTTTTAAAAATGTTGTTTTATGAAAAAAGCCAGTTTTCATGGGAGATGGAAAAAGAAGTGCAATCTGATTCCAAAAAATTTGAAAAAAATATTTTTAGAATCTACGGAAAAAATGTGATGAGACTTAGTTTGGATCATCTTCAAATTCCTCATGGTTTAGCCACTATAGGTGCCCAAATGTGAAGATTTAGCTAAAAATAATAATTTTAATGTCGAGTTTGGCCAAAAATTGTAAACCATTATTGTTGGATCACCTGATGCTTTTGAGCGAGCCAAATTTAGCTACCAGCTCTTCAAGGAAATTGACAATTTCACCCTCTATGGCATTTTTTATGGCTACGACCTCTATGTACCTTGTGAATTAGTCGGTTGACATAAGGATCCACTTGTGGCCAGCACTAGAAATAGGATTATCATTTTAAAGAAATCCAAACCCCATTGAGAAAAGGGCTCTTGAGTTACAATTGAACTCAGGGGTAAAGCGACACTCTTTCCTTTGCCAACAAAGAATTGGCACTAAGTACACTTTTGCACCAAATGATGTGCTTCAAAAAACATGGAGGAACAATAATATTCCACTCACATTATCTTCAAGGCGGTAGTCTTGGTGGAGAAATTTCCACCCTTAGGACTGTAATGGAACTCATTAAGATCTCTTTCTGCCTATGGCTTATCTAAACATTAGAGCAAGACACCATCATAATTTCTTTTGAATAATACACTTTCAATTAATATATACCTAGTGCCTTCCAATCGATAGTATTGTCTTTTATGGGATGGATGGTTGGTCGGGTAGTGCCCCTTTTGCATATACTCTGTTCGATCTTCCACCCAAGATTTGTCAGACTTGAATTGGTTTGAGTAGACTTGATTGGTCTCCTTTTCAACTACAAAACTTGATTCTTGTGCAATGTGTTTACAAAGAACTCTTCCCCAAACCAACGTGGTTGGTCTAATGTCAACATCATTCTCCAAGATCTTGGTGATCCAATTTTCCCTCTTTTTGGTTATCTCACCTTTCACACGATATACTCCTGCAACTAGGATGTGCAATGAGGATAGTGATCTTATTGGACAACACCAAGTGTCAAAACTTCCTTAAGCTTTTAACAATGGAAAAAGATTTATTCTCTACAAAATTCTACTTGGTCTCATAATCTTTAAGAATCCTTGAGTGAAATGTGATGGGATGCTCTCCATTATTTTCCTCGTCCTTCTGAGTGAGCATCAAAGTTATACTATGTTGGCCACTATACAGATAGAGTAGAAAATCTTTAGAAAATTCAGGGTTAGCCAATGTTGAAGCAGTGAAAATGGCTATCTTTATCTGCTCAAAAGTTGATTTCCCTTGAGGGTCCATTTGAAAATCATATTTTTCTTAAGCATCAGGGTGATCGGTCTCACAATGCCTACGAAATATGATATGAACATGCTGAAAAAGTTGACCTTCCCTAGAAAATACTGTAGTCCCTTCTGATTTGTTGGTAGGGGTAACTCCATTATGGATCTCACCCTTTTGGGGTCTATTGCTATTCCCTCCTTTGCCACTAAAAAAGAAAGTAGCTTACCTTGAGGTACTCTGAAAACACAATTTTTGGGATTCAAAGAAATCTCAAACTATTCAAATTTCTGGAAAACCTTCTCTAGATGATCAAAGTGATCATCCTTTGATTTTGAAAAGACCATTAGGTCATCTAGATATATTAAGATAATTAGGTTGATTAATCCCCTGAAAGAAATATCCATTGCTCTTTGAAAAGTCGCACCAACATCTGAAAGTGCGAATGGCATTTTTGAATATGCAAATGTTCCCCACTTAGTGGTAAACATTGTCTTATGTTGGTCAACTTCCTTTACATATAATTTATTATAGCCTGTGTAACCATCCAATAATGACAACATCTCTGATCCAGCCACAGTCTACAAGATCTGCTCCATTGACGAAAAAGGGTAGTGATCATTTAGCAAGCCTTTACTCAAATAAGGGAAATTGTCACAAATCCTAATATCACCATTCTTTTTTTAGAATTGGTACCAAATTTGACACCTAAGTGGAATGATTGATTAAATATATGATCTTTGACTTGACCAATTTGGTGAGCTCCTACACCATCAACACTTCGATCTTCAGATTGAATGGCCTTTATTTTTGTCAGATAGGCTTAGATCCTTCTGCCAAGTCAATGGTATGTTGAATTATACCTGGTTCATACCCTCTAAGATCATCATAGGTCCAGGAAATGACTCCATCATATTATAAACATAGATCCTTCAGTCTCTTCTTATCTCTCTATGGAAATTTCCTTCTGACTTTTAACTTCCTACCATTTTCAACATCAAGTTTTTCATAGTCCCTAGTGTTCTTAGTGAACCTCTACTTGTCATTTCTTGCATATTCACATTCAAAGAAATTTTCAAGGGAGATTAATCCCTGTGGAAGCTTATTTCCCTTTAACTAGATAACCTATTCTTTGGGAAATTTTTCTTGTGATTTCTATATAAAGACAACAATCTAAATTTCATCATCAAAAAATTTCCAGTGTTGATCATTGTTAGGGATTACAGACCTCGAATGATGAATTACACCACATTTTACTTGGTTTAATAAAATACTAGTTCAAATTGTGAACCGATAGAGGCCATCCAATCCATGACACTATTTTGAGATCAGGGAATAACTTGTATATTGGAATCTTCAAAAATCTTAATCAAATCCCATATCTGATGTCTGTGCGACTTCATTCTTGTATTCTTTGCAGTTGCTTTCCCATAGACCTGGCTCACAACTAATTCTAAATCTTCTAAGGATTGTATTCTCTTTACACCCATTCACTCGGAAAGGATCAAACCATGGAACAAGGCTTCATATTTCACGTCATTGTTCAAGCATGAGAACTAAAAATGTAAAGCCTTGAGGGTTTACGACCCTATCAGGGACACTAGTCAGATACCCACTCTAGAAATGACTTTGCATTTGGCACAATCAAAATATAAGTTCCATAAATGATTGTCACCTAGATCATCATATTCCTCTCAATCCTTGATCAATTTCAGAAAGACTTGATCATAATTGAAAATTACTTAGGTTCCTAGCCCTGTTGCATGAAAGTTGCCAAATCTTGTTGCACGTATTTTCCCGTGAGCCATCTTTTGGATCTTGTAGTGTAATCCAACTATACTTGTGGAGTACTAGTAGTTAGAGATTCATTCATGAATATTGCATCTTTTTCCTCCATCCATGAAAATAATACTTGGTCGGGTGCACTATCTAGCTATTCCTCCAAGGATGTTCCCTACATTTGTGCTATGAAATGGGTATTTTACATTTTGAAGGACTCATATTTACCTACATTTGGAAGTGCACCCTTGCTTCTTTGTTCGGCTATCTTCTATTGCATATTTCCCCTTGGATAATTTTAGTGCATATGACTATCACTACATGGGAAGCACCATACATTCTCATCTTTCACAAAATTGTTCTAACCTAGAATTAACTCTTTACTCGGGTTATCTTTGACCATTTGTAGTGGCATGGTGACCGAAACTATCTGGTTTGGTGATGTCATCTGTTGACCTCCTTCTCTAGAGGATTCTTGGTATGTATTTTGCTGATAAGATGACTTTGCTTTGCCATAGGCTTGTGTGGTCTACTTCTGAGGTGCTACTTGGTGTCATTTGATAATAACCAACTCGTTAGAAAATGTTCGCATGAGACTCTTCATGTCACTGATGTCTACTGCTATAGAGGAAGAGCCCGATGTTCTTGTCTAGGCAATGGGATACACATACATAGACTACAGTGTAGCCAACATCAATTAAGTAGCAAAAGTGCTTAGAGTAGATTATTACTGAAGGCCACTAGAGATTTCTGGAAATACAGGCATCAAAGGTCATGGCAAAAGCTTCTTAGTGTCGATCAGACTATTTTTCGGGTGCACAACCAACTCATGCATGTCGAGCAAGGTATCCCCTCCCATGGAGGTTATCAATAGTGCGATGTTGAAATTGAGAGCCTTCAAGTAGAACATAAATGCCATCATGGCCGAGGGTTGAGTAGGCACATGGATTCTTTTCTAGGTTTTGTGGAACCTGGTATTGAAGTCACTCATGGCATCTTGTGGGGCTCTCTTGATGGTGCTTAGTTGATGCAGCAATGAAGAATAATCTCCTCTCTTTGAGAAGCATTTGAAAAACCTTTCTCTGAGTTGATCCCAGGAGATGATAGAACTTGAGGCCAAAGATCCATACCAATCTTGGGCATTTCCTTTGAGAGAGGCAATTAACAGCCTAAGGGAAATAATTTCCTCTACTATGTTATGTACCCTACATACCTCTGCTATATCTTGAAGGTGTTCAAAGGGGGTTTCAAAATATTTTCCAAAAAATATTGGAATAGGCTTGAGGGCTTTAACGGGTATGGTAGGCCATACATCTAGGGGCGTAGGTGGTTGTAACGGACTACTGCTATCCCAGGTTACATAATTTCTAGGAGTAGGGGAAGATATGTGAGCTAGGGAGAAATAATTCCTATCAATTAGGTATAGAGGTATCCTGATCTGGAAGGTCGAGCCTTAGGGTGGAGTGAATAAGGCTTTGGATATTGGGCTCTTACTTCTCACTCTATTGCTCCTTTTAGGTGATACAAAACCTGTAAGTCTTCTTCTCCTAGGTACTGAAGAAGGTAACTGGGAGTACTAGAAATGACCTCTTGAAGATGCTCTTGTTTGGATTGTGGGCATGAAACTTCCAGTTTCTTTCCTTGGCCTAATTTAAGAAATATTTTTTATTTTGAATTAGGCGTTTGAAGAGCTTTGTGTCCCACTGAGCATGCCTCAAAAAGAATTTTTGATCATCAAATCTTGTGCTTCTTCGATAGTCTTATGGGAAATTTAGCGAGCCAGGGACTAATTCGTACATCACTGAATACCTCCAAGATCTTTATAGAAAGTCATCTCTTCTCTAGGTTTTGGAGTAAAGGGTAGAAGGAAATGTAAACATAAAACAAAAAAATGGTGATACACTAGAGCTTTTACAACATTTCAAACCCAATCTTTCATATGAATGATATATTTAGACATGCCACAACCCTTCATTGTTGGGAAGAGAATGGACATCAAAGGCTAACTTTAAGCACAGTGTAGACTTTCAAATCTTCCTGCAGGAAATGTTGATTAAGGTTTGATCAGACATAAAGATTCCCAAGGTTAACTTAAAAACATTCAAAATTTGTATAAAATATCTCTCCTAATAAAACATAATATAACAAAACAACCGCCCTTTAGAAAAATAGAGAATTACAAAGACATAATCCAATTTTCACAAGTTATTAAATCCTACCATATAAGCCCACAACATGGAAATCAAGAACGTAAACAATTTGAATTCAACTTGACACTATGTTTTATTCAGAACGAAAGAATAAAGAAGGAAAACTTGATAAAGGCCATACATGCGCAGTCACAAAGATCTCTTCCAAAACGGTTCATGCTTAAATATCAAAGGAACTTTAAAGTAGATGTCAGATGCCAATCCAATAATAGTTTGAGCATAAAAAATTTGATATAACATGCCAGAGAAAAGTAATTGTCCAATTCTACTTCTAAAAATGGTCCTATAACTTAAGAAAACCTAAGAAACCTTTTCCTCAACAAAGGAAACCGAAACTTGGAATCCAACCCTTTGTTCAGTCACCACCTCTCCTTTATAGCTGCTAAAAGAGAAAACCACCATCACAACACAAAATTAATTACTGGTAGGTGTTGGCATTTGATAGCACATGATCTGATCATAGTTCTTTAGTTAGGTCATAACAATCTTTGCTCATAAATTATCAACTACCAAATTAATGCTCTTTAGATATTTAGCAAAGATAGTTATCTGAAAAATGATTAGATCCTAGAAAATAGCCTAGAAAAAGTCCAATTGACTAGTCACATAACCCAATTATGTTGAATCAAAGCTTTGATCTCAAAAAAAAGGGGGGCGAACAAGCTCTGACAAACTCCCAAAAAGATTGCTTCATAAAAGTGTAAACTACTTGTAGTGAAGAGATGATGTGTCAAATAGGCCAAAATTCTCAAACTCATGAATATAGCTCTTGGAGAAAATCCCTAACGAGTTGAAATGTGTCCCAACTCTCTCCCAAAGGCAAGGAAAAAAATGAAAGCCACACAATAGCAACGTGGCAAGGTTGCACACCTTTCTGACAACTTTACTCGAGCACAGACACATCTGAAGCCAAAAACATATAGAAGCTGAAAAAAAAATGATCAAGGAAAAAATGCTTCACAAGTACATTACCATGTGAATTCTTCATTGAGAAGAATTCATGCCAAGGCATGGGTATATCAACAAACTCATCAAATATTTACAATGGAAAAACTCGCTAGAATAATTATTATTATCAAAACAAATCAAGAGAATGAGAAAAGCACAAGGAAAATACCACCGTCCAGAATGAAAATGAAGCCAAATGAACTTTGTATGAAAACTTTTATTATTAAAGTGTGTGTATCAAACCAGGATAAATATGCTCAACTAAGTAGCATATATGAGAAATATGATAACTGATAGATTACAATCAATATTTTAATGTATAGTTTATGGGAATCCAAATAATTTTATGTGTATAGAATCATTCAACTTGATGTATGTGGAAATGATAATTTCATTGTGGTTATAGGCACATGAATATCAATCAAAACCAACTTAGCCCCCTAATCAAACTTTAATGATATAGGCAAGTGCATAGACAGATTAAAAGTAGCAATTAGGTTACACAGGTAATAGTTGAAAGAATAAAACATGTAAATATTAGAAAGAGAAATTGTTTACTATAGAACAAATCAAAAATGAATAAATTGTTACAAATGTCTTCTTGAGTGCTTTTGAAGGGACAACAA
Source organism: Sequoia sempervirens (assembly GCA_007258455.2). Lineage (NCBI taxonomy): Eukaryota > Viridiplantae > Streptophyta > Pinopsida > Cupressales > Cupressaceae > Sequoia > Sequoia sempervirens. Next base: position 790,381,740 of record VDFB02271358.1, read on the forward strand.
GGGAAAGAGCTTGATACCTGAATTCATTGATGGGGAGTGCACTTCAGTCCATTAGATGCTCTATTAGTTGTTGATAGCAAAGAAGCAAGCATTGATGGATTATGGTCTTAAGTCTTCAATTGAAGAGGAGACAATGACTTGTAGAGGTAGTCAAAGAGGGAAGAGAAAGGACAAACTAGAGCACAATAGTGTAAATGATGTTAAAAATTATAAAAAAACTTGTTTCTTATTTTGAACATGATAGAAATAACCCCTAGTAGGTGACAATTTTGGTATTGATTAGTTCTACTAAGAAAATGATAAAACAATGCAAAAGAATAGTAATTAAAAATAACTTTTTGGATTTGAATATGATATTTATAAACCTTCTCAATAGACATGGATTTTTTACACATATCAAATTACGATTAGCTCTTACTTTATTTTGAAGGTGGAAGACATAGATCTTGTCAATAGATAGAGATGTCTGTTTCATAGAATAATCCAAGCAAGCGAGTAAAGAACACCCAAATGACAGTGCAATAAATTTTTACCAAGTTTCCTTGTCCATGAGCTAGTGTAAGGAAATGAATAAACACTACAAATCATTGAATTTTATGGTAGAAGTCATTAACAAGAGTTGCATTCTAGTCTATTGATATGAAACAAAATTGGCACACTCTATATACATAAGCCCATTATTAGAATGCTATGCATGCACATAAATAGGAAGTGCAAGAGGACAACCATATCAAAGCCCTCTCAACAGATACACAATTAATAGTTTTACACCCAAATATTTTCCAACTGCTTGGACCTAATTTTCATTTCAATTTTGTGAATTGAAATGTAGTTGCAATGCATATGCTGGGAGAAAATATTTCTTCAATTCTTAATGATAACATTTCCAAATCTTTCAAATATATTTTTTTAGTATTTTTAGTCCTATTTTTATAAGGCAGGGAACTAATGTTATCGCCTCAATCTTGCATATTAAAATTGTGCTTGGGGAATGATTCCAAAAAAACAAGGATATGGTTTTTGTAATGTTCCGGGGAATATTTAGAAAAAGGTGATTTTTTTTGTTCTTACTATTTTGTGATTGGCGGATGTATTTTTCCTCATGGTTTTGAAATTTTATAAATTTTATTAATAATAATAATTATTGTAGGGAGCTTTGGTGTTTGAAATATTTCATGAGTTTGTTTGTATAGTCATGTCTTGGCATGGACTCCACCTGGCGATGTGTGGCATCTTGAGTAGTGCATTTGCATTTACTATTTGTGTCTTCTCATTTATTATGGGAAGACTGAAGTGCACCCATCATTATTGGGTTGTGGTGTGAATTTTCAAGTCTATCGAACAAAGTGGTATTTGCGTTGTTTGTCCATTTGCTCAGATTGTTTGATGGAATTGATATTTGTGTCTATTAGAAGGGTTTTAATCTGTGATGTTCGAAGCAAGAAAGGTGGCATTTGTAAGTTACTCTATGTTTTACGCTTTGATTTTATTGTTTGTCTGTTACCTAATACAAATATGGGAAAAAGTACAAAATGACACTATAAAAGACATCTGAGCTTACAAACACCTCATTTTTTTCTCCCAATACAATAGACATAGACCCCCTGAACAAATGCAGACTTAATCATTTTACATCAAGACATTTTCCAATTGGTTAGACCTAATTCTCAGTTTTGTCAACTAAATTGAAATGCAGTTGTAGTGCACGCATGCTAAGGAAAAAAAAATTTCAATCTTAATCATTAAATGCACACTATCGTGCTAAGTCCTTCACTGATTTTTGGATTTGAAAAAAAAAAAGTGTTTGTAAGTTCCTATATCTTTTACAGTGTGATTTTATAGTTTTTTGCATCTTTGTATTTTATGGTTAATTTCTATTGTGTGCAGTCATGCACTAGAAGTGCACTTGAATTTATTAAACAACAATGAAAATTATGTCCAAGCAATTGGAAAATATTTTGGTATAAAATCATTGTATCTATATATACATAAGAATGTATATATATGTATATATATGCTTGTATATGTGTGTGTATATATATATATAAGTATATACATTTGTATATGTGCATATGTATATGTATGTGTATGTGTATAAATATATATATATGTATTTTTGTATGCATATATATATATATATATTTGCATGTAGCTATGTGTATATATATGTACATATATATATATTTACATATCTATATATATATGTACATATATATATATATATATATATATATATATATATATATGTATATATATTTGTGCATGTGCTTTGCATTTTGCATATACCTAGATCTAATTTTATGGGCTAACGCTTCCTCTTTGCACACATGCACTGCAATTGCAGTTGAATTTATTAAATAACAATGAAAATTATGTCCAGGTAATTGGAAAATATATGGGAATAGAATCATTGGATGTATATGTGCATATATATCTATACATATGTATATGTATGCTTGTATATCTATACATAACAATGCAAATAACACTTTGTTGGAAAAAATTTAAACTTCAAGCCCAAGAAATACTTCAAATACAAAAAATTCTCATTTCCACCTGGTATATTTAAGTGTAACTAGCTACTTCCATTTTTAATCATGGGTAGCAGGGAAATCCACATTAACGAATTATGGTGTTAAGTATTTAACTCTAAAATAGACAACAACCCATAAAAACAACCCATAATTGCAAAGGTTCGAACAAGAAAGGCTACCCCATATTTAGGTTCACAGAAACAACCTAGGAAAATAGGAAAACAACACAAATAATACTTTGCTTAACAGAATTAAAACATCAAAACCAAGACATTCAAAACATGAAATATTCTCATCTTCACAGAAAAAATTGTAATGGAACTAATTATTTATCTCAGCAACTGACATTGAGATTTATGATAATTCCCTAAGATTCCAATCGGGCTATTTTTTTGGATTATAAATGTGATAATGGCGACATTGGGCTGCAATCGAGTGAAGGCCTGCAGCCTGTAAGGGCTACGGTGCATGTAGCTGATCGTCCCTGCATGTTCAAACCTTTTTTCTATCTGGTTTTCATCGTGTCTACTTAGTGGTGGGGTGGGGGTTTTGCTGCATATGAGGGAGCGGAGACATCCTTTTTTGTTTGTTTATTTTTTGTTTTCTGCTATGTTTTGGGTGCCTCGGCTTCCACTGGTGTGGTCTTATCTTTGGCTATGTGGGATGTGGTGTGTGGGAAGGAGTATGGGGAAGATTCACTATTTTTTTTTTGCACTGTAGGCTTGTTTTGGTTTGTGCTTTATCCCCTATTATTATGTTATTCTTCTATATTATTGGAATGTCAATCAAGCAACATATTTTTGTTGGTATTTACATATTTCAATTTATACATAAAAGCATTTGATCATTTTCTTCCAACCATTGGTCATAGATTATGTTTCACTACAAAAATCATCTTATTTCACATGTTTTCCTTAATTTCCAATATACATTTTAGTAGCTACATAATTTGGTTGACTAGAACTATGTATCCTCGAAGAACAAGGTCTCTAGTGCAAAAATCAAAATTACTTGAATCAGCTACTTAGAGGAAAATTGGTATTTGAGAGCATAGCTTTGTCTGTAGTCAATGAAGGCTGCCAAGATTGACTTAGTGGCTGAATGATGTGGAGTTTATGAATAAGCATTAATTCAAAAATGTACATTATATTATCAAGAACTCTATTCTAAAGTCTATCCAAAGTGCTTTTCAACATATCATATTCGGCAAGACCAAATTTTCTCTGCTTCTACCTAGGAAAACATATGTATAACTTTGTACACATGCACTTAAATACATGTACATATATACATATGTATCTACAAAACAAGAACACACTTTTTCATTTGTGTTCAAAAAACTGTTTGTTATATTTGACGTTGTAATGATAGTTGCACTTGTACATATTTATATAGTGTCAAGTAGTTGTTAAGAAAGTTTGATAGAAAGCATGTATATTTGATGCGAAAGGTCTAAGAATGGAACTTTAGGGTGCAAGAAAAGAAAATAAGAAAAATGCAATGCCTTATGGCTTTCACAAAAAAAAAACAAGAACACACCCTTTTGCTTTTGTGTGCAATTTTTTTTATCATATGTGTAGACAATAAACCAATATCATGCTATGCTTCAAGCTATTTTACTTTTCTTGCAACAAGCTAAACATGATATTTTCCACTATGAATCCATAAGGAAAGAATAAATTATTTTCATTTGGTAGTTGTATCATGTCAGTGAGCAAAGGCATAAGTGATCAACTTAAAATTTGCAATAGTGTCATCAAATTCTATTTTCCCACTCTCTTTATCATATTGAACTTTTTTCATGTGCTTTAATTTTAAACCCAAGAAAAAATTGACATAATTAGGTATCCTCAAATACAATGTGTTGAAAAGCTATTTGAATTTATTCTATAAAATAATTCCTAACAATGTAATGTGCCCCTTTGAATTAGCCACTTTGCATGCATTTCATATCTTTGATCAACTACTTGGACATAAAACTCCTTTTGGAAAGCACAAGCCAACATGTGCATATTATATTCTAAGTAACTCTTTTCTAGAGTAAATTTAAAGTGCTTTTCAACATATCATATCTGGTGGGACCAAATTTCCCTAGCTGTTGCCAAGGTGAAAATTCAAAACCACATTTATCCCTTTTTAAGCATCACATTTTTATGGTACATTTGTATATTTTTTGATCCAAACCATAAAAGATGCACTCAACTTTCTAAAATAATAATAATTATAGTATGGGGCTTTTCTATTGGAAATATTTCATTAGTTTGTTGATATAGTTGTGTGTTGGCATGGGCTCTTTGTCAAGATATGTGGTGTCCTAAGTAGTACATTTTCATTTACTACTTGTGTCTTCTCATTTACTGTGAGCATACTAAAGTGCAACCATGATTAGTGGGTTATGGCATGAAGTTGTTAGTGTAATTAATATTTAAATACACTTGCATAACTTTACTTAGGTAATATTTAATTCCTAGATTAATTATTCTCATCCTTATCTTGTTGAGCTATCTTGTTGCTCAAGATAAAATTATGGTTATGCATCTTTGCTTTTATAAAGAAAATAATATCTTGTAATTAAGAATTCCTAAATAATAATATTATGCACATATTTTTGCAATAGCTTCTGCTTTTTTGTTTTTCTCTTCTATGGAAGGATTTTTTGGTTTGAATTTTAGATCTTGGTTTCTAACAAGGTATCAAAGCCTTGATTTGTAACCCCTTCTCATATTTTTGAGAAAATCACTGCAGAGTTTATTTGGGATTCCTCAAGGGTATCATGTCTTGAGTTCATCTATGAGGCATTTTGGATCAGATCAGGCTTCACCATTAGATTTAGAGTGCTAGAAAAAGTCAGGATTGGCTTTTATTTTGTAGATTTTGGCCATCAATTTCTAGATCTGTGAGGGTTTCAAGCTTGGAGTTTTTTTGCAAGCTCTGGTAGTAGCTAAATTTTTGGAGCAGTTTGAGCACAAACAAAGGTCACCATTGCATTCACAATGGCTAAAAACCCTAAGAACGCCTATAGTTTCATTGATTTTGGTGTAGTTGGTTTAGAAGGATTTTTTTTTTTGCTTGGGGGGCCATATGGCCTCCCCGACACACATTCTAATGCACATGTTTTTGAAAAAAATTTAAAAAATTTAAAAAATTAGAGAAACATTGATTTTTTTTAAAAAACCTCCAGTGTAAAACTCAGGTGTCACCCATCGGTCACCAAGTGGCCACCGAAGGGCCGCTAAGCCTGACAGTGCCATCCCAAGCTCAACCCCCGTGGGCCCCTATAACACTAACTTCGGTCCTATGGGGGACCGGGTGCTATGCGCCTAACCACTGGCCAACCACCTAGCCCCAGTGGAAATCCCATGGAGAACCAAGGGCTCCACACCTAACAGTCTATCTATCAGCCCCTGGTCACACACAGGACCAGGGGGATTTTAAGCCCCTAGGGCTGCCTATAGGCCTTATTGTCCTTTCTGAGCAACTTTCACTAAATCAGGTGTATTTTTTGCATAGGGTAATGTGCGGATTATGATGGGCCAAAAGTGGCAATATGATGGGTATGTGGCTGATGACTTTTTTTTACCCAAAATTGATGAAACAAAAAGGGTTTTTAAAGGATATTCTCAACTTTCCACCAATATAAATTATGCTTTACTTTGAATTTAATAAGTAATTATTATTAATTTTCTATTCAAATTATGACTAAAGTCCTAATTGATAGGTTGATTGATAAACATCTATAGCTTTCAAACGTGCCACATTTTTTGAATCTAAAACATGTGTCACATTCTATGCTTTGCATACTATAGGATTTAAAAAAAAAAATTGAATTTCATGAATTTTTGACCAAGTTAAGGTGGTTAGACATACGAGTTTTTATATTTTCTAAAATTTGTAATAAAAAATTCATAATTAATTATTTACTTGGGAAAAATTATAAAAAATATGTATCACATCTAGACATGAGTCCTCTACTTATATCTAAAATATTATAAAAATATATTATCATTTTATTGTGGTTAGGGTGGTTAGACAAACACCTTCTTATTTTTTCCTGAAATTTAAGTACTATTGCATTGAAATTTCAAATTTTTACCAAATAGATTTTTTTTCATTTTAAACAAACCTAGTAGTTTAGAAACTACATTCAATTTTCTACAAATTCTATTCTTTTATGTTTTTGAAATAATATAGATAACTTATTCAAATTTTTACGTCAAGTTGCTTAACTCTAATTTTTCTGAATTTTTTGCCACTTAAGGGCCTATTTTTTCCATGATGATCCTGCACATACCCATACGATGTCCGTTTTTCACAAATGAGATACCAATAGAAAGCTGATTCTAATGCTGATCCAATGGTATAAGATTTTTTAGCAATTTTCTCTTCAGATTTATTTTTGCAGGTTTTTGAACTTAGATGAAGTCTTTTTCACTTCGGAGGGCATATCTTTTGACTCGGTGATCCATTTTTTGTCATTCTTGTTGCATTGGAAAGATGGTTCAGTCCTCTACATAGATCTGAGGTCTATTTTTATTTTCTATTTATGAATGTTTGAAATATTTTCTTTTACAATCGTTGGGTTATTGTAATAAATGAACTGCAGTAAAGTTCCATTAGGGGGTTTTCTTGCATAATAATCTAATTAGAGTGTGTATGCACTTTGATCTCCATCTTCATCTTGTTTTCCTGGAAACTCACATGGGTTATCTGGTTTCTTAGCTTCTTTTGGCCACATTTTTGCTCTAGCTTGACACATATCAGTTTCATCGGTTCACACTTCAGTTGAGAGATTATGGTTATTGATCCGCATTGGTTCAGATCCTTCTTAGTTTGAGGGCCATGTTTTATGGTTAATGTTCCAGATTATTTATGGTACTCCCTCCTATGGAAGAGTTTTATTCTCAATTTGGCATCAACATTGAGATACACGGTTTCCAAATTATGTCATCATTTCATCTACTATTACTTCACAGATTTCAGAGTTGTTCCAGTTTGTGAATTTTCCTATGTTGGTGGCATTGGGTCTATTTTCACATTATTATAATTTCATTTTTGGTTTCTTGTACCCAGAAATATCTTTCCTTGATTTTCAGATTGCGGTTCAAGTGTTACTCCATAGTTTTCTTCCAGTGCTTCTTTGCAACAGTCATCTCATTATAGCGGGTTTTGTCTCACTAGGTTTTCCTTCTCTACCTCATTATTACATTTATACTTGGGAACCTGATCAGGCCTTGTTATGGGGACCCATCCATGCTTTCTTGCATTCATCTTAGTTTTAGGTGCATTCTTTTTTAGTCTCCCTAAGTTACACTTATGGGGGGTGTTAGTGTAATTAATATTTAATTACACTTGCATAACTTAGGTAATATATAATTCCTAGGTTAATTATTCTCATCCTTATCTTGTTGAGCTATCTTGTTGCTCAATATAAGATTAGGGCTATGCATCTTTTCTTTTATAAAGTAAATCATATCTTGTAATTAAGAATTCCTGAATAATAATATGTTGCACATCTTTTTGCAATAGCTTTTGCTATTTTTTTTTTCTCTTGTGTGGAAGGAATTTCTGGTTTGCATTTCAGATCTTGGTGTTAGTGTAATTAATATTTAATTACACTTGCATAAATTTACTTAGGTAATATTTAATTCCTAGGTTAATTATTCTCATCCTTATCTTGTTGAGCTATCTTGCTGCTCAAGATAAGATTAGGGCTATGCATCTTTGCTTTTATAAAGCAAATCATATCTTGTAATTAAGAATTACTGAATAATAATATGTTGCAAATCTTTTTGCAATAGCTTCTGCTATTTTGTTTTTCTTTTCTGTGCAAGGAATTTCTGGTTTGCATTTCACATCTTGGTGTTAGTGTAATTAATATTTAATTACACTTGCATAACTTTACTTAGGTAATATTTAATTCCTAGGTTAATTATTCTCATCCTTATCTTGTTGAGCTATCTTGTTGCTCAAGATAAGATTAGGGTTATGCATCTTTTCTTTTATAAAAAAAATCATATCTTGTAATTAAGAATTCTTGAATAATAATATGTTGCACATCTTTTTGCAATAGCTTTTGTTTTTTTGTTTTTCTCTTCTGTGGAAGGATTTTCTAGTTTGCATTTCAGATCTTGGTTTCTAATAGAAGTTTCAAGTCTTTTGTGCAAAATGGTATTTGTATTGTTTTCTCATATGATTAGGTTGTTTGATGAGGATAAAATTTTTGTCTATTGGGAAGGTTTTCATCTATGGTGTTGGAAGCGAGAAAGGTGGTCTTTGTAACTTACTCTATCTTTTTCACTTTCAATTTTTTCATTTTTGTATACAGTTTTGGAATTGATAAGTGAGGAATTTGTAAGTTCCTTTATCTTTTACAATGTCGTTTTATAATTATTTGAATCTATGCATCTCATGGTTAATTTCTACTACGTGCACTCATGCATTACAACTGCACTTGAATTTATTGAATGAAAATGAAGATTAGGTGTAAGTAAATGGAAAATTTTTGGGAATAAAATCATTAAATATGTGTGTGTTGAAAGGGTTTATGGTGTTTTATTGTGTCATTTTATAATGGTTTGGCTATTTTCATTTTATGAGTCAATGTGTATTGTTTGTTGTTTTTTGCATTTTGTGTTTTTATGTCTATCCTTCGCTATTATTTATGGGTTAGTATCCATAGTGGAGTTAAATACTTAGTTTCATTTCAATTTATTTGATGAAGATGAGAATAGTTTGTGTTTTGAATATTTCTTGGTTTTGAAGTTTTGATTCTACTGATCAAAGTATTATTTGTGTTGTTTTCCCATTTTCTTAAGTTGTTTAAACACACACAGATTTAATTATTTTATACTCAGATATTTTCCAATTTCTTGGACCTAATTTTCATCGCTATTTAATAAATTCAAGTGCAATTGCAATGCAATGCATGCATGTAGAAAAATAAAACAACAAAATTTTCCAATTACCTTGGCCTAATTTTCATTTTTGTTAAATAAATTCAACTATAGTTGCAATGCATGCATGCCCAGGAAATATTACTTTCATTCTCAATCATGAAAAGCACACTATTGTGCAAGCTTCTCCATTGAACAAGAAACACTAAGCCATAAATATAGCCAGACAAACAACTGGAGGAAATGAATAAAAAATGCAACCCATGTCCCCATACAATTGTTTAACTCCATTTTCTACTTAAATTTAAGTAGTTGGATTGTTCCCATGAAAAAATTAAAAAGTGGGAAAAGGAAAATTTAGAATCTTTTACTATTTTTTAGAATTGGCAGTTGTTTAGCAAATCTTGTGAATAGACATAGATATCTATCTCAACAAACAATCCAAGCAAATGAGTACACATCATCCAAATGACATTGCAATTTTTTGTTCCAAGTTTCTCTCTTCTGAGAGCTAGCATAAGGAAATGAATAAACACTGCAAGTCATTAAGGTTTATAGCAGAAGCCATTAACAAGAATTGCATTACAGTCTATTGACATTAAACAAAATTGGAACACCGTATATGCATAAGCATGTTATTAGAATGATATGCATACACACAAAGATTAGGTGCAAGAGGACACCCATATCAAAAAATATTATAAGTTATGGAACAATTCCAACATTTACGAGCACATTCCATCTTGGAAAAATCATTTTGTCATATATCTAATAATTATGGCAATGAACCTGTCTTTTGGAAATATTCCATAAGTGTTTTCATTTTTTGGTGTAGTTGTGTGCTTGCACATACTCTAACTACGGATACATGGAATTTAAAGCATTAGATTTTCATTTACTATTTACAAGTCCATAGAAAAATATGTACTTCTTGCCTGCAATGTTTGCTCATTCACTCGTATTGTTTGATGATGTAGAGATTTGTATCTATTGAAAGAGTTTACATCTACCATGTTGGAAGAAACAGAGATGACATTTGTAAGTTCATATATATTTTACACTTTCATTTTGGAATTGTTTAGTGAATAGGTCAAATTGTTTGATGAGATTGAAATCAGTGCCATTTTCAGAAGGTTTATGTCTAGCATTCTTGTATTGAAAAATGAAGCACTTGTAAGTTGCTATATCTTTTACAGTGCCATGTCATGCTTTTTTTGCATCTTTTCTTTTTATGAGTTAATGCCTATTGTTTTCTATTTATGGGTGGATTTATAACTTTAGCATTTGAAGGCAATTGCTTGGCTATTTATGGCCCTACTATCACCACAACTCCTGGAACACCACCAAAACTAGCAATTGTGCATGTTGATTTGGTTGATAATCATGGTCAAATAGGTAGATTCCTAGAATTTGACATCAACAAACTTCAAAATCATATGAGATCTTAATAAAAAAAATTTCCCTCTCTATTTTAAGGCATGCCTGACATAAATATCTCATTGCATATGCTTGCTAGAACAATTGGAAAATGAAAAATGCATTTACTACATAATAGAAAATGCATCAGTCACTTGACAAACATGATTAAAAGAGGCAAGTACAATATCTTTCTTATGTCACACATAGGTTTATTGTTCATATGTTTAATTATCAATCTATCTCTTCTCATTCTTCAATATGTAATGTTTAGATTGGAAATAGATATGACAAAGCCATTAAGCATTAGGAAATCCAGCAAAAGCAACAACCATGCATGTTGACTTAGTTGAAAGCCATAGGAAAATGACATTAACTCTAAACAACAACAACAAATTATTTGACACATTTTTGGCACTGTTAGATCACACCATCAAAGTGTCTCTTATACAAATTTTGTCATTGCAAAAAAATACAATATGAAAAAGGAAATGTTGATTATCCCCCTTCTTCTAAGTGGTAAAATAACTATTAATCATATTGAAAAAGACATTTGTAAGCTCCTAAACCTTTTATGGTATTAGTTTTTAAATAGTTTATTCGTTTGTAAAAAATGTTTCATAAAAATGAAATCTATGTCTCGTACCACAAATTATGTCTACATGTTGATAGAAAAAAACAAATCAATTGTAGCTGAGTATATAATTTATATTATGTTATAGTACTTTTCAACTCTGCATTTTATGTATTAATGTCTATTGTTCACTATTCTCTACATTCATAACCATCTATCCTTGGATAATTGCAAGTTCCCTCAATTGCAGGTGTCTTTGATGACTAATGCTATCAAGCTTAAAATATGCTCGGCAAAGGATAGTTGCAATTTTTCTCAGCAAATGAAAAAACAAATCAAATAATACTTTGGTTGATAGGCTTAAAGTCACAAAGCCAAGAAATACTCCAAATACAAAGAATTCTCATTTTTAACAAATAGGTTGAACTACAAGTAGCTATTTGCAATCTTGATCATGGTTAGTAGACAAAATTCGATCATTAGATTAGTTTGTTCAATGGGGCTTAAATTTGTATCTCTTGTGAGGGTTTACATATGCTATGTAGCAAGCAACAAAAATTGGAATTTGTAAGTTCCTTTGACACTATCATTGTTTGCATTGCTTATACTCATGATTACATTATCTAACGAAATCCAAATCTGTGTCTATTGGTAGTGTTTGTGTTTGTTGTTATTGATATGAAGAACAAGGCACATGTAAGTTGCTATAACCTTTAAATTGTCATTTTATGCTTGTTAATATCTTTGCACTGTATCTGCCCATTCCTACTACTTTTTTCTTCATCCATTTTACCATCTAATGTCTACTCTTCACTCTCTTTGAATGTTTCTATGATTGACTCTCTGTTATTGAATTAAACACTAAATACTATGATTCATTAATGACACATTCTTTACTACCCATGATTAAGTCTAGAACTAATAATGTCTCTCAATACAAAGATGTAAAGAACTATAAAAAAACCACTATAAAAGACAAAGGAACTTACAATCTCATACTACTAGGTATTTGATTTCTTAAATTTGGGAAGAAAATAAATTTACATTAACAAATTATGGTGTTCAGTAGTTAACTCAATAATAGATACTAACCCACAGAAGAAATCAACGCTACCGAAGAACAAACATTAACACAAAATACAAACACCAATAAACACTACACACTAACCCATTAAATGCAAATATGTAAACCACTATAAAATGACACTGTAAAAGACATAGCAACTTACAAATTCCTCTTTTCAATAGACACAAATTCCTATCACTTCCTAATAATCCTTCATATACTTGCCATTTTCCATCCATTCTTATTTCCAATGCATAACATCATAATAACACCCTTATGCATATAAAATAAACCATTTTCATTGTTTATCAATATGTTGTAAAGCAATAGCCATTAATGCAATATGGCTTAAAGTTTTGACTTTCCTCAACAAATAATGTTTTGCAATGTTTAGTCTTTTTGGTCAAGAAAGAAAAAGTCAACTGTACAATGTGGTGGTTTATATTGAAAAAACATCATGTCCTTTTCATCTTCTTTGATATGGTTGTGCCCTTACAGTTTCCCTTGCTATACATACATATCACCCGCATAAACGACCTATGCATATATAGCATGCCATTTCTGTTTAATGTCAATAGAGTATAATATAACTGTCATCAATGGCCTATGGAATAAAGTTCAGTGATTTTCAATGTATATTCAATTGATTACAATGGCTCACAAGAATTATATATTTCTCTACTAGTACACGACCTGTATCCATCATAGTTGAGAATGGGGAGATTGGAAAGAAGTTGACCTGCTTTTTCTATCTTCCCTAATAGATTTCCAAACATCCTATAGAGCTTTGATAGGTCCATGCTTTGACAAACATCATTGCTATGTACTAGCAACTTCCTTCTTACATGTGACTAGACCTTTGTATGTAAAAGAATTTTTTTTCACTCAATTGTCAATGCCTCTTCTCTCCTCTATCCTATTATTCATATTCACTCAAGATCATTGTGTCCACATGTAATAGTTGTATTCTCCATTGGACTTCCCATTTCCCTCTCCTCATACATGACAATCAGTAATCCAATTCTTTCATTCTTTGTGAACTCATTTGCTTAGTCACTTTGCATATATTATATTTGAAACAAAAAGTGTTAGATTTGTAAGTTCCTATATCTTTTAAATTGTCATTTTTTCGAGTTGCTTTCTCAATGACTTGCATTGTTTAATGAAAGAGACATCAGTATCTATTGATAGGATCTATGTCTCCCATCTTTGAAACTCCAATCCTTGGTGCCTTCTCACAAGCATTAGAAATGACATTTGTAAGTTTCTTTTCATATTTTCTCTCTTTAATATAGAACAATTTATTTTCCTAATGTTTCCAAATTCTTTATGCTTTTAACAATTTCTTACATGAACTACATAGTACTTTTAATCTTTGGATGCAGTCACCTGAATTGGTGAAGATTCAAAGAAACTCCCGGTTAGTGGTCATTGATATACATGCAGTTATAGTCACAGTGAAATTGTCATTTCCATATGCATCAAATTGACTAATTCTATGCACATAAGACTATTTTGATTTTTATAAACTATATATCTCATAATTCATTTTAATCTATCGAATACCATGTTTGATAAGATCCATGTCTATTGTCAGGATCTGTCTCTCATCTTTGAAACACCTATCCTTGATCCCTTCTCACAAGCATTCAAAAGGACATTTGTAAGTTTCTTTTCATCTTCACTCTGTTTAATATTTAACAATTTAGCTTTCTCATATTTTTACTATTTCTACTTTAAACAATTTCTTGCAAGAACTAATCAGTACTTTTGATCTCTCGATGTAATCACCCGAATTAGTGAAGTTCAAAATAACGTATCAGTTGATGGTCACTGACATAAATGAAAATATAATCACAATGAAATTATTATTTCCATATGCATCAAATTGACTGATTTTATGTAAATAAGATTATTTTGTGCTCTCTATCGCTTCTAGGGTTTTGGACCTAATAAGAGAGACAAAACAACATTATTCACTCAAGAACAAACCATTGAGAGTCCAATGCAAAGGAGATTGAAATCAGACAAATGCAGAGTTCTAAGGAAAGGATTACAACAAATGAGGGTTCACCACCATGTGTAAACTTGGAAAATGCAAAATTTTTGAAAACATAGTGTGATTTGCAAACAAAGGAAAATATTCTAGAAATGAAACAAAAACATAACAAAAGGGGAAGAATGTAAATGATGTGCACCTGAAAACCTTGAAGAGGCTCCAAATAGCTCTAGAATTCTAGAAATTTGGACTTTTTATGGCACTGGGACTCATTCACCATCTAGGAAAATTAGTCCCAAATCCTATTTTCTGCACAAGAGCTTGTTTCTAGAAAAATGGTATCATAATCTACAAATAGATCTTACAAATAGTAGTAGTGGGACTCATTCACCACTATTGGTGAATCCATCTAGTTCCACTTTTCTAAAAACTAAAATTTTTGGTTTGTACTTTAACACCTGCCCTTTTCTTCCAGTCTGCGTCTCAGGTCTGAATCTGTGAAAAACACTTACAAAATAAAATTCAAAGGGATTTTCAAATGGGGGGTTTTCCTTTATCAAACCCCTCATTTCATAATTAAACATTGGTAGAAATGAAGAAAATTGCATAAAAACCCTAGCTTTAAGTTTGTTAAAGACTAGGAAATCTAAGATCTATCTTGCTAGATAGATTTCCAAACAACCTACAAAGCTTTGATAGAGGTCCATGCTTTGAAAAACATCATTGCTATGTGCGATTAGCTGCCTTCTTACATGTAGTGACTCAGTCTTTGTATGTACAAGAATTTGTTTCACTCAATTGTCAATTTCTCTTCTCTCCTCTATCCTATTATTCATATTCACTCAAGATCATTGTGTTCACATGTAATAGTTGTATTCTCCATTGGAATTCCCATTTCCTTCTCCTCATACATGCACAATGAGTAATCCAATTCTTCCATTCTTCATGTACTCATTTGCTCAGTCACTTTGCATATATCATATTTTAAACAAAAAGCAAAAGATTTGTAAGTTGCTATATCTTTTAAATTGTCATTTTTTCAAGTTGCTTGCTCAGTGACTTGCATTGTTCAATGAAAGAGACATATGTATCTATTGATAGGATCTATGTCTCTCATCTTTGAGACACCTATCCTTGGTTCCTTCTTACAAGCATTAGAAAGGAAATTTGTAAGTTTCTTTTCATCTCTTCTCTCTTTAATATATAACAATTTATTTTCCTAATGTTTTCAAATTCTTTGTGCTTTTAACAATTTCTTGCATGGACTAAATAGTACTTGTAATCTTTGGATAGAGTCACCTAAATTGGTGAAGATTCAAAGAACGTCCCAGTTGGTGGTCATTGATATACATCTAGTTATAGTCACAATGAAATTATCATTTCCATATGCATGGAATTGAGTGATTCTATGTACATAAAATTATTTTTATTTTTATAAACTATATATCTCATAATTCATTGTAATCTATAAAATACCATGTTTGATAGGACCCATGTCTATTGAGAGGATCTATGTCTCATCTTTGAAACACCTTTCCTTGCTCCCTTCTCACAAGAATTCAAAAGGATTTTTGTAAGTTTCTTTTCATCTTCAGTCTCTTTAATATTTAACAATTTCTCTTTCTAATATTTTCACTCTTTCCACTTTAAACAATTTCTTGCATGAACTAATCAGTACTTTTGATCTCACGATGTAGTCACCTAAATCAGTGAAGTTTAAAATAACATCTATGTTGATGTTCACTAAAATACATGCAACTATAGTCATAATGAAATTGTCATTTCCATATGCATCAAATTGACTAATTTTATGTGAATAAGATTATTTTTTGCTCTCTATTGCTTCTAGGGTTTTGGACCTAATAGGATAGAGACAAAACAACACTATTCACTCAAGAATAAGCCCTTGAGATTCCAATGAAAAGGAGACTGAAATTTGACAAACAGAAAGTTCTAGGGAAATGATTACAACCAATGAGGGTTCACCACCAAGTGTAAACTTGGGAAATGCAAGATGTTTGAAAACACAGTGTGATATGCAAACAAAGGAAAAATATTCTAGAAATGCAACAAAAACATAATAAAAGGGGAAGAATGTAAATCATGTGCACGTAGAAACCTTGAAGAGGCTACGAATAGGTCTAGAATTTTGGAAATATGGACTTTTTATGCCACTGGGACTCATTCACCACCTTGGGAAAATTAGTCCTAGATCCTATTTTCTACACGAAACCTTGTTTCTAGAAAAAGGGTATCAAAATCTATAGATAGATCTAACAAATATTAGTAGTGGGACTCTTTCACCACTATTGGTGAATCAGTCTAGTTCCACCTTTCTGAAAACCTAAAGTTTTGATCTGTACTTTAACACCTACACTTTTCTTCCAGTCTAAGTCTCGGGTCCGAATATGTGAAAAATACTTGGAAAATAGAATTCAAAGGGATTTTCTAATGGAGGATTTTCTTTGATCAAACCCCTATTTTCATAATTAAACCTTGGTAGAAATGAAGAAATGTGCATAAAAATGCTACCCTTAAATGTATTAAAGACTAGGGAATCTAAAATATGATGCAAATATGAATAACTCACTTGTGATGATATCCAATCACCCCAAGTGAATTCACATGATGCTTGTACCTTCGATAGGCTAAGTGTAGAGTGACAATGGTAGATGGAATCACTTAAGAAACAAGTCTTTAGGATTGGTTTCATGGCAAGTTGCATCTCCCCAACTTAGAATCTATCATGATTCACCATAGGAATCCATGATCAACCCTTAACAATGCTATATCTTGATAGAAAGGGAGCTTAAAGACTTGCAAAAATTCTTTGATGCTACTCCAATGCTTCAACTTTGCTTACTTTTAAAATTAGAATTCTCTTGTGAAACACTCTTAATGCTTTGTATTTGCTCAAAGTGCTTGAATTATGCTTGCCTCTCTTAAAAAATGACTTAGAAGCTTGATTTTATAGGCATTGACACCTAATTGACCACTATTTTAATCTCAAAGGTTGACATTCACCAAAAATATGATTTGAATTAACGAATTTCCACTCAAACTTGAAAAATGCCCCAAAAGGGACTCATTCACCACGCTTCGTGAATGGGTCCCACCAAAGGGGACTCATTCACCCAAGGTGGGGAATGAGTCTCACCTAAGGATTTTGAGGTGGGTTTTCAAATTTTTCAACGATTTGAATTTTTATGTGATTTTTGGGAAAAATGAGCTTCAAGATCATAAATAATGGGTCCTAGGGGCCTATAGAAGGTCATTTTTAGAGGGGGATAAAGCAAGGGTGCCAAAATGGGTCCAAATTAATTGTGAAATTATCTCTTTCTTGAAGAGTGCACAATTTTTGACACTACATTTAGCCCCCACTTTAGTGTCCATATGACTCTACATGCATATGTAAGCTAATGGAATCCAGTGATGATCTTTGTTTCATAAAAGGATACATCTACAAGTTTGATTGTGATACATAAAATTGAAGGCCCCATTGTATTTGTCTGCAAAACTACAACGTTGGGAACTACATCCTACAACATGAATCCATTAGTTGTCCAAAATTCTCTTTTTAAACCTCTAACTAGAAGTCACATTCAAGGGTAGATGTATTCCTCCCTTGATTCTACTTGCTTTACGAAGGTGGAATCAAGGTAGCAATCGAGTTGTATCAAATGGGGTAGCTCGTACCATAGTGTATTTCCAAATACCATGCCACATAATGATAAAGAATTGATAATGTTGGGAGCGAAATCATGATTTCAACACAACAAACGGCGTCAAAAAAAGAGTTCACTAGAACCCGCTATGTTTGTCTTAGTGAAGTACACTTTTTAACCCTAATGTAGTAAAAACCTTAATTTTATCTTTCATAAAAGTAAAATGTGAAGTTAATAGTAACTTACTTTTGCATTTTACCTTTTGTAGCTTAAGGGTGATTGAAGAATAGTGAAAGATGTCGAGTAGATGAGACTATAGGCGTACAAGACTAGAGGTGTTTCCTGACCAGGTGGTACATTGCGAACACCATCATGAGGTGAGTTGATTCTACTTCCTTAGCTTTGTCTTTGTGCAGTTATTTTATGAATTTTGTACATTTCTAGGTTAATTTAGGGCCTTCTAAAAAAAAATTTGTAGAGTGTCCCCTTTTTTTGCAAAGTGTCCCTTTGTTTCACAAATTGTCCCTTTTGTTTGCAAAGTGTCTTACTTCTATGAAAAGTGTCCCAAAGGGGGTCTAAAATGTTTAGGGCCTTTGGGAAAGCACACTAGAGTAACTTTAGTACACATTTATGACTATTAATGTGAAAATTGAAGATTTTAGATTACTTATAAGACATATTTTTCTTTATTGATAGGTACCCACCCATTCATGTCAATGTCTAGGTGGCATCAAACTTAGCTTTCTTAGAGACTTAGCCCACACACTTTTAGTGGAGGACACATAGCTATTACAGGATGTAGGGATATATTTGGCATGCCTCATGCCCCCATGAGGTAACATGACGTGATGTTGATGGAAATAGCTGAGCACTGGGATTCTTACAAGTGTACATTCCACCTTCCTGCTGGTGAGATGATGATCACCCTAGAGGAAATCCACCGCATACTCTGAGTTCCTATTTGGGGTGAGCGGTTATGCTTCTGAGGAGATTGGGAATTCCAAGAGAAGAAGGCCAACATGCAATATTACCTAAATGGACCAATGCATGATGAGTGAGTGAGGGCATAGATTGATCTACTGATGCTACTATATTCATGAGCCCCACTATTTAGATGAATTATGATGCAAATAGGTGCACTAGTACTCATCCCTGATGGGCGAGTAGTACCCCTAGAGGGAGGACTGGTAGACTTGATATGAGGGATGGTATAGCATAGGAAAGTATGCACCTGGGGGTGCTATATCCTAGAAAG
Source organism: Sequoia sempervirens (assembly GCA_007258455.2). Taxonomy (NCBI): domain Eukaryota; kingdom Viridiplantae; phylum Streptophyta; class Pinopsida; order Cupressales; family Cupressaceae; genus Sequoia; species Sequoia sempervirens. The sequence continues at coordinate 790,401,142 of VDFB02271358.1, forward strand.
CTTATACTATGATATTGGACGGTTTGTGTTTCAAGAGGTTGACAGCATGGTACATTGTATGCTTCTACAGGTTTGGTGCCTTGAGCATATAACTTGTACCAGACCTACTAGCTTCTTGTGTCCGACAACCATGGGGTATCCTCAGGCCTTCAGCTATCCTCTATAACAATTCTGGAAGTATGGTGATTTACACTATTGGAGAGTGTGGTTTGACCAACTGGAGGAGGATGAGATGATTTGGAGATAATATCATTTTACACTTTAGTTGCCAAATCACACTTGAAAGATGAGGAGATTACAATTGGATATATGTTTTATTGGCTAAAAAGGTTACATAATACGTCCATTCTACAACAATCAGGTCACATGATAGTTTGGACAGGTCCAAACACCATCGAGGGCACAACCCTTCTTTAGGAGGTTAGTGTGGAGTGCCCAGAGACTTGGTGATACAATATGGTTCATTGTAGACAATGTTGTTTACAAGGACTCTAAGTACTTAGATCATGATATGCCTCCAATCTCTGATGTTGATGAAATCAGTGCCACAAATGACTATGAGGAGTGGTGAACAATATCATGACCAACTCCCATATTTTCAATGGATGATCCTATATGAGATGTACTACCACTTCCAAATGATATAGAAAATAGGGATGAGGAGACATGATATAGGGCTGCAGACATATTTACAGATGTCATAGATGATGACTATGATGAGGATATAGATCCTGATTATGATGCTCATGAAAGAGGAGATGAGGAGGATGATGAGGAGGAGCCACCCATGAGTGAGGGTAATGAGGCAACAGCTAAGGATCGAGCATGACATGAGTGGGGAGAGCTCTAATCCATTCGTATGACTAGATCACAAGCATCAACCATAATAGGCATCAGTACCCATAGCTATGGAGGGGCTAACACATCTTCCATCCCCCCTACACAAGATGAGGATGATGTTGCATAGCCTCCCAGAGATATTGGTGATGATATTTTATTCATGCATGTACTTTGTGTGTATGCTTATGCTTTATATATATGTCATGATTTGTACTAATTATTTATTGTTTCTATCATGTAGGAGATGTGATATAATTGTGGGATCTCTATCGATAGACAACTAAAGAGATAGTGCATGTATCATTCAATGATGAGGTCATAGAATTAGACTATGTGTCTCCACCTATTGTGGATCAGGACCTAGAGTCACTTAGGCCATTTGCAAGAGTACAGGTGACAAATGAGAGTTTGAGGAGATGAATCTATTGATCCAATGTTGCATCAAAGGAATAGTCATCTTGGACCCCAACAAAGTTTGAGGCACTAGAGTTGTAGGTAGCTAGGCTACAAGCGGAGGGAGATTAGATAGGAGGAGCACATTGGGAGGCCCTTATACATCTATAGGGCTTAGAGTTTTCTCTTAGAATTGATGGATCATAGTCACGATCGCATACCACCATCTCCCTATGTACCACCATCAAAGTGGCATAAGAACTAGATCCTGAGGGAGCTAGTAGACATAGAGCTCAGTGATATTGTGTATATTGATGACATGTACATAAAAATTTGATATATATATATGAGAATATGATATTTCAGTAGTTAATTTTATTTTTTAAATGTTAAATGGCATGATGTGATTAATTAAATAACCTTTGTAAGATTATTTAATAAATATCATCATGATTTAATATGCTTTATGTGATCTAATAAAAACTTATTACAATTTCTCTTAGCTGCAAAATTGTAATTATGTTATGCTAAATTAAATGCATCTATAATCTAACTAAAGAACATTAAATGCATATAAGGATCTAATCTAACATAACACAGAGGATGAATTTGAATAGAATGAAACCTAAAGTAATTATAGAAATATGACTTACATAATCAACTTAGTGTTTGTTAGGAATGAAGCAATGTGAAAGCATATGGGATATGATCCAGTTGCTCTAACAACATTGATTTATAATTCATACTATTCAAGAGGATTAGACATAATACCAGTATAGATGCATGGCATTGATAGGTTATTTGATAGGTGTTTCATCCATTTCTCTTAACATGTATGCATCAAACCCATAACTTTCATTAGTTACATAAGGTCCTAACCAATTAGGACTAAATTTTCTTTTTTCGATAAGGTCGACATTGACGCTTCATTAATTTTCAAACATGAATAAGTATCCTTTAATAAATACACAAGGGATGACATAATCACTATAATTTCCTTGTAATTTCTTAGCTTAAGCTTGAAGGTGCTTAAGAGCGTTAATGCACTGTTCATCAAGCAGCTCAAGCTGATGCAATCGTTGTTGTTTGTAAGTGTCATCACCTAGAGGTCCTTGAAGAGAAATCCATAACATGGGGATTTCTAACTTCAAGTTCATAATTTCCTTGACACCATAGACAAGTGAACCAAATATTTTGTGTGTGCTATGACTCTCTTACTCTATTAGGTTTTTTCACCTAAAGGAGAGAGATAGACCCAAAAATCTTTGTCGTTCACTCAAACTAATGTAAGTACAATGAAAATATGCCTAAATGTAATGATCTAAATGCAAAGGGTTGATAAAATGGATTGAATACTTATGCAAAACTTCAAAAATATGATATGTTTGAAAACATGCTGTGATAAGCAAACGAGTATAAAAAGATATAAAAGAAACCCTAAAAATTAAAATATATTAGAATTAAAGTAATAGGAGATAAGTATCAGGCACCTAGAAACTATGAAGATCTGAAAGTAGCTCTGAAAATTTGAAAATGTTGACTTTTTAACTATCTGGTACTCATTCACCACCCTGGGCAAATTAGTCCCATATCATGGTTTTTGCCCAGAAGTCAGTTTCTGCCAAGAGGGTGTTGGAATCTAAATTTTTTTCCCAACATAAACCTTCACTAAGACTCATTTTCCATTAGTGGTGAATTAGTCCCTTTCCCATTTTCTGAAAATAGAAATTACAGATCTATACTTTATCACCTGCACTGCACTTCCAGACTAATTCCTAGATTTGAATCTTCAAAAAATGCCTGCAAAACATAATATAATTTGTTTTCTAATGGGGGTTTTATCTCATTCAAACCCCTAGTTAGTAATTAAACCTTGGAAGAATAATTAAATTTACATAAAACCCTAGCCTTAAGTGTGTCTAAGACTAGGAAAATTTGAAGTAAAGCAAAACCCTATTCAAATGTGCAAGAATAAGATTGTTTAAATGAACTTGAATGATGCAAGACTTCAATACAAGAAACCCTATGCCATTTTAAATGTGAATTAATGACATGAAAACCTTAAATTTGAGGATAGAGTTAAAATGGAAGATGGAATCACTTTGAAAACAAGTCTTTAGGCTTGATTTGAGGCTAGTTGCATCTCCTCAACCTAGATTTATCCATGATCCTCCATAGGCATCCATGATCAACCATTTTCAATATAATATCTTGAATGAGAAGTGAGCTTGAAGACTTAGAAAAACCCTAGCTTACTATCCCAAAGCTTCAACTTTGCTATAGAAATATTAATGAATCTTCTTGTGGAAGATATTCAACATTTGAATTTTTTATTTTTGCTTGTAAAAATGATGAAATATTATTAAAAATGACCTAAAAATATGTATTTATAGGCATCAATACCTAATTTCCCATAATTTAGACCTAAGAGGTTGACATCCACTAAAAAATTGAATTAATTCGATGAGTTTCCCACTCAAAATTGAAAATTCCCCCAAAATGGACTTATTCACCACCCTTGGTGAACGGGTCCAACCAAAGTGGACTCATTCATCCACGGTGGCAAATGGGTCCCACGTGAGGTTTTCAGAGGTGGATTTTTTAGATATGAATTATTTAAGCACTATTTGTTAGTATTTGTATGATTTTTAAGTGAAATGGGCCTTTAGATAAAAAATAGTGGGTCTTAGGACCCTATGAATGTTGTTTTGAAGAATTATTAATGCAAGGGTACTCAAAATTAGGCCCAAATTAAGTGTGAGATTGTCTATTTTTCCAAGACCATACAATTTTCTATGTCACAACAAGGTTATAAGGATTTGTTCCTTTGGATGTTCTAAAGCTAGTACGGTAAGCCCAAAATGTGTATGTCACTTGCGTATGCCAATCTGTGTTATTTTTATTTGCTATATTTCTTAGAATTTGTTTGAGGGTATTATTAGTTGCTTCTGCTTGTCCATTAGATTGCGGGTATTAATGTGTTGAAAACCAATGTTGGATATTAAAGGTATCAAGAAATTTCCTCACATCATTTTTTTTCAATGGTGTTCCATTATCTAAAACTATCATGGAAGGAAGTCCAAAGCAAGCAATAATGTGTTCCAATATGAAACAAAATAATACATCAGTAGTTGTGGATCAAAGAGGAACAATTTCTACCCATTTTGTGAAACAATTTGTTGCTATGATTATAAATGTATGTCCAACAGATGAAGGTGGTGAGATATTTCCAATCAAATTGAATCCCCTACGAGAATAGCCAAATAGGAATTTGGGAACATAGCTCAAAAGTGGAGCATGAATCAAATTGCTATGCTCTTGACATTTGTGGCATATCTTAACATGTATGTAAAGAAATATTTTTCCATATGTCTCAGTAGTATCCATGTGAATGAGTTTTTCAACTAAATATTTTCCTCCAAAATGACCTCCACATGCACCCGCATGTGCCTCTTCAAGCTATGGGGATTTCAGATTCATTAAGACATCAAAGCAAAATTTCGTTAAAGGATCGTGTATATAACACATCAGCAAGGATGATGTACTTGGTTGCTAGTTTTCGTAAGCGACGGTGTTTTTGGTTGTGGGATCGAGGAATAGTACCATCCTTCAAATAGTTGAACATTGTATCATACCATTGACTTGAGTCATGCTTGGTTGTTTCAAATACTTCTTCAAGTTTGTAGTCAATGAATGGTTTCATGATTGGATGAACTGTGAATGTGAAATCTTTTGAAGGATCTTGAGGTGATACAAGAGAATCTGCACTTGCCATTGGATCTGCATGCCGATTATCTTTTCATGGGACATTGTCAATGGTAAATGACTCAAAATTTTCTAACAAGTTCATCGTGAGGTATTTATATTTTTCTAACCTGTCATGCTTTGTTTGATATTTTCCATTTACTTGTTTGACTACTAATTACAAATCACCAAAGATATTAATGTCTTGTGTACCCAATATTAAAGCAAGATAGCCCAACAATCAACACTTCATACTCAACAATGTTTTTTGTACATATGAAGTTTAAGCAATATGACAATGGAATGGGTTTTCCTCCAGAATCCAGTGTCAAAACCTATTCTACACTTAGTTCCATCAAAATATAACTCCCATGTATTAGGTTCGATTGTCAACACATTATAATCAAGAAAAGAGTCATTGCTAGGTAATGCCAAAGGTGAAGGAGCGTTAGCCAACTGGTCAGTCAATGCTTGACCCTTAATTTATTTTTGTGAAACAAACTTTAGGTCAAACTCAGTCAACAACATCACCCACTTAGCTAGAAGTCCTGATAAATCTGTTTTATTGAAAAGATTTTTAAGAGGGTCAAATTTGGTCATTACTTGTATTTCAGCATTTATTAAATAATGTTGCAACTTAATAGTAGCAAATACAAGGGACAAACATTGTTTTTTGATTGTTGTGTATCGTTTCTCATAATCTATCATGTTTCGTTTGATGTAATAGAGTAGACTCTATTTACCGTTTTCATTTTATTGAGCCAACAGTGCTGTGAGAGCATGGGTTGATGCAGCTATATAAAGTATGAACATTTTATTTTGCACAACAGGTTGTAAAATAGGTGGAGTTGTAAGGTATTCCTTCAATCTCTTGAAATCCTATTTGTAATTGTCATTCCAATCAAAGTGGATATCATTATTCAAGAGATGTGTAAATGGTAATGTTTGATAAACCAAAGATGCAACAAAATGACAGATGCCTTGAACTTTTCCTTGTAATGTGCATAACTAAGAAATATTTTAGGAGGTGGAATGTTGAAAATAGCATCAATCTTCTTTGTGTCTACCTAAATGGCTCTCAGGAGATAATGATAAACCGTAAATTTTTTCCACTATCTATACAAAAGACACATTTTTTGGATTTAATCACATGTATTTATGCATCCACTCAAAAAAAAAATCGAAGGACATGCACATTGTCTTTTCTTGTTAATGATTTGGAGAGAATTTCATCAACGTAATATTCCAAAATTTTATGTATGTAATCATGAAATATCAGTGTCATAGCTCGCTGATATTGCACCCGCATTCTTTAATCCAAAAGGCATCATAACCTAATAAAATGTTCCCCAAACAGTTGGAAATGTCATTTTGTACAGATCTTGAGGGTTAATAAAAATTTGATTATATCTAGAAATCCATCCATGAATGACAACAAAGCATGTCCAACAATCAAATCCACTATCATATCTATATTAGGAAGAGGAAAGTTATATTTTAAAGATGATTTATTTAGAGCATGAAAATTTGTACACATCCTAATACGGTTGTCAGGTTTTGTAATTGCAACAATGTTTGAGATCCATGGAGAATAATCTATAAGTCTTATGAAACTAGTATCAAGGAGTTTTTCAAGTTTTCCCTTGAAAAGTAAAGTTATTTTAGGATTCATATTTTGTATCTTTGGTCGAACAGGCTTGGAATTTTCAACAAGGACAATGTTATGTGTCACTATCTTTGGATCAATTCCTAGCATGTCTGAATATTTCCAAGCAAATAGTTTGGGAATGTCATGAAGCAAGGTTGTAGTATCCTTTTATTCTTCATTGTCAAGGCACTTCCCTGTCTTAATGACTTTTTATTTTTTAGTTATATCTATTGGTATATCAATTGTGTCCCCTAGAGGAAGTGCATTTGACTTTGGAAAATCAGGGTTGTTTTGTTCTACACTTATATCATTCTCATTACTTTCATCTTCTGCATTGCTTTGCTTGGTGCTGATCATAGCACATGTAACCTTTGTCTTGGGAGGAGTAGATGGTATATCATAAACTCCTAACATTTGTTTCAATGCTTCATCATCATCAAAGTTCTCCCATGATGATGGTAAATCCATGTCAAGCAATTCAGGATGTTTCATAGATGATAGTATTGATGCTTAACGATGGTTTCTTCGTTGCTAGTGTAATTTTAGAAGGACAATATCCCAAACCAGTTTTCGTCTCTTGTGTATTATGTTCTATAGGGACACAAATTACTTATTATTTTTTTCCATTCCTTTACCACTATAACCAAATTGTTTCACAATTTTGTAACCTCTGCCATAAAGTTTTTCCATTTCTTTTGGATTCAGTGGTTGTTGGTAGTCTATTTCATCTAAGTTTGTTGTATAACTTGTATCCTCTTCAAGAGTGGATTATTTAGATGTTTGTGAGTGTTCTTCTAAATTTTGACTTGACATGACCATTGGTTTTTTTTTGTCCCCTTCTTTTCTTGTGATTATGTATTATCCCATAAATGAGGGTGTGAATTCAAAAGAACCCCAATCATCATCTAACAATTTTGACACTATTTCCATTTCTTGCTTGTCTTCTTGTAAAGGTTCTATTTTGGATGTTGGAATTAATGTGCTCAAAGGATTTGTTGATCCTTTTTCAACTTGTAAGCAACTTTTAGGCTCTAGGTCCATTTCAACTTGGCATACCTTGTTGTCATAGACATACTTCATAATACAATGAAGAGTTGAAGGCACCAAATGCATCTCATGAATCCATGGTCTTCTCAAAATAAGATTGTATGAATGGTCATGAGGCATGTCATGAATAGGAGTTTGTAAGTTGGTCTGGCTGACTATAATATTTAAAGTAATCACACCGAGTGGTTTCCTTCATACATTGTCGAATCCTCAAATTGATAAAGAGTATGGTTGCATTGTTGATTTTTCTACTCGAAACTTATCTAAGAGCTTCACACGACACACATTAAGGGCTAAACCATTATCAACCATGGTCCTTTTGATGCCTATTCAATTGAATTGAGCTATTATCGCAAAGCCCTCTTATTTCTATCACAATGCCAAAGGGGGCAGCTCATGTTGGTGAAATGTGATTTCTACATTAACTATATTCATTCCATGTAAGAGAGCTACCACATCATTTACATTTGTGCCAAAAGGAACCACTACTTGTTGTAAGGTTGTTTGAAGCTACTATGATAGTTTGGTGAATTATGAATTAAATCCCATAGTTATATCTTTTTAGGACTATTCTTAAGTTGCTCAATGGGATTATACTCCTTTCCATTATGTGAAGTTAAACAAGAGGCACTAGGAAATATGGGATTAGGAAATGGCAAGAGTGTTGAAGTTGATTGTTATGGTTGCAGATTATTTCTAGTGTTGTATGCATGAGCAATGGTATTATGACTTGGTTGCTGCAATAAATTATTCTTAGGTGGATAAAGGGTATACTCATGTTTGTTTTTAGGTTGTGGTTTATGCGAAGGTGGATAAACAATGAGTTGAGGTTGGATCACATTGAATTCTTGTGTTTTTAGTTTCTCATGACAAGCCATAGTGGATGTCCTTTGTGAGATGATGTCCTCAAGGGTTTCATCTAACATACCAAAGTCATCACTACTAAAAGGCTTGAGGGGTAGGTTAACTTCACTTGATTTATGTTTTTCATGACAAGCCTTAGTGGATGATCTTGGTTCGAGGAATTCCTCAAGAGCTTCATCTAACAGGTCTAAGTCATCACTACTAAAAGTCTTGGATAATATGTTCTTTCTAAATTTTATCATTTTTTGAATTGTTTCTTTTGATGTTTTCAATATTCTTTTTAAAATTTCTAATGAATGTGATTTAAGTGAACTAGGAATAAATGCTAAAAATGAAAATTGCAAAAAATTAATGCTATCCATAATTACCATGAATGTAAATGATGTTATTTCTAATGATTTCAATGTAATAGAGAGTAACTGCACTGAAATAGAAAAGTAACAAAGACAAATTGAAGCTTAAAAATAGGGAATTTAATTCTATAAATAACAATGCAAATTTTGCACTAGGACTGATTCGCCCAAGGTGGTGAATGAGTCCTAGTAGGGATTTTTTTTAGAATTTTCAGATTTTTTTGGTTAATTTTTATGTTTTTTGTGCTGTATGACCTAGATCTAGGATGCAAGTGCAAATTTTCAATAATTTTATATAAAAATATATGCACAAATGCAAGCTAAATGAACATTTTACTAATGCAAAGTTTGAAACCCTGGAATGTAAAATAAACAATGCAAAACCTAATGCAATGTTAATGCAAGTTAAATATAAGATGTAAATGCACTCCCAATCAGAAATATAATTCTCTATATGCAACTTCACCAAAATGAATAAGATTATTTTGTGCTCTTTTGCTTCTAGGCTTTTGGACTTAAAAGGAGAGATACAAAACAACACTATTCACTCAAGAAAAAACCCTTGAGATTCCATTGCAAAGGAGATTGAAATCTAACAAAGGGAGAGTTCTAGGCAAAGGATTACAACAAATGAGGGTTCACCACCAAGTGTAAACTTGGAAAATGCAAGATGATTGAAAACATAGTGTGATATGCAAACAAAGGAAAAATGCTCTAGAAATGCAATAAAAGTATAAAAAAAGGGGAAGAAGGTAAATGGTGTGCACCTAGAAACTTTGAAGAGGATGTGAATAGCTCTAGAATTCTATAAATCTAGACTTTTATGCCACTAGGACTCATTCGCCAAGCTGGGCAAATTAGTCCTAGATCCTATTTTCTACACAAGAGCCTATTTCTGGTAAAAGGGTACCAGAACCTACAAATAGATCTAACAAACAACAATAGTGGGACTCATTCCACACCATTGTCAAATCAATCTAGTTCCACTTTTTTGAAAACTAAAAGTTCTTATTTGTACTTTAACACCCGCCCTTTTCTTCCAGTGTGAGTCTCGGGTCTGAATCTATGAAAAATACATAGAATACAGAATTAAAAGGGATTTTCTAATAGGGAATTTTCCTCAATAAAAAATCTAGTTTGGTAATTAATCCTTTGTAGAAATGAAGAAATGTGCATAAAAACCCTAACCTTAAGTGTGTTAAGGACTAGGAAATCTAAGATGTGATGCAATCCTATTCTAATGTGCAAGAATATGATGCAACAATGGAAATCCAAAGATGAATAACTCACTTGTAATGATCTCCAATCACCCCAAGTGAACTCCCATGATGCTTGTACCTTCCTTAGGCTGAGTGTAGAGTGACAATGGAAGATAAAATCACTCAGGAAACAAGTCTTTAGGATTGGATTGATGGCTAGTTGCATCTCCCCAACCTAGAATCCATCATGATTCACCATTGGCATCCATGATTTACCCTTAAAAATGCTAGATCTTGATAGAAAGTGAGCTTGAAGACCTGCAAAAGTGCTTTGATGCTACTCCAATGCTTCAACTTTGCTTACTTTTGAAATTAGAATGCTCTTGTGAGAGACTCTTCATGCTTGGTATTTTCTCAAAGTGCTTGAATTATGCTTGCCTCTCTTAAAAAATGACTTAGAAGCTTGCTTTTATAGACATTGACACCTAATTGACTGTTATTTTAATCTCAAAGGTCAATGTCCATTTACCAAAAATATGATTTGAATTAATGAATTCCCACTCAAACTTGAAAAATGCCCCAAAAGGGACTCGATCACCACCCTTGGTGAATGGGTCCCACAAAAGAGGACTCATTCGCCCAAGGTGGCGAATGAGTGCCACCTAAGGTTTTTGAGGTGGGTTTTTAGATTTTTCAGGGATTTCAATGTTTTTATGTGATTTTTATATGATTGTTGAGTGAAATGAGCCTCGAGATCCAAAATAATGTATCCTAGGGGCCTATAAAAGGTGATTTTTAAAGGGGGGATAAAGCAAGGGTACTAAAATGGGTCCAAATTAAGTGTGAAAGCATCTCTTTCTTCAAGCGTGCACAATTTTTGACACTACACTATGTAAATAACAGTATTTAGATTTCCATAAATTATATATCTCATAATTCATTGTAATCTATCAAATACTATGTTTTTGATTTTGGAAAATTGATCAAGGATATTTATCCTCACTTGGATAAGACTTATTAAAAAAAACTTATGTCACCACAAATATTTATTAAAATAGCTATTTATATAACCATTATCTGATTTCATCTCATTTTAGCGTAGCATCACATTTTTCTACACTCATCTACCATTTATTTCATTGCTTTCCTCAAGCACTTTTCGTTATGTATTAATAAAGAATTGACATGATAGTTTGTTGATCATGATTAAGAGTGGAAGCAAAATATCCGGTGCACGCATGCAATGCAACTGCACTTCAATTTATTACATGAAAACAAAAATTAGTTCTAGGTAATTGGAAAATGTCCTTATATAAAAAAATGTTAAATCTATGTATGGTGTTTTCCAAGTGTAAAAGGAGGAATTTCTAACATCATATGGATTTTACAGTACCGTTTTACACTTCTCACATACATTGTTGTTTTATACTTTTCCCACTCCTTTGTATTTAATCCGTGAATATCTATTGCTTTTCTTTGTATGCATTTCCTATGTAGATATGAGTAATTGGGAAATGTCCAAGCCTTAAATCATTCAGTCAGTGTCTTTTCAAATTATTTTTGATTGTTAGTTTGTATCTCTTTTAAACATTTGTTTTATAGTTTTTTGCATTATTTCATTTTATGGGTCAATGTTCTTCCTTTGTCATTAAATAAATAAAATCAAAAAATAGCTTCCAAAGAAAAAATTCCAATTATCTATATATCTACATATTACCGGTATATACACCAACATGCATTTGTATTATGACAAATATTGATATACACATAAAATGCATATAGACATATATTTCTACTATCGATAAATGCACTGCTCATGTACAGATATGCATGTAAACATGCATATGTATATGTGTATCTATATATATGTACATATATATCTATATATACACATGTATATGTATGTGTAAGTAATTGCATTGCATATAATATATATTCATACATACATACATATATATATATATATATATATATATACATTGTAGTCTATTGTTTAGCTATTCCTAGTATACCAAATAATAGATTATGTGCATATGTTACAATGTTTGAAGATCATAAATTATTTGTTAGTTGCATGATTAAATATGACAAACCAATAACAAAAAAATTAACAAAATGAATCATACAACTAACATTAAAATTTCCCTACCCAACATTCACATTCCAAACACAAATTGAAAATGGTTGATCAAGACATTGTTACAATATATATATGTATGAATACATATACATACACATACACACACACACATAGATATGCTCATGATCAATAACATATACTATTCTATAGCTACTCCCAGTATCCCAAAATATAGATAATGTACACACCTCCTAATGTTTAAAGATCATAAATTGTTTTCCAACTGTATGATCAAGTATGACTACACGAGACCTAAAATTTACAAGCTAAACCATACAACTTAGCCGAAGACTTGCTTATTCAATGTTCACATTTGGAAGACAAATTGAAAAAAATCAATCAGCCTCTACAACACAGGAGATGCATAACCAAGATCTATACTAACAAAACTTTTATCTTATCATTGTCTTTTGTTGTGGAAAAAGTGACAATGACCATCTTGTTTCCACATCATCAATACAGGAATAGTACTGGTAAGGATGGAGGTGACATTGAGGATAAGTACAAATCTTTGGAAGAAGATATAGTTAAAATTTAAAATAACTTGAAAGCAGTTGTGGAACAAAACCATAAAATGCCTAGGCACAATGCCATTATTATAATTGCTATGTCTGAAAAGATGGAAAAAATGCAATAGGGTTTGCTGGTTGTTGATCTAAAAAAGAACAAGGAAAGAAAGAATGAAGACCAAGGTATCTCGAAAAGGACCCGTGCCAATCTCAAAAGGAAAGTGCCTCCCCCAACTCAGATGATTCAGATCTTAAAGAGGGGGGTTCACGATATGAACGAGCTGAAAGCTGAGATTGTGGATTTATTAAAGACCAAAATTTAGCTGATGCTGGATTTTTGTTTGGTTATTTTGTTTTGTGGCCTTCGCTAGATTTTTTGGTGGTTGTGGACAATTTTTTTGTTTTTATAGCCTTTATGACTTTGGTGTCTTTAACGATTTTATCTCTAGCTTGTAAACTTTTTTGTTTCGGGTCCCTGTAAAACCCATTTTTTCCTCTTTCAAAAACTTCTCTTGCTAGTGATATGCCTACCTACCCTTGTTTTGATTTGCATATTGCAACCCCTCTATGTTTCAATGTATATGAACCTATGTCTATGTATATACAAATATATATATGAAGAACCCTCTCAAAAGCTACTAATTTCACCCCTCCATCCGCTCCGCTCCATCTCATTTCTCTCTCCGCTTTCATTAGTTCTTCCAGGCTATGAATCTCGTCCATCCTCCTTAATTAAGATATCTCATCTCTGCTATACTCTCATCTCTCTACTCACCACCTCTTATATTTATACATACTCTTTCTATAATTATATATATATATATATAGATATATAATTTTATATATATATATATAGATATATATATATATATATATAGATATATAATTATATATATATATATATAGATATATAATTTTATATATATATATATATATATAAATCATCTTTTGCTTGACATGTTCAAAGTTGAATTGCATAATGAATTAATAGCAACCACACATCAATCTACTAGACAACAAGTGAAAATCATATCAAAATAAATGCAAAATGCAAAATATATAGATGTATATAAACACATATATACATACATAAACATACAAACATTGATTCAAACAATAAAAAATGGCTATACCTTACAATTTTTGAAGACCATGAATTGTTTTTCCACTATATCCAAAAATTTGAGTGATTAAAACATTGAACTTACCCAAACTATGAAAATGACCGATCAAGCTTTACAAAATGTATGATGTGTACCCTAAATTTACACCAGCAAAAATTATATCTATTCATTCGCTTATGTTGTTAACAAAGTGATAATGAGCATCTTCTTCCTAACATCACCCTACATTACATTATCTCCAGCCAAAACTATCGACATTGTACACAAAAAGATTATATATATGCCTATATATATGAATGTCTTAAGAATATATAAACATCTACCTATGTATCTAACTATATTTGTGATGAAGGGTACTCCCTTTACAATATAAAACTCACAAAAAAAATAGATAATGGCAGAAAAAAAAAGCAAGAAGGAAAGAAAATATTTTCTATAATTAATGAAATGAAAATGAAATTACAACATTGTATTTGCCATCACATGGGCTTTCTAATTACATAAATCTACAAATCAGCAAATCGAAGCCACCATCTATGCTACTTTTGCCTCCTCTTTGTAGTCCCCCTTTTACATCATTTATTTGGAAGGTGTAATGCCCTAGAATATTTTGGAAAGTGTAACCACCCTAGAATCTTCTAGAAAGTGTAACTTCCACAAGAAGATATTTTGAAATTTTATTAATTTTGGTATTACAACTTCGCGGGGTCATAAATTTTGATCCGACCATTAGATTTTCTATTATAATACCTTTTCAGAAAGCTCTCAAGAAATCTTCCGCCAAATAGTAGGGTCTAAAGGCCAACTACTATCATTTTCCACCAGTTTTTAGGCCCATCTAGAGCCTCTAAGTGCCTCAAAATTGACCCTGAAGATTTTACTTGGATTTTTGAAATTAAAATTTTAATATCTCTCAAATGACAAATGGTATTGAAGTGATTTCTTCCCCATTGGATTCAATTTACCATTCTGGAGGTCTATGTAAAATTTCATGTCCAACTGTGCATAAATGCAAACTTACTAAAATTGTAACCTTGCCAAATTTAGCCCTTATTGAAAAGAAACAACATTTTTTTTGGGTGATGCAAGATTGCTCTTACACCCTTATGCTCTTGCATTAGACACTCAGGGTAATTTGAAAAGTGACCTTGTCAATTCTCAGGTGTTAGAGGGAAACAAAGATGGTTAACCTTAGATGCAAAGAACCATGATGAATCTTCAACAAGCCTTCCTCTCCATTTCACCAAGTACTCTACATATTTTCTATTTCTTGTGCTTCTTCCCACATGGCTATCCAGAATGTCTTCTATCTCCTCCTTTTCTAAAGTTGGTGATGGAATATTCCATTGTGCCTCTATAATTTCATCATCAATTCCTCCCTCATAATATTATGTTAAATATAAGATGTTAAACATAGATGAAATATGATTTCCATCTAGAAACTATACCTCATATGCATTTCCTAAATCATGCTTCTTTAGGATCTTACATGGTCCAAACTTCTTCATCTTCACCTTGTTGTATGTACCAACAAGAAACCTTTCCTTTCGCAAATGAACCATGACTTCATCTCCTACCTGGAACTCCTTATAACTCCTTTTTTTGATCTTCCTTAGCCTTATACTGAGAGTTCATCTTATTGATATGCTTCTTCACCTTGTCATGCAAATTCTTTGGGTGCTTAGAAACATATTCAGCCTCAACACTGCTCTTCTCCCCTTTATCCATCTTTCTCAGTTTAGAAGCATTCCTCAGACTACTCCCATATACAATCTAGAATGGTGATTTACTAGTTCTTTTGTTGACAAAATTGTTATAAGAAAATTCTGCCTGTGGTAAAATCAAATCCCATCCCTTTGGTTTATCTCCTACTAAGCATCTTAGTAGGCTACCCAAACTCCTATTGACCACCTTCATTTTTCCATTAGTCTGTGGATGGTGAGTAGAACTGAACTTCAAATTTTTCTTCAACTTCTTCCATAATGTTCTCCAGAAATAACCAACAAATTTGGTATCTCTGTCTGAAACTATACTCTTTGGTAGACCATGTAGTCTCACCACCTCTCTGAAAAACAACTCTGCAACATGAAAAACATCATTGGTTTTATGAAAAAAAATGAAATGTTCCATCTTTGAAAATCTATCGACAACCACAAATATGGAATCATTCCCTCTCTATGTCCCTGGAAAGCCAAGAAAAAAATCTATGCTAATATCCTCCCATGGCCTTTCAGGTATAGGTAATGGCTGATACAATCCAGTATTCTGACTTGTTCCTTCCTCCATCTAACATACTCTGCAACTTTGTACAAACTTCTTCACATCTTGTTGTAACTATGGCCAATAATAATTCTCACTGACAAGAGAAATGGTCTTATCTCGACCAAAATGTCTAGCCAATCCTCCACTATGCTTCTCCTTGATTAGATTCTCTCTCATAGAACTCCTTGGAATTCATAATTGCATTCCTCTAAACAACATCCCATCTTGGATTAAGAAATCAAACCATCTTGTCCTATCCAATGTAGCAGGTTCCAAACAAGTTTTCTAAGCTTCTGCAAAGTCTAGATCTTCAGGATACAAACTCTTGAGTTCATTGAACCCAACAACCTCTATATTCATTTCTATCAACAAATTTTTCCTTCTACTCAAGGCATTTGCAACTTTATTTGACCTTCCACTCTTGTGCTTCAATACAAAGGTATAACTCTGCAAAAAATCAACCCACTTGAAGTTTCTTTGATTTAACTTTCCTTGACTATTGAGATATTGCAAATCCTGGTGATTATTATATAAAAGAAAATATTTTGGCAACAAATAGTGTCTCCATTTATTTAAAGCCTGAAATATAGCAGAAAACTCATGATCATAGACATAATATTTCTTCTTGGTATCATTCAACTTCTCACTAAAATAGGCAACATGCTTACCTTCTTGACTCAAAACAACTCCTATGGCAGTGCAACTAGCATCAAAATCTACCTAAAAGACCTTATTGAAATCTAGAAGTGTCAAAAAAGGTTGCTCTGTAAATTTATTCTTCAACATATCAAACATTTTGGCTTCTCTTGTAGTCCACTTAAACTCTTTTCTATCTCCTCTCATTACTTCAGTAAGAGGTGCATAAATACTACTAAAATTCTTAATAAACTTTCTGTAAAAACTTGCTAAACCATGAAATGATCTTACCTCTATAACACTCCTTGGGGTAGGCCGTTCAATGATAGCTCTCACCTTCTCTGGGTCTATTTTAAGACCCTCTGATGAGACAACAAATCCCAGATACACCAATTCTCTCTTCACAAAGCTACATTTCTTCAAATTAATCAGCAGCTTCTCCTCCCTTAGCTTCTCAAAAACCTTTCTGATATGCATCAAATCCTCTTCCAATGTCTTGCTAAAAAATAAAATGTCATCCAAATAAACAATGACAAATTTACCCAAAAACTCTTTTAGTACCTCATTCATGAAGCGCATGAAGGTGCTTGATGCATTGGTTAGCCCAAAAGGCATGACTAACCACTCATACAAGCCCTCTTTCATCTTGAATGTTGTCTTGCATTCATCTCCTTATCTAATCCAAATTTGGTGATAGCCACTCTTCAGATCTATCTTCGTGAATTACTCAGCTCCACCCAAACAATCCATGATGTCATCCATCCTTGGCAAGGGAAATCTATACTTGATGGTGATCTTATTGATGGCTCTAGAATCCGTACACATCCACCATTCCCCATCCTTCTTTGGTGCTAGTACTAAAGGTGTTGCACATGAACTTAAACTCTCTTTGATTAATCTCGTCTGCAACAACTCTTGTACTTGTCTCTTCAACTCTTCACTATCTGTTAGAGTCATACGATGAGCTACCTTATTTGGAAAACTGGCTCTAGAAATCAGGTCCATCTGATGACTAATCTTTCTTTTTTGGAGGCAAACCTTTAGGTACGTTATCATAAATAATAGCTTGAAACTCATTCAACAAATCTGAAACCTCTATAGGTACCTCATTAGTATCATCTTTATCAACTCTAAGGATCAATGCAAAACCCATATGCCTCCACTCAAACAATCCATGATGTCATCCATCCTTGGCAAGGGAAATCTATACTTGATGGTGATTTTATTGATGGCTTTGGAATCTGTACACATCCTCCATTCCCCATCCTTCTTTGGTGCTAGTATTACAGGTACTGCATATGGACTTAAACTCTCTCTGATCAATCTCGTCTGCAACAACTCTTGCACTTGTCTATTCAACTCTCCCCTCTTTGCTAGAGTCATACAATGAGCTTCCTTATTTGAAAAATTGGCTCCAAGAATCAGGTCCATCTGATGACTAATCCTTCTTATTGGAGGCAAACCTTCAGGAACGTTATCAGAAATAATAGCTTGAAACTCATTCAACAAATTTGAAACCTCTATAGGTACCTCATTAGTATCTTCTTTATCAACTCTAGGGATCAATACAAAACACATATGCATCATACCTTCTAGGAACTTTCTTCCATCAACCAAAAAAATTCTTGCATTACTGCATACCTTTTCCTCTCCCTCTTTCAAGGGATTCAACTTATGACAAACTCCATCCTTTGTCAAAGAATAGGTGTTGGCATGTCCATCATGTACTACTCCCCGATAAAACTACCAAGGTCTTCCTAACAACATATGACAAACATCCATAGGCATAATATCACACATTACCTCATCATGGTAATTTCCAATCTTGAATTTTACTAGACATTGTTCATTTACCAAAGCTTTATGGTCCTTATATAACCAAGGAATTAGGTATGGATTTGGATGCTGCTTTCTCTCCAATCACAACTTACTAACCATCTCTTCTGAAACAAGGTTATCAGTACTACCTCCATCAATAATAACATTGCAAACTTTACCTTCACACTTACATCTAGTGCGAAACAAATTTTTCCTTTGAGTTGGCTCCTTCTCATTTAGCAAGGCTCTTATAGTCACAAGAACCTCTCCTCTTTCTGCATCCACAAAATGTGAAGACTCATCATCTTCGTCTAAATGTGCAACTCCCGCATTACCCTCAGGTCTTCTATTTGTCCTTCCTTGATGTTGAGGACACTCATATGCCCTATGCCGTTCTTCTCCACATTTGAAATAGGTTCCATGAAAGTTTCCTGTCCCTAGTCCTCACCCAGATCTTCCTCTTCCTCTTTGGTCTCCATTATTTTGATCATGAGGATGATAGGAATTATCTCCTTTCTGGTTCTGGCTAGTATTGGATCCTTCACCCTTCTTTTGATCTCCATTTTGACCTCCATATGACCGTCCACTAGTCCTTCCACCGTGACCTCCACCTCTTTGCTTACTTTCAAACCTTCTATTCAATTTCTCTTCTACCTTCAAAGAAAACTAATATGCATCTTCAATGGTAGGCATTCTTACCAAACTCAGCTCTTCTTGAATGCTTGGCTTCAACCCATTTATGTAACTGGCAACTTTCTCCTTGTTGGCCTCAGAATGACTTGTTTTGATCAAGACTTGGTAAAACTCTTTTGTATACTCAACATATTTTCTTGCTTGTTTCAACGCTTGCATCTTCCTCAACAAATCCAACTCATAGTCTGCAAGAATGAATTTTCTTTTCATTTTTTCCACCATTCGATCCCATCTTGTTATTTTCTCTTTTCTTCTTCTATTTCTTTCCAACTATACTTCCTTCCACCATATGCTAGCATGGATTTTCATTTTGGCCTTTGAAAATTTGACCCTATCTAGGTCTTCGATTTCCTCATACTCAAAATACTCTTCGATTTCATTGATCCAATTGATTAGCTCCTCTGGATTTAGGTTTCTAGAAAAAATAGAATCTTCTATCTTTGGCCTCTTTCCAATCTTGGAAATGGCCCTAATCAGTCTGACTTCTCTAGGATCCATTACATCATGTGCTTCTTCTTTGAATGGATCCTCATCTTAAGCCTCATCCTCATTTTCATCCCTTCTTCTAACATCAACTCCCCTATGCAACTCCACTTGCAGTGCTTGAACTTGTCTCTAGAGGGCTCTAAAACCCTCCTCTGTTATCCCAACATTTCTTCCACCAGAGTTTCTCTGTGGAGGAATCTTTTCTCATCCGACAATCTGTTTACACACTCAAGAAAGCCTACTTTGATACCACTTGATGAAGGGTACTCCCCTTACAATCTAAAACTCACAAAAATAACAGATAATGGCACAAACAAAATGCAATAAGGAAAGAAAATATTTTCTATTATCATTGAAATGAAAATGAAATTACAACATTGTATTTTCCATCACGTGTACTTTCTGATTACATAAATCTACAAATCTGCAAATTGAAGCCACCATTTATGCTACTCTCACCTCCTCTCTGTAGTCCCCCTTTTACATCCTTTATTGGGAAGGTGTAACTGCTCTAGAATCTTCTACAAAGTGTAACTTCCACAGGAAGATATTTTGAAATTTTATTAATTTTGGTATTACAACTTCATGGGGTCATAAATTTTAATCCAACCATTAGATTTTCTAGTAACCTTGCCAAATTTATCCCTTCTTGAAAAGAAACAACATTTTTTTTGGGTGATGAAAGATTGCTCTTACACCCTGGATTCTCCTACATCAATCTGTCTACATGTATATATTTATGTACCTACATATGTGTCTAAACATATAAAATTGTACACATATATATGCCATTACATATACATACCATACACAGATGTCTATGTATATAGACATAAACATGCAAAAATATACATATCATAGCAATCCAATAATCATGATAAATTCCACACTATGATTTTTAATTGATACTTTTGTTTCTAACCATTGTATAATCTATTCATAGCAACTGCACTGCACTCTATTCATAGCAAATGAAAATCATTTCAAAACAAATGCAAATTGTGAAACATATACATGCATATAATTATATATATACATACATAGATATACATGCGTTGTTTCAAACAATTGATAATGGCCATATCTTACAATGTTTCAAAACCATAATTTGTTTGTAATCTACATCCATATAACACTTCACTTAAATATTGGAATCTGACAATTTCTAGTTTTCTTTTTAACATTTCGACATGGCCTACAAAAATAATTATAGTAAAAAAAAAATGTCAACTCCATTAAATCAACAAATATAGCAAAAAGAAATTGTTTACACAAATGTCTATGTTAAATTGTCTAAATGTATCTGTCTATGTATATACAGATACATATATGTTTATACACATATTTGTTCTACTGATCATACAAACAATAGACATATATCTATGCAATAATACAATATGAAAAATATACATATTCTTGCTATTAAGTAATCATAATAAATTTCACAAATTGTTCACAAGACCATACTTCAAAACTCGACTATTTATAACTTTTGTTTGAGGACTACATCATGAAATATAACACCACATCAACATGCTTTTTGTCACCTAGTCCAACCATCCCATAATAAGAGATCTGACCAATACTTTTTCCTTTCCATCGTTAGTGCTCAACAACTGCT
Organism: Sequoia sempervirens; assembly: GCA_007258455.2. Classification (NCBI taxonomy): domain Eukaryota; kingdom Viridiplantae; phylum Streptophyta; class Pinopsida; order Cupressales; family Cupressaceae; genus Sequoia; species Sequoia sempervirens. The sequence goes on from VDFB02271358.1 coordinate 790,422,519, forward strand.
ATGGCATCACTTCATTGGTTCCTTTTCACATTAACCCAATACATTTTATTTATTTATCAGTTCCCAACTAAAAACTATTTGACATTCTCTACACAACTGATATCACAACCACAAAACATTATATAGACAACTGCTTTCACCACTGCTCTAGCGTACTCTAAACCCTAACTTTTGTAGCCCGACAGGGACTATATCTCCTTCAGAGTTCCTTTTAAATATATAAAATTTAGTTTTAGGTTTGGATATTTACATAATTAGTGATTTGTTTGTATAAAATTTATTTAGGAAACTAGCATGGTGCATAAATATGTACATGAAGTTCTAAGTTTTTAGTGGTTTTTAATTTTGAATCATTGCCTTTCTACTTAGTATTTTTTACACGATACAATTCTCATCTTACAATGTAATGCTCCTCTCAAATGAATATGATCATGAAATACTCTCATTCCCTCTTTGTAAGACAAGTTTTTAGATCTCTTGACCCTCTCTTAGGGAAACTATATAACTATTCATGGCAAGGATGAAAGACTCCAAGAGTCGACGGCCTAGCTTGATCTAATGCATCCTGTTATAGGTAACATATCTTGACATCTAGTCTCCCCCCATCCCCATGGTGCAGGAGGGAATGTCTTGCAAGCATCATCAGTCATGTGAAAATTTTATACTAGGTGCACTACATTTTATAGGGGGATACCCAATTCTTGCAATCTATGAAAAGAAAAGGATGAAAGACTCCATCTGATTCACTCTTTTATTCTAAATTGGAGATTGAAGCTCTCGCAAGATTGATTAGGTTACATTTTTTCTCAAATCCTTCAAGGAGTTTACCATTCTTTATAATATTTTTCTTCTTCATTTTAGTACTATTATTATTGTGCTTTGATATTGCATCTCCCATTATCCATTTTGGAAAATCTATTTTTTTCTAGATCACCACCTATTTTTAGATGTATACGCTATGGTAGTCTTCTTCATAGAATATGATCAATACTCATAGTTTTATTTAAAATATCAATGTTCTTAATTCTTATATGCATATAGGATGATGCAGGAGCATCGTGCTCCTATCCCCCCTTGGCCGACGTTGTTCTGTGTCAGTAGGAGTTTGGCTTATCGGTGGAAGGATCTCCCCTGAACATTCCAATGATGGAACAATGGGTTGGCGATAGTTGGAATTCATCGGCGTAAGGCTTAGACATCGGTGGAACAACCTTTGGTGTTCCAGCGATGACCATATGGCAGAAGCAGTTGTGTTACAGGTTCACCGGCGTAAGCAAGTGATATCGGTAGAATTTTGGGAGGAGTTCCAGTGATGGGCCGACAATGATGATCAATGAGATGAAGGTGTATCGTTGGAAGAAGAGTTGGGGTCCCAACGATAGAGCGATGGAAGGTTGAGGACCATGGTGGCACTAATAGGAAGGTGATGTGTTTGTCGACTAGAAAGTGGTGATAGGATGATCGGTAATTTGCATCCTTGTTGCGAATTACGAATAGTGATTTGGATAGAGTATAAGGTGTCATCGGCAGGATGCCTGTGTATCGACGAGATCAAGTTAGGCTCTCCCCAATGGACCGATAGAATTCCCCAATGTGAACGGATCGGTGGAAGGATACTTGTAGTCTCAATGACAGGGCACTAAAATGGTATCGGTGTAACATGGTGAGATCGACGAAAGTTGAATTGGAGTCTAGCTGATAGGGCAATGGCGGTGGCATGAGTGGTACGATTGGTATGTTGGTCAATGGCAGTGGATGGTGAATGACACAATCACACTTGGTAGATCAAGAACGAATGAATTCCACATCGTTGTTGTGAAATTCATTCCCAATGGATGACTTGGTGAAGCTACTGATAGCGAGGTAATTGCCTGGTGATTTCGAGTGCTAATTGGGAGATCCAGGAAACTATGACATAGAGAGAGATGGACATCAAGGTTTACCTCAAGGATGATGAAAGGCATAAAGAGGTGGCGAACGATAGTGACGAGTAGCCTACAAGTAGCAGAAGTGGTGGCAGAGTAGCCCGTAGCAGGGGGAGAGGTTAGACTAGTGAGAGGCTAAGGAAAATCAGTTTTAGATTTGCAGATGATGTAATAAAAGCCCATTTGATGGCATGTGCTGATGTAATTTAATTTTAGAAATAAAATAACATTTTGTTTTACTTTATCATTTTCTGTATGCAAACCTATGTTGTCACTATGAGTTGAGTTGGAAAGGGGCAGATCGGGAGCTGCTCCATCATAGGATAAGAGAAATATTTTTTATTTATTATTTATACATATTAATTTCCTATGAATGGGGAAAGACCAACATAGGGGCTTCACTTGAATGCAAGCTCCCAAATATCCCCCAAATCATTTCCTTTTCCTTATATTTATAGGTATTTTTTAGAGAACTCAACCAAAAGAAGGTTAGTAAGTAATTTTATATTCATTATTTGTTTCTTTTCTCCATTAAATTAAATGTAAATATTCTTATCTATTACAATTATTTATCAATTCTATCGCCTACTACATTAGTTGTGTGTTCCTATTTTTCATCCAATAAATTGGGGGAACTACTAGACTAGAAAAATATATTTTTTAGAACTTCTTGAGTGTTGTAGTTCACATGAATAATTTCATGAAGTGTATTTTTTGTGCGATGTGTTGATTTTCTAGACGATGAATTTCAACATTTGATCTTAGGTTCCTATTCACATTTAATTTTATGTTCCATTATCTTACTCTTTAAGTTTTATTTACAATTTATACTAAATAGAATGCTATGAATTATCCTATGTTTTGTCATGATACAATTTATTTATTTCTAATTTTAAAGAAGCTTTCAGATTGTAGTGTTTTTTTATTCTTCCTATATTGAATATTAGAAACATGTATTTTGATTAAAACTACTTAAATCCTATAGGAATAATTTATTTAAGAAGAAAAATGTTTTAGATAAACTACATTCTCAATATTTTTTTTTGTGTAACTTGACTTATCAGACATCATTTCCTCATTATTTCTTGATAGTAGGCTATCCAAGCATGTTGCACCTCTCTCTTCAAAATTTTGATAATTTCAATTATACATTTCCCAAAGAGAATTTTTTATGTGAGATGATGCTCTTAATTTATTAACACATGTTAATTCTTATTCATATTCATTATCTTAGTGATTGTTTAAAATATGACTAACACTACTTTAATTTCTAGCTCTGCGCAAGGCCTTGTGAAACTAAAAAATATTAGTTATAATTTTAATGATAAACTAAAAATTTCTAAGCCAATATTGTAAAATCTAAAATTTACAACACTAATGTGGGTACTAATTTTCATATAGTAGTGCAAATGTATAATATTCAAAGAAATAAATACAATAATTCTATTTTTTTCTTCCTACTTCTACTCTTTTATCATTAACCTTTCATCTACCTTAGAGGATTATTCTCAACTATTTTCTTATTGAGAAACTTTGTGATACACCATCTAACATATCTCTCTAGGAGTTGATTCAAGATTCTCTTACATACCATATAATTCTCTAAGAATCTTTCTAAGATATACCTATGTCATAATTTTCTACACTGAATGTGGTAGCTACCTTTATTAACTGTATAAAAATAAATACCAATATTATCTTTCAATAGTATGGGATTCCTCCTCTCAATTTTTATAAATTGTATGAATCTAATTATTATTTACAATAATTTCATGGAAATCAAGTATACTCTTATTGATAAATATTTTGGCCTTAACATCTATAACATAGACTTACTAAACCACATCAATATAGATGCATATTACTCTTTTCATAAAAAATATCTCTGTACATTATTTTTATATTATAGACAAGCAAGCCCATGGAGTGACAACACATCATATAGTGTTGGATTTTTTTGAATTATCTACCACATGGTATATGTAATGAATCAATAAATTTCTCATATACTATTCTTGTTGGTACACAATTTATTCATACAATGGGATAAATCCATCTTGAATATATTTAATCTATTTTCCCTTAGTAATAAAGCATATATAACAAAATATAATATAAATTCCTTAAATTATTATCAAAGGATAGATCTAGGAAATTACCCCAATCCTTTTACAACACTTTGTAATATAATTGCTTCATCATCCCTAAAGAAGGTTACAATATCATCAAGTATCACTGATGATACATTGAAAAAATACTTTCTTCATCTACTTTAGATACATGTACTAATGAAAATTGGGGTTAACTGTATTCACTCTTTTATTTGCGAGTATAAAATGAAGATAGATCACTTTAGCATCCGAAAAAGATAATTTATAAAATCATAAAGTAATATTAGTAATTTTAATGTATCTCCTAATGATTCATACAAAATTACACATTTAATGTTGATTAGATATTGATGGTGATCATCTACCTTTTATATATTTTAAATCTTATTTGGCCATAATTTAAATGTTTTATATAAAATTTGGTACAAAGGTAATGATTATGGTTGAATGGAGAAAGGTATTAAGATCATAATATAGCTTAATGCACATATTAGTCTCATCCTTCCAAGTAGCATAATTTCATGGATATAAATTTATCTACTATACATCTCATAATTCTCTTTTTCCATTATTAATTGTTAAGGCTATCATGGATATTGCAAGCTTACCTCTACCCCTCTAGATTTATTTATTTTATATAAATCTCTAATATAGTTTCTTGTTTGATACATTCACCATCCTTCTTATCATCATGATCAATAATTTCATATATATATTTTTATTTCTCATTGATAATTTTGGGAATCCATTATGATTAATAATGATTCTCCTTCAATTTAAAATATTTCTCCTAAAATTTTACATATTCTTTATCTTTAATAGATCATGCACTTATCCTTGTAGTAGGTGTTACTATTGACATCCCTAATGATATGTATAATGCTAATAAATGTATTGAAATAAAATAGTTCCTTTATCCTACATAATTATCTTCTCATTATGATCTTTTAAACAATTTTTATTATCTCTTTTCCCAAAAATATGATTATATGACTAGTATATATCCTAAATTAGCATTCTATAACATAGTGATTTATTTTTACGGCCATCCTAATAAAAATAAAATTATAAAAAATAATATGAAGTATTTTTAGTGGTTAAGGATGATATACAAAATATTTTAAAACATACCTTTGTCTACCCCACAAACTATTCACCTTGGGTATCAAACACTATGGCTATCACAAAGCATCATGATTGTATTCATGTATAAACTAATTTTTAGGATATAATTAAGTATTGATATGATTAAATAGAATTAACAATAGGTCATCTCATAATATCATTTATGGATAGCTTGCTAGGCTATAATAAGATTCATTATAATCCACATGATCAACTTAAACTAATTTTATGATTTTTTGGGTGCATTTTGTTATGTGGTCATGGTTTTTGATTCAAAAAATATCGTGCACCTTAATAATGTGATATTAATCTTATCTTTAATGATTATATGCATAATATTCTATCAAGTTATTTCAATTATATCTTGGGATAATATACTTTGAACACATATCATGTTCATAATATATATTATATTTGAGTGCATTTATCATTTATTTATCATATATCATTTTGGTATCAATGTAGAAAAAATAAAATAGATATATAGATTTCAAAATGACCCTAATAGGCATTTTTCAAAATTTCACTTCACAGAGGCACCATGGAAAAGGTTTTCATATGGCATGGCTTTTAAAAATACTATGTATACTAGTCAAAACATCTTCAACATCTAAGACAACCCAAAGGTCAGGTTATGTAAACCCTTCTCCATGTACATGGAATATTGGGAAGGGTTTCATAGGATAGTAAAATCCTATATTCCATCATCAATAGTTAGATCATTTCAAAAGTTAAGGGCCAACAAGCACTCTCATAGAGACATTAGAAGGTGGGAAGAGACCTGCTACCTTTCCTAATAATATATCCATCTTTAAACTAAGTCCATTTGGTGCCTCCTTTAATGCTCGTCTTCAAGGAAACCATGGTTTCAAAAACCCACTCAAAAAATTGTCAAGTGGCATAATAAGGAGAAAAAGGTACCAAATTGTAATAAAATGGCATAAACTTGAGACCTTAGGTACAACAAAAAGGATGAAACTTACTAGCTAAGGAATGCATGAGGGCTCAAGAAACCATCAAAAGTCCACGAGGGGTCATCTAGGATTCTTAGAAGAAATCCTTAACTTACAAATAAAGGAGCTTCATGAGAAAGCTATCATTGGTAATTTTTGGAATATTAGCCCTACCAAAAATGTTTTGACTAAATGGGTTAATGACCTTTAGGTAGGAGATAATGAATTTTATTACATATATGAAGGCAAGGGGGTGTTTATTGCTATTTTACCTTGAAGAAAACATGGGATGTTGTCTTCAAATTAAATAAATGGTTCTTTCAAAGTGTGGGACAAAATATTCAACCTTGGATCCTCAATTTTAACCTTTCAACTATAGTGATAAAGTTAGTGTTGCTTTGGGTACAAGTGCCAGCCCTACCACTTGAATACAGAGAACTTAAAATAGTAGAAACCTTAGGAAATCAAATGGGTATATTAATGAAGCTTGATTGGATCTATTTTGACAACATCAAAGCTCTAATTAGGTTCTATATTTTATTAGATACCACTAAAACTTTCCCATAGGATTTTAAAATTTGTTCTAGGAATGGGACCTAGTGACAGGAATTTTTTCTTGAAGGCCCTAAAACAAAATGCCATTCCTACCATCTAAAGACCCACCCTAATACAAAATATTCCTATTAAGATACAAAATATTGGGAGACCTATAAGGATCAAGAATGCATAATATTTGATAAAATAATCCTTTCCAAGGATGATTCTATCCTATTTGCAAAGATTTCTTTAATGGCTAAAGAATATGCATAAAATAATATTGACGCTTCAAAGGAAAGTTCTCTAAAAAATTGGAAAATAATTTTTCTCCTTTAAAGTTACTAGTTTGTAGCAAGGAGAATGATGTTTTAGTGTAGTTGAATGTAATGCTGAAATTTCTAGATTTAGAAGGGCTAGAAAATATTAGTTGAGATAAAAAAATCTTATAGTATGATCCTAAACTTAGGGGTAGAGGAAAAAGTGACTCGGGATGTTTCTTTAGTAGTCCTAGATAAATTAGCTGGAGAATCAATTAAGCAATTTGGAGGAGTGTTCTACTAGAAAATTTCTACTAAGGCTATGGAACTAAATAATCTTCCTAACCCCAACCATATGGTTAAGAATGACCCAAAAAAATATCTTGAACCTATAGAAAATAAAAAATAGGATATTATAAAATAAATTCTTCCAGGCTCCTAAGTTCCCTCCTCAGGGTCTCTATCAACAATGGCAAAATAAATCTTAGTGGAATTAGGAAGAAAAATCATTGATGAAATTAATCAAGAGGGCCTGAATGATTTTGACAAATCTCCTTCACTTTCAATCCCACAAACTCAATTTTATGTGAATAACTTGTCTCCTAAAACAAATATAATGAAAGGAAAAAAATACAGGGCAAGGAAAATTCAAGAAAATATTGTAGCACATTTGTAGACTACCCTAGACAAAAATATAAATGTGAGACCGAGGAGGGCCTATTGCTCCACTCGAGACCAATGAAGGTCCTTTCATGCAATTTTAGGGGATTAAATACCCCTAACAAAAGGTGCTTTATTAAGTGCTAGATTGATTCATGCAATGCTAATATTTTTTTACTACAACAAACTAAATTTTTAGATGAACAAAACAAAGAAATCGTAACTAAATGATCCAAATGGGAAGTGCTTTATGGTTTTATAGTATGGGAATTAGGAGGATTGGTAGTATTAAATGACTCATGCAAGGTCAAGGTTGAGTTTTCTGTAGCCTAATATTGGTGGATGCTTGACACGATTCAATGTTTTCAACACACATTTTGGATATTCAATATTTATGGTCCTACATCAACTATTGTAAAGAAATAGATATGGGACTCTTTGATAGAAACCCTTTTAATATTAAGGAAGGAATTGATTATGTTAGGAGGGAATTTTAATTCTATTACCTCCCCAAAAGAAAAATGAAGGTATTATTCACTCTCCAAAAGTAATGGAGAACTTTTCCAATTTCATCTAGGATAATGCATTGATTGATTTTTTACCAACTAATGGTAAATTTACCTAGACAAATAGAAGGAAGAATTTTTGTCTCATTGCAGAGTGGTTAGATAGATTTCTCCTCTCCATAATTTGGATGAACACCGAGTTCAAATACACCTCTTCCATCCTCTCATTCTTGGGCTCAAATCATTATCTGATCTAGCTGGATATTGTTTGGGATTTTGTACCAAATTAATTTAAATCATCCTTTAAACTTGAAAAAATGTGGTTTATGGATGTCAAATTTTCATTTTACCTTAGAAAATGGTGGAAGAATGCACCATTTTTACAGGCTCTAGACTTTACCAATTAGCAAAAAAGTACCAATTTATAAAGGAGTGGATCAAATAATTGAACCATCTTCACTTCAAAAATATTTTTGAACAAAAAAATATTTTTTATTCAAAAAATTAAATTGGTCAGTGAACAAGTCATTCAAAAAGGTATGAATAATGAATTCTTCCACCATCATAACCAGCTTCAGAAATAACTCAAAAAAGTTCTTGCTAGAGAAGAAATATATTGGAAACATAAGCCAAGAGAAACTTTGTTGAAAGAGGCAGACAAGAACACCAAGTTTTCTAACAACTCAACTAAAGTTAGACACAAAGCCAACATAATTTTTTCTATGAATTATGTATCTAATGAATGTCCAAAAGATTAGAAGAAGATTCAAAACAAGGTTGTTTTATTCTTCTCCAACCTCCTTACCAAACTAGAAAATCAAGACCTCTGGTTGGAAAAGAACAAGAGTTTTTAAATTTCATCCCAAAATTTCTTATCCAAATGATAACAAATTTCACCTTGCTCCATTTAGCTTGGAAGAGGTCAAATCTATAGTTTTTTCACTTTTCCCCAAAAAAAATCCTATGTTGAATGGTTTTACTATACTATTCTATCAAAAATACTAGTATTTTGTGGGAAGAGATATTTTGTTGGCTTTAGAAGACTCCCATACAAATAGTAAATTGTTAAAATAGATCAACAACACTCATATTTCTCTTATACTGAAATTAAAGCTCCCTCTTCATTTACAAAATTTAGACCTATTTCCCTTTGCAATACCAGTACAATTTTTTTCCAAAGATATTACCTTAAGGCTTGCAAAACACATTCCAAGAATAATATCGAAGGAATAAGGTGGTTTTTTTTAGGGAAAGAGATAGTCAAAGGTGCAATAATAGCGCATAAAATATTATACTTAATTCATCAAGAAAAAATTACAGATATGATCGTAACATTAGACATGATCAAGGCCTATGATAAAGTAAATTGGTATTTTTTAGAAAAGGTTTTGGAAAGTCTAGGATTTGCTACAAAATGGTGAAAATAGATTCTTTCCTATATCTCAAATCAGCTAAATTATCAGTCCTAGTAAATGGCTCTCTGGGTGGTTTTTTCTCTACCTCTCAAGGAGTTAGGCAAGGAGACCCTCTTTCCCCTTTCCTCTTCATCCTGATGGTGAAAGCATTGAGCCAAACAATTTCAACCCTTCATGAATCAAGTACATGGAATGGTATAAAAATAATAGGAATAAACATCTCTTTCACTAATTCCTTATTTATAGATGACACATTAGTGTTTGGTCATTACTTGGTGCGTTAAGAGAAAAACATAAAGTATGTGTTGGACAACTACTATCTAATTTCAAGTCAAAATATTAATTGAGAAAGCCAAAAATATTTTTCTTAGATTACTAGCACTCTATTAATGGGTTGCATCCTATGAATATTATAATTTAGATAGAATAAACCTCCCTATAGCTATTTGGGTATTCAATTCTTTGTAGGGGCTCAGAAAACCTCATTTTGGCATAAGACCTTTACGACTATACAAAGTAGAGTAGCATCCTAAAAGGGTAGATTAATATCACTAGCATGGAGATTTACTATGATAAGAGAAGTTTTATGTACCCTTCCAAACTAGTTCTTATCAGTACTCAAAATACCAATAGGGATTCATGAGAACATTGTCAAAGCAACTAGGCAATTTTTGTGGAGAGGAAATTTGGAAAACTACAAGAAAATACCTTTAGTTTTTTGGGAAAAAATTGTAAGGATAAATTGTTTTGAGGTGTTGAAATTTAAAATATGGAATTGATAATTCAGGCCTTAGGTGCAAAGCTAATGTGGAAACTCTACGGAAATCCTTCTTCAAAATGGAGCCAAATCATGAGATCCAAGTACTTCAATTTCACAAACCCAAAAATAATCTTCACTTTGGCAGACACATCAGATGGCTCAATAATGTGGAATTTCATTGTGACCTATCAAGATGTACTCACCTTTCTATCACAAACTATTAACAATGGTGAAAAGGTATTTTTTGGGGAAGATTCTTAGAATGGTAACCCCCCACTAACTATAGTTGATGGTCTACAAGAGGCTCAAGCTTGTCTAAAAGTAGTTTGGGGATCAAATCTCAAGCACTATATAGTAAGGGATAATGTAGTTTTCAAATCCAATGTTATATGGAAAATTTTCCATAATCTCCCATTACCCCAACATCAAAAATATAAGTTGCAATCAATATTGGACACAAGAATTGTTTTACTTTCAAAATCTAAAGATAAAATCATTTGGGCCCTATCTAAAATAGGACAATATAATGTCAAATAGGGATACAAATCTCTGACAATTGAGGATATAATTCAACTTCATACATGGCCATATAAGCTTTGTTGGCACACCTCAATTCTCCCTAAATAAAGTACTTTTACTTAGTTAGCCCTTCACAACTGGGTCCTAACTAGTTGTAGGCTTTCCAGGCTAGGCCTACCCTAGCCAGTCAACTATATTTTATCTAATTCCCACTAGGAATAATTGGATCATTTTTTTCTCGACTATAATTGTGTTCAAACATGCTAGAATTGGATCCAAAACAAAGCACATTGAATTTCCCCCTATCAATAACCATTTTGGAGTTATTTCAAATTTGGTCATTACTCTTTAAAGGTTCTCTCTTTGAATCACTATGGGTGGTGATCCCAACCTTACTAGTGTGAAACATATTGCTTGAAGAAAATATAAGGATTTAAAAAAATACTTTTTTAGATTCAAAAATTCCCTCTGTAAATTGGAAAGGATTATATCATAAGTAAAAATAGAAAATGTAGTGAAAAAGCCAAACCCATGTTACTCATTCTGAAGATACGATAATGAAATTTTAAAGATTTGTTCCCTTTTGAAGGTTCCAAAGCAAGAGGAACATTCTAATTTCCAAAAAATTGATAGAATTAGAATCAAATGGTGCACCTCACATCCAAATGTTGTGAAACTAATTTTTTATGGTACATCTAAAGGAAATCTAGGATTATCATGGTTTGGTTGTTTAATCCATAATGACAAATAAGAGTTAATGAGGGTTTATTTGTAAAGCTACCTATGATTACTAATAATATAGCAGAGGCCCATGGATTCATGGCAGTTGTAAAGCTGGCACAAAACATGCAACTCAAAATTATTCACATTGAAGGAGATTCTTTAAAAAATTTAATGCTTGCAAGAAATGGCAAGAAAAAAATCTAAGTAATTTCATACAATTAAAACCAGTTTGGGAGGGGGCGGGGAGCCTAGCTCGATTGGCTAAAGAATCCTATTGCAGGAAAGAGGTCACGAGGTCTAGTCTCCCCCCAAACCTATGGTATCAGAGGGTGTGTCACACCAGTGCCACCAATGACATGAATTTTTTTTACCAGGAACACTGTAGTTTATAGGGGGCAGATACCAGACCAATTCCTGCAGTCTACAAAAAAAAAGAAAAAAGAAAAAGAAACTAGTTTGGGAGATCCTTGAGGGTCTCACTTTAGTAACAATTATATATTTCTATAGGGAAACAAATTCTATAGTAGATGTCCTAGCAAACCACACTTGCAAAATAGAGAAAAAAGGCCTACAAATCGATTCATCTAATTTTCTCAACTTAGAGGATTTGACAAAAAATATTCACAAAGGTCAAGAGAGGAACACTCATAGGGTCTCAAGTTAGGGGCATGGTTAATGAACTGATTTTGTAGTGTTGTGTATAGAGGTTTCTGGGAGAAATGTATTTTCTTTGCATTTCTATGCCATTGGTTTTTAGTACTTGTGGTTTTGAATGAGAGTTGATGGTGTTGTTCTTTTTCCTATGTCAAGAGGATTCATGTTTCAGTGTATCAAAAGAAGGTCTTCTGAATTACAAGGAAATGTAGTGTTTGGTAGTATTTTCTGGTTAAATAGACTATTTATAATCTTTAAGTGAGATTTTTTGTGAAAGAATTTGTTGGTTTCCAAGTTATTATTGGATCATATTTAAGTTTGTTGTCTGGAAGTTTCAGATTGTTCAAAGGAAGCATGTAATTCAAATTTCAATGTGTTTTCATGGGTAATGACTGACTTGGTGTTTACACTACATTCAAATATGTTCAAGTGTTTATGAAGGCGTATCATGGAGTGTGATATTTTATTCCTAAATATGTTTTTTTTTGGTTCACTTTCATTCCTATCCACTGTGGTAATGTTTACTGCTGACCTAATTTGAAATTGCAAAGTGTGAAGCATGCATATATGACCTTGGAGAAGGTTTTCAAGGTTGAGGATGGTATAAGTATGAGTTGAGATGTTGAAGGTTGATAAGATAGAAAGGATATATGTGTGTGATTCAAGTGATGCAAATTTTTGAAGAGTAGAGTGCAGGTTTGAGTAGAGCAGTACGAACTTCAAAGTGTTGGACTTCTGAATGTAATGAGCTGAAGGTGTCTGCAATCATTCAAAAAAGACTACAAAGGTGTTAAAGCTATTTTGGTGGATTCTCTATTTCATTGAGAATTTTTTCTCTATGTAACATTTCTCTTCTATCTTCTTATTATTTTTGTTGTAGTGAGCCCTGGATGTGAGCCTTTGTGGACAGTGTGTCTTATTCTAGTAGTGAGACCATGTATCGCTTTCTAATTACTTATATTATGAGCTAATCCTCACCATGGTTTTCCCTCATTAGGTTTTCCATGTAAATCTAGTGTTCTCTTCTGTATGGTGTTGGTTGTTTCAATTTTTATTATCTTCTTTTCATGTTTAAATATTAAAACAGACTAAGGGCTTAATGAATGCATGTGGATATAATTACTACTGAGTGTTTAGATGTTTTAATTTGGTACAACTAATTCACCCTCCTCTCAATTGGATTTTTCATTTACCATACATGTACTATATTTACTATTTATTTATCAGTTACATACATGTGTACTTGAGAGGGCCATGTAATTAAGAGATAAAGGGTTGATAAAAATAGCATAAAAAATCAAACACTATTATTTTATTACATATATTTCTTAATTTTTTATTCATAATTGATTATTATAGTTAATATTATATTTTAAGAGGAAATATAATAAATACTATTTAACCTTATTCCAAATTACATATCCATAAATATCAAGTTTTCTATTCAGCAACCCTTGTGTGAATATCATATCATCTAATATGGATATTTTTTATGACCACATACATCCTAAGCATCCCTAGACCCACAATATAGATAGACCAATAATTTCAAAAAATGTGAGTTGATTTTTGAGACATAAGAGCTTCACCCTTGTTATGTTGTATAAAATTTCTATTATGTTGCAAGAAGCCCTACATGAGGGATTTGATGTATTATAAATTCTTCATCTGAACATTCTCCTTCATAATGGAAGGGATTGTGATGTTTTAAATGTATTTCACTACTATGTATCATTTTTCCTAGTCTTGAGAAGAATCGCCCCTCTCAATCCTTTGTATATTATTTACCTCTAACTTGAAATTCACACAGATCAAATTAATTTAAAATATCAGTGAGGGAAAAATCACAATAGCTTTTCTAAAAAAAAAATGGAACCTCATTTCTATTGAATGAAGGATGGTCAAAACCTATCCACCACCTCTTATAAAAAATTATATTATTAATTGGTGTTGGAATTTTTAAATAAAAAACCTCTTGAAACTTAGATACATGAGTGCATTGGTTCATGGATCAATTAACAATGCATAAAAGATATATTTTGATATTTTCTTCTCTTCACTTATTGGTATGAAATTTAAAATAAAACTTCTCTATTTCATCCCTCTTATTGGACCGCATGTTTATTTGAATAATCTTGAAATCTATATGAGAAATTATAGATTCTAATGATGAGTTCAAGGATGTATGATGGGAACTAGTTACATTTGGGTTTTCAAACCTAGATAAACCAATTGTTAGAGTTCCCATTTTTTGTTTGAAATTTCACCTATTATGTTTTCTTGTGTTTAAGGATAATGTTGAGCACCAGATAGAGGATTTTGTTGAATCTTTGGTTGTCCTTTCTTTTAACTACCTGGTCTTAAGTATTTTAAATTATTGAATGTTACAAAGTATTGAATGAAAATAATTGTAAAATTAATGTTCTATTCAATTTATACCACTCAAAACCTTAAAACCTTAGCATTTGGTTTTGGAGAGATAGGGTTCTAGATAAAATGAAGTCAATCTTTGTTATTTATTGGTTTTTATGAAATTTCATAATAGGAGCATGTTATAATACTTTCAAATTAGAATTTTCTCATGTTATTTCTTGGTAGTGATCAAGCCTACCTTAAAAAGACCAAAAAGTGATTGTGTCCATTTTTTGATTCCCAAAATTTGTGCACATGGCCCTATGCAATGTAAAAACCCCTCAGGAGATAAAATTCCTCAAGGAACCTATAAAATTATAAGATTTTTGAAAGTCCCTATGGAATTTGAAAACCCCTAGGGACTTTTATCCTTAAGGAACTATGGTGTTAGAAAAAGGGGGTCCAAGGTGTAAATCAAATTTCTTTAATATCACAAGGGAAAGGGGTACTAAAATTGATCTCAAATACCGACTTGGCTACTAACCTCAATGCAAGAGCTAGAATGAGGGTTGAAGGTTTTAGTACCCTTTTTGGGGAATGATTGGAAATGAATGATTGTTTTAAGTTTACAATTTAAATATGTGCCTAGGTTAACTATAAAAATATAGCAAGCTAAGATGATTTTCAAAAAATGAAAATTAGATAAACAAAATTATTTCTTAGAATAACAAATATTAGGAACAGGGGAACAGGAACCTACCATATAAAATTGGACTTGATATGGCTAGATAATGGTGTTGGGCACCCTAGAATATGAAGTTGGTATATACAATATTATTTCAAGCTCCTATTACTCCATTTTTATGGGTTGTTCTTGTCAATTCTTAGTGTTAGAACATTATCTATTGCAAATAAAATCCACTTTCTCTAATTCATTAACAAATATGACTTGAATTATTGAATAAACAATTAGATATACAATATTCTTCTAAAACCACTTTAGATTTGTAACTTACAAGAAAGAGAGAAAAATATTGTTTTGTATAGGTGATTTCCTAATTTAAACCCTATTTTGGTATTTCTACCTCCACAATAGCTAGATAATGGGGTATGTGCAAGATCATGGAAAAAATAGGCCCTTAAGTAGCGAAAATACAGAAAAATCATAGTTAGGAAACTTGACGTAAATATTTGAATAAGTTATCTATATTATTTCAAAAATATGTAAGAATAAAATTTGTAGTAAATTGAATGTAGTTTCTAAACTACTAGGTTTTTTTTTTATAAAATATCTATTTGGTGAAAATTTGAAATTTCAATGCAGTAGCACTTAAATTTTAGGAAAAAATAAGAAGTAGGTGTTTTTCTAACCACCCTAACCACATCAAAATGATAATATTTTTTTATAATATTTTAGACATGAGTAGAGGACTCATGTCTTGATGTGATGCATATTTATTTGTAATTTTTTTCCAAGTAAATAATTAATTATGATTTTTTATTACAACTTTTAAAATATAAAAACTGTATGTCCACCACCTTAACTTGGTCAAAACTTCATGAAATTCATTTTCTTTTCTTAATCCTATAGTATGCAAAGCATAGAATGTGATGCATGTTTGATTCAAAAAATATGATACCGTTTGAAAGCTATAGATGTTTTTAAGTCAACCTATAAATCAGGACTTTAGTCGTAATTCAAATAGAAAATGAATAATAATTATTTATTAAATTCAAAGTAAATCATAATTTATATTGGTGGAAAGATGAGAATCTCTTTTAAAAACCCTTTTCATTTCATCAATTTTGGGTAAAAAAAGGTCATCAGCCACATATCCTACACATACGCATCATATCGCCACTTTTTGGCCCATCGTGATCTTGCACATACCTAATGTAAAAGAGATCTTACCCTTAGTTGAGTAAACGATAATGGTTAAAATAAAGATAAATTAACATGTTCTATAACTTACCACTCAAATTTTCATTCCTTGATGGATTGAAGTCATTGTACTCATCACCATGAATGATAATTGGATGCTTGATTTGAATTCTTGCAAGTGTTAGTACTAAAAAAAAATGAGCCAAAAATATGAATGAACTCACATAAAAACGTGTCGTATTGCTAACATGATATTTGATTGAAATAATGTTGCAATAATTCTGCTAATTTTTCTCCAATAATGGGATTGTGATTTGAGGCTTGAGTCCCCATTCCTCGTGGCATTTTTTATTTTTATAAAAATTACCCTCTTTGTAGACAAATATTCTTCCACTTACTATAACATAAATTTTATAGAACCAAAAATCCCACTATGACCTCCAAAATCCCCATGGATTTCCAAGAGTCCTTAAGGAAAAATAAACCCTCTCAAACACAACTCTTTTATATTCTTAAAATATTGAAACAACATGAAATGACAAGAAGAATTATTCTGAAAGGTAAACAACCTGAATAAAAAAAGTAAGCTAAAAGAAAAAGGACAAAAAAGAAATAGAAGGAAAATGTAGAATCATGGGTCCATATTTTTCCAAGAAAAAAGGGGGTGTATATAAAAGGCTAAAAAAGGTAAGTCTACTACGAAAATTCTTCCAATAATTTTAAAATAAAATATTCCTTCAAGAACCTAACATCTTTAGTTTTGATTTACTAAACAAATAAAAGAAAACAAAAACCATCAACGAAATAAAACATGACAAAGTCTATATCAATAAGTAATGAGATCCCATAATATTTAGAAATGATTTTTATTTAAGGAGTGAAGCCCAAAAAAACTACATGATTATAATTATATCTTCAACTAGTAAATTGTCCATTAGATTACATCATGTAATTAAGTAGACTTTATCATTGATAGATTGATTTTTGCTATACTACTATCCAAGCATTTATTGCCCTACTAGAGACACCTCTAGTTCCATTCAAAGTTGATCTATACTACTACCTAGGTTTTTATAGCCTTGATAAATTTTTGCACTTCAATAACCAAAAAAATTAATTTCTTATTATATTTACTTTTTGTATTTTTAATAAAAAATGTATTTTTAATTATTTATTTATTTACTATTTAACATGGTTTTTTTTTCTCTATATTTTTTTTTCAATTTAGTTTTATCAACTCTATTGTGTTAAGCTATCTCAACTCATAGGCAATAAAGTCTATAAATATAGGTCAAAATTCATAGTAGTCATCAGAGAAAATTTGACCTTTAAATTTTCCACTTGAGGTACAATTACAACATTTTACCCCAATAAACCCATGAATATTATAATGTGTAAGATATTAAGGATTCCCTCCTTAAATCTCATAATCCCCTAGTTCTTAAAAAACTTCTATGTCTGACACAAATGGTGTTGGTTATTTTTTTAGAACAAAACTTAATCTTACTGCTTACCTATGAATCTGCCAAAACCCAATACTTAACAAGGGTAAGGATTAGCCAAAAAAAGTAAGGGTTCTAAGGCCCTTACTTCTACTCTTCGGGCTCTGTGAAACCTAGGAGGGTAATCCTTGTCATGTTCATGTGATATTCATTTGATCAAGAACATTTCTACACATAGATGAATTCCTATATAAAGTGCAAATAGAAAACATTCATTAAAGATTTGGATGACCTTTAAACAAATTACTATCTATTTAAAGGAATAAGGTGCTACTTCAGATTGGTACATTGTAGTGGAAGGTAATTTAGATTATTTTCATTCGCATTTTAAGCCCTTGGTCTAGTGTATAACTAACTCATTTATCCTAGATAATCAAATGAAAAGACTAGTGCCTTGTCTTGGGATAATGAAGTCATATTCATAATAACCAGTAATATCTTAGCAATTTGAATAAGTAGTTAATGGACTATTGATGTACTACATTACAACATTTCAACTCGCTGTGCCTAAAACACAACTACTTATCAAGTCCTATGCTCTTTCCTCACAAAACTATGACCTTGCTCTAGCATTTAATCAATTCCTTGAACTGAAGCATAAGTAAAATCACTCATTCAATTAAAGTAATTGAAGAAAAATGAAAAGATAATTAACCATTGTATTCATAATTTGGAAGAAAATTACATAGGAGAGAATGTGTTGTTGAACTAGCATTTTCATTCATAAACTGTTATTACTATAAAACTATTTGAGATCATTGCAAAAAAACTCCTACCCTAGAATCCATGCTAATCTATTTTTTTGTGCATGAATTTACGATATTCTCATTGAAGAAAAATGAAAAGATAATTAACCATTGAATTCATAATTTGGAAGAAAATTACATAGGAGAGAATGTGTTGTCAAACTAGCATTTTCATTCATAAACTGTTATTACTATAAAACTATTTGAGATCATTGCAAAAAAACTCCTACCTTAGAATCCATGCTAATCTATTTTTGTGTGCATGAATTTACAATATTCTCTTTTATGAGCTTAGTTTTCCCACTTAGACCATTTTGAGACTAAAAAATTGAACCCATGTAATCGGCCCTGATATCCCATTTATAGAAGGATGGAAGAAGCTTCAGTATGAATTACCATTTCAATTACATTTCATTTGGGACACATTTCATTTGAAGTTTAGATACCACCCAAACAGTTACATCTAATCATTTCAGAAGAAGGGAAAGAAAAAGATAAAAAACTTCACACAGTCGGTTGAAGCAGACTAGCCAACCTTCCAAAAGGTATCGTTCATTGATGCAACAAATCCAAAATCCCATGTCTATGTCAACCAAAGAATATTCTCCATCAGCACCCCAGGTAAAAACTTGTATACTAACCGAAAAAAGCATATTCGCCATCAAAGAAACAAAGTTCAACAAATCCACCTCACACCAGCCCAAAAGTTTTCCATGCCAACACCAAAAACAAAAAACAAAAGACATGCTAATGAGGACAAGTTTATTGTAGTGGAAATGATGTCATCAAAAACAAAAACAAGGTCGAGACGCTACTCTAATTCATCAGCATCACAGTATGCCCACCCACTCCGTGTGTGTGTTGAAATGAGAGGAGCTACTACTCCTTTGTAATCAGAATCATCATATGACACAAGAGAAAGAAGATAATGAGCATATTTCATGTCAGTATCTCCTCCATCACCTGAAGAGCTATCTTAAACCTCAGTGGGAGAGTTGTGCTTTCCTAGATAAGCTTTAAGGTAGTTATTCACCTTCTTTTCTTTCTTCATAGGCTCAATTGATTCCTTCCCTTTAAACTTGACTAATTCTTCTGAAACAACTCTACTCCTCAAATTATATGTTCTCTTGAGTACATCCTTCTTATTCTTCCCACATACACTTCTCTTTCCCCTTGGCATTGCAGGAGCTCCTAGTATGCCAAGTTTAGTTTTAGGAACATCATCCTATGATTCATGCAAGATGAGCCTCCTAGACCTTCTAATTGGCTTGAATAGCTCACTTGGTTCACCCATATCACACAAAAGAAGACGTAGACTAGCAAACCACTTTACAAAAAGGATACTAGCCTATACCGTCAGAGCGTTTTGCATGAAAGAAAGCTTAAACCAGCCTAATACAAACCAACCTAGAACACAATTGCAAGCAATGAAACTGTTACCACCTTAGGGAATTAAAACGTGAAATCCAACTCATGCATAATTTAGACTGCTTCTTTGATTATTCACTTTGAACCCACATGTCCTCATCTAGTTTGAAAGAAATTATTCATCTCTTTGATAATTGCAAATGGTGAGATAAACTAAAGGAAATCCTCATTAAGTAGAGTAATGTGAGTGTGTAACAATTAATGACCAACCTGGCTTGCACGAGTGAGCAGACATATAGTTGCTCAATATTAAATCCTAGTCATCAATAATGTTAGATTTAAAACATAATCAAGGATGCTCTTTAAGGATCACCACTTGTTGTTTCATCCATACTTGGAAATAGTGATAAAACCTTGAGAAACCACCATGTAGTGATCCACATCTCGGCCATGTCATTTACATTTCACTACTTGTCATAGAAGTCCCCTTACATCACCTCCAAACTTTGGCGACAACCAAAAATACTCCACTGAAGCGAATATTCCTAGATATACACCCTATCGCTTATCGCAACAAACTGGTTAAATTAAATGTTTCAGCGAGGAGAACTTCCCGATGAAGCATCAAAACAACCCGAGCCATCATGTATTGCAATAATAAATTTGAATTTTAAGATGTCTTCAGCAATGAGAAAATTTGGCGATAAGAAGAAATTCAGACACATGGTGATCACACCGCTCTCTTTGATCCACTTCTATCACTCATCGTAGAAACTGGGAAAAATATTGAAACACTTCAGCGATGTTGTGATACAAGAACATTACAATTCCCATCGCTCATCATTGAAAAGACACAAAAGGTTTGAAGAGCTTCAGCGATAGGGAATGCAAAGGGAGACCAGGGCACATCACTTGCCATTGTATTGAACCCGATAGCAAAGACAACTTCAATGATGGATGATAACTTAAGTGATTGAGGATTTTCACATGAAAATAAGATATTGTTAAGAAAGGGGAAATGGTAGGACAATACATAAAAGGCCTCAAAGGATTCACACCATGTTAATTCAAAAGATATAAAGACCCAATAAGGTCAATCAATCAACCTTAAAATAAAAGTATTTCTTACCTAGGCATAAAGGGTCAGTAATTTCATAGGATTCAATGGATCAAGAGGTTTTATCATAACCGAGAATGAGGAATAGAGGGTCAACAACAGATAATAACATTGAAATGGGTTAGTCTTTAGGATCCTCTACACTATACCTATTTTTATATACTACATTCTTTCTCCACAAAGCTGGAGATGACAAAGGTCATGTCAAGAATCCTGTATTTTGGCTATAGGAGAATCATCTCATATGTGTTCTTTGAATCAACTATTTATGAATCAGTAAAGATTGAAAAAAGCCCCATTTTGTGGAAAATTTTTCCTTAGAGGAGTGCATTTATGTTGTCAAAAAAAATTAAACTGTAGAATGTTAGATGTGCCTTCTAAATTTATGCTTTAATAATAGAGGAAATTCAAATTTATCTTTGTATGCAAGCAATATTTTTGTAAACTCTTCTTAATTTTGTTGTACCTAGTTCTCAAAAATTACATGGGCATTACTTTGCTAGCACAATTTTTTATCATGATGTTTCCAATACTATAATTCTGGCTTTTTGTAATCTCTGCTATTTTAATATTAATAAATATAATTATGCCATTGCCTTTTATTGAAAAAAAATTGATATGGGTTAAAACTCTAAGGGTTTTAGGAGAGATCTTGACAACAAAATCCCAAGGCAATAATGGTGGGAAAAACCCTAAGTCTAGGTATTTAAACCTGGCTAAATTTTGTAGAGTTCATAAATGGAACCACAGTTTTTTTAGGGGTTCCACCAAATGGATCAAAAATAAAAAAATTGTACTTTGATGACTACTTTGAACATAATAAAATACCAATAATGAACTCTCATTCAAATCATTATTTGGTGTCAATTTGAGACAAATATAACCCTATTGAAAGAGGAGGGCTACTCTCAAGAAAGTCCACTAATTAAACATAAAAAAAGAAAAGAAAAAGTAAAAAATAGACCTAAGAACAATACTACAAAAATAAAGGTGATAAAAATATAGAATAAGACAACTAAAAAAATTAAGAAAATTAAGAAAATACAACCAAACCAAAACCTAACCTAACTTCGTATAGAAGCTTAGGATAATAGGTATTCATACTTTCTCTTGTCTTATTTCCCAATATATGGACCAATAATAGACTGCTAATCAATGTCTTTAGTGTAATAAATATATTTTTATATACATTAACAAGTAAATTTTAGCAATTTAAGCTCAATTTCAAGATACCAATATTATAAAATAAGCAATTGATCCATCTTATTCTAGCAATGATTGATACAAATATATGCTTTCTTTCCCCAATCATCATAATCAAATTGATAATCATCAAAACACATTCAAAAATTACATTATACAACCTAGTTTTATATCCCATGATCCAAACATGTACGGTCCCCATTTATTGTCTTGATTGAAGGATATATCAATCCATGCTGAAAAAAATTGTACACTTTTAGGAAAATTATTTTATGTGGAGGATTGAAATGTCACAAGAAATCTTAATATTTTTCATGCATGAAATTTTATGTAAAATAAGCATAATTAAGTATTTAAAAAATATTTGATAGATATAAGTCACTTTTATTTGTATGAATGTAATTAAAGGCAATGAATCATGATTCACAATAACTTACTCTACTTAATTTGACCAAACATGAAAAATTATCATCATTAAAATAATGTTTATACTTCAATAAATTTCCCTTTTTCCAATGTTGACATGGTTTTCATTCCAAAATAATAGTAATGTTAGATACTAGGGCTTCCCCTACCACTTTTAGTTGAATGGGATCAAGACTTCCCTAGTACAACAAATGACCCATTTGGTCAATATGATCAACTAAATCATTATTCAAATAATTCTCTTGATTACTATAAGCCTTATGCAATTGATCATTCAATGGGAGAAATCTATTGCAATCATGTATCTTTCTAATTACTCCTAAGAAATCAAATTGCCTCTTATTGCTATAATCAATGTTAAACAAATTCATTACCCTAAAGTATTTATTTCTCACTAGGCTAAGATCTTTTTTTTTTATGAAATAATACATGTCTATCTATTTTTTATTCTCTATTTTAGATTTTTTAACATAAAAAATAAAGATAATGCACTTCTAATAGATATATGATCCAAACTAACCCAAGAACCAACCATTTCATACATTTTTTCATATTAACTTATATCTATTGATGGGTTATTATGTATGTTAAAATCATCATACAACTTATAGAAACATAATAGGTTAGCATACATCATGTCTTCATACAAATTAATTATAATAATTCAATAATAAAGTTTCATTATTATTTGTATCATCATGATAAAGGAACAAAGTTATCAATCAATTGATTTTACTAAGAAAACAATTTGATATCGTATTTTAGAAAAAATATATCATGCCATTACCTTTTCTTATTATTAAGAATTATTATGTAATTATTATTATTAGTTTTTCTCTTATCAATACATGAATGATAAATATTTTTTTCAACTTCAAGAACAACAACACCTTGTTAAAATTGGCTGAAATATAATGACTAATTTGGAAGGAATGTATATTTTTCTTCATAACTTGATCCAATTATTTTTTCTCCTCTATTCTAAAAATTAAGTTCATCATGGAATGAAAACATGTCAAATTTTTCTTCACTACTATCCTCATAGGACTAGGAACTTGGGAGAAACATTTCCTCACTAACTTGCATATTAGGTGTTAGGGTTTAGGCAGATTGGAGCAATAAACATTAACAATTATTTGCAAATTAAATAACCTAGAAATAACAATGAAGAATAAACAAAAGAGATCAACACAAAATTTAACATGGTTCACCCAATATGGAATACATCCATAGAAACTTAGCCATCCAATGATTTTATTATCTAGTGAAAAAAAGATTGCAATTTTGTGAACACCATGCTGCAACATACATCCCAACCACTTATAACAAGCTTTTTGGAACCTTCTAGAATTAGGGTTTTACAAGATCATTTTTCATTTGATGTGTTAACATACCCCTATTGTTGGGGGATGTCACCCCCAAGCCTCAGCAAGGATATGTAGCGAGTGTACAATATTTACATGATCACTCGCCACATATCAACAATCTACCAATTGGAGATTCATTCTGGATGACACTATTGCACTTGCAGCTTCCACTAGATTAAAAGTCTGGCTGGTTTCTTATGTCCACCATTATCATTCGTGAAGGCCAACAAAAATTGATGAGGAAATAAGTGTCTCCCATGTCATTTCTTTTGTCAACATATCTGTAGGATTCTCACTTGTGTGAATTTTCTTCAACTTCAACTGTCCATCCTCCAAAACTAACTAGATGAAGTGGTATTTGAGTTGTATGTTCTTAGTTTTGGAATGTAGAGGTGAGTTCTTAGCAAGATGAATGTCACTCTAGATCTTAGTGTACAAAGGGCTATCTTCTTGTCATTGTCTCAGTTCCTCTAGAAAACATTGTAACCAAATCATCTCCTTGATAGCTTTCATAGTAGAAACATACTCAGCTTCAATGGTTGAAAGTGCAACAAACTTTTGCAGCCCTGAAATCCAAAATGGCTGTAGTACCTCCTATAGTAAAAACATACCCTATAGTACTCCTCCTACTATCAATATCACTTACCAAATTAGAGTCAACATATCCTTTTAGAGAACAATTTGTTCCTCCAAAACATAGTTTCTTTGAAGTATTACCTTTCAAATATCAGAGAGCCCATTTTAATACCACCTTCCAATGTTCCATTCCCAGATTTCTCATATAGTTGCGCACAACTCCCACTACAAGGGTAATATTTAGCCTTGTGCATACCATTGAATACATCAAGCTACCAACTGCTGATCCATATGGTATCTTAGAAAATTTCTCTTCCTCCTCTTGTGTCTTTGGATACATCTCCTTAGTCAACCTAAAATGACTAGGAAAAGGTGTACTAACTGCTTTTGCATTCTGCATGTTAATGCTTTTCAACACCTTCTCTACATACTTTGAGAAAAAATTAAATTTGTGTTTGTCCTGTTTCGTGTGATCCTCATACCAAGGATTTGTTTTGTTGCACCAAAATCCTTCATAGAAAATGAATTTGATAATTTTTTCTTAAGTTCATAATATGTTGCATGTTAGACCTGGCAACAAGCATGTCATGAACATAAAGCAATAGGATAATATAGCTACCATTATTCAATTTCTGAAAATAAACACAATAATCAAAATGACATAATTTGTACCTTGTTCAACCATAAAACTATCAAATTTCAAATACCATTACCGAGGTGCTTGCTTCAGGCCATACAAACTCTTCTTTGACCTGCACACAAATTCTTCCTTACCACAATTGACCTCATATCCTTGTGGTTGTTGCATGTATATTTCCTCTTCCAAATCCCCATGGAGAAATGATGTTTTCACATCTAGCTGTTGAAGATGCAAGTCTTCTATAGCCACAAGACTTAGAATAGTTCTAATAGAAGTCATCTTTACAACCAGAGAAAACATTTCATCAAAATCTATAAATTTTTTATGTGCAAAACCTTTTACCATGAGTCCATACTTATATCTTTTCTTACCGCCATTTTCTTCCTTCAACCTATAAACCTATTTATTTGGAAATTCTCTTTTACCTATAGGAAA
The DNA here is from genome assembly GCA_007258455.2 of Sequoia sempervirens. NCBI lineage: Eukaryota > Viridiplantae > Streptophyta > Pinopsida > Cupressales > Cupressaceae > Sequoia > Sequoia sempervirens. Next base: position 790,448,278 of record VDFB02271358.1, read on the forward strand.
TTGGACTAAGTCCCAAGTCTGATTTTGTAGCAAGGAATTCATTTCCTCTTTCATGCCTAGACCTCACTCCTTTTTGGTATCTACCTGCATTGCTTCCTCATAACCTTCAGGTTCACTAGAATCAGTTAATAATATAGAATATAATTATGGAGAAAATATTTTTGGAGCTCTAGTTATCCTTGTAGAACGTCTAACACTTGTAGGAGTGTGTGGGAGAACTTTTTGTTGATGAGCATAAGGTACCACTAGAATTTTATTTTTTGGAATCTCATCCAGCACCACATATTTCTTTATGGCATGTTCATGCTTCTTTTCCTGTAGTTAATCCTTATACATAACCTTCTCATTGAATATAACACTTATGGGTATGTGCAGGATCATCATGGGAAAAATAGGCCCCCTTTAAGTGATGGTAAAATCTAAAACCAAAGTTAGGAAACTTGACATAAATGAATAATTATTCATATTATTTCCCAAAAAATAAGAATAGAATCAGAGAAAATTCAATGTAGTTTCTAAACTAATTGGTTGTATTAGAAAAATCTAGTTATCAAAATTTGAAATTTCAATGCGCAGAGTACCTCTAAATTTCAGTGGAAAAAAAGAAGTAGGTGTTTTGTCCTGACCACCCTAAACCACAATAAATGATAATTTTTCTTAGATATAAGTAGAGGACTCATGTCCCAATGTGGATGAATATTTTTTTTAAATTTTCCCAAGTAAATAATTAATTATGATTTTTATTACAAATTCTTTTAAAAATATAAAAATTGTATGTCCGAATCAATCTTTAACTTCATGGGCTCTAGCCATGAAATTCATTTTTAATCCCATAAAATGTAAAAGCGCTAGAATGTGATGTATATTTCAAATTCAAAAAAATGTGATACCCATTTGAAAGCTATAGATGTTTTTCAATCAGCCTATCAATCAAGACTTTGGAAAGCTGGGAATCTCCTTTAAAAACCCTTTTTGTTTCATCAATTTTGGGTTAAAAAAATGTCGTTAGCCACATACCCTACACATACCCATCACATTCCCACTTTTTGGCCTATCATGATCCTGTACATACCCTTATGCTCCTAATGATTTAATGATTTTCAAAATCTCATAACCGATAATCAAATTCATCTACTCCATATCCAATGAAGGTACATTTTTTAGACTTAGCCTCAAGTGGACAAAAGCTTCACAACCAAAGATTTTCATACATGAATTATTTGCCTTTTTAACCGTCCATTCCTCCTCTAGAATGCCACCATTGAAAGGATTTGGAGGTCCCTTATTTATTAAATAAATAGCAGTATGTACAACATCTTCCCAAAGCTATAAGGGTAGTCCAACATGCAATCTCATGCTCCTTGCACAATCCATAATGGTCCTAATCATCCTCTCAGATACACCATTTTCTTGTGGGGTTCCAAGAACCGTCTTCTACCTATGGAATCCATTGTATGAATAGTAATTTTCAAATTATTTGGTACAATACTCACCTCCATTATCAGATATATGACACTTCAACTTTTTTCCCATCTCATTCTCAACCAAAGCTTTCCACTTTTTAAAATTTTCAAATCCATCTGATTTTTTTAGAAAGCACACCCATATTTTCCTAGTTTCATCATCAATAAAAGTAACATAATAGAAAGAGCCACCAAGAGAAGATACCTGAGCTAGTCTCCATACATCTAAATGCACAAGCTCTAATTTCTCACTCTTCTTTTGTTTCCAAAATTTGAGAAATTTGCCTCTTCTCTATTTTCCATTAACACAATTTTCACAAAACTCCACATCAATCTAGTTCAGACCTGGTAGAAACTTTTTTGAATGAAGGATCTTCATCCCTTTCTCACTCATGTTCCTAAATCCATGATGCCACAATTCTGATTATGTCCCTATTATAAGTGCTATCATTGTTTCAATAGCAACATGTTTCTATGGTAGCTAAGGTAGAATAAGTATTACCAATACACAAATACAATGTTCCTACCTTTTCACACTTAGCTACTACTAATGCACCTTTAGTGACCTTCCATACTTTTTCTGAAATGGTAACTATGTAGCCTTCACTACCCATTTGTCTCGCAAAAATTAAATTCCTTCTCAAATTTGGAACATGTGTTACCTCCTGTAGCAACCATTCATTTCCATTCAGCAACTTGATTTTTATCTTTCCTTTTCCAACAATATGACAAGGTTCATAAGCATCCAAATACACCTATACAAAATCACCTTGAACATAATCTAAAAAATATTTCCTATGGGGTGTGGTATGGAATGAAGCCCCTGAATCTATTACCCAAGAATAATTAACGTTATCTAAACATAGAATTAAAGAATCCTACAATTTATTACTTGCAACATTAGCTTCTTTACTTTAATCATGTTTTCCATCTCCTTGTTTTCTTTTTTGAGACCAACAGTCCTTCTTCAAGTGTCATGGCTTTCCATAATGCCAACAATCCATTATTCCTCTTGATTTAGATCTTCCTTTCTTCAACTTCCCTTGTGACTTCCCATGATTTGTAGGAATTTTTCCTCTCTCCTTTGTTCTTCCCCTATTCTCTATAGTCAAAGAATTACCTGATGTTGAATTCTCACTTGTTCTTTTCCATTGCATTTCCTCACTAAGGATAACACCAACAAAATCATCAAATTTTAATGTATTTGAACTAGAGACAAAGTTACTTATAGCCATTACAAAGCCATTCTAGCTTTCTGGAAAAAGAACACAAAATCAAGAGAGCCCTCACCTCTTCATAAAAATTCACTTTTTATAGAAGTTAATTGACTGGTAATCGTATTAAACTCATTTAAATGATCTTTCATAGATCCACCTTCAATTATTTTCAGATTAAACAAGCACTTCATGAGAAATACCTTATTTGAGGTTGAGGGTTTTCATACAATTTAGCCAAAGTTGCCATTTGATCATTTGTTATGTTTTCTTATGTTATATTAAATGCCACAAATGTTGCCAGGTACAACTGAATGGTTCCTAATGCCTTTCTATCTAGAATCTCACATTCTTCATCGAACATCATAGCATCTTTCCTTGCTTTTCCTTGCAAAGAACACCATAGATCCTTTTGATATAAATAATCTTCCATCTACATCTTCCATAATTGATAATTTTGGCTGTTGAACTTCTCAACCTTGAATTTTCCTTCTTCCATTGCTCCCATTCAACACTTAGAGGTTTTCTACTAATCAACCAAAATACATGCAGATCTTATACTAGTTGTTAGGGTTCAGGAAGATTGGAGAAATAAACATTAACAATTGTATGCATATTAAATTACCTTGAATTAACAATGAAGAATAACACAAAATTTAACATGGGTCACCCAATATGGGCTACATCCATAGAAAGTCAACCATCCAATGATTTTATTATCCAGTGCAAAATAAATTATAATCTCAAAAACACCATGCCACAATATACATCCTAGCCACTTATAATAAGATTTTTGGAACCTTCTAGAATTAGGGTTTTACAAGGTCATTTTTCATTTGACATGTTCACTGGAAAAAAAATTGGGGGTTGCACCCCCGAATCGCAGTGAGGATATGTTACAAGTGTACAATATTTGCATGATTAGTCACCACATACCAACACTAGGCACCAACTAAACTTTATCATGGAAAAATTCATTAGCTTGGTTCTCATTCTTTTTAATTTTAACCTTGAAATTTTTTAATAAATTCTTAGTTTTTCAAGTGGTTATTT